>BSBK01003299.1:2072500-2672500 GCA_027943335.1 Chamaecyparis obtusa
AAGCAGAACTCAACTCTCTCTCTCTCTCTCTCTCTCTCTCTCTCTCTCTAGTTGCATGATAAAATAACTCAAAAATAAATAATGCACTTTTTAAATAAAACTCTAACTCAACTTTTAACTTTAATTATAATTTCAATTTCACTTAAACCAAATGTGCAACTTATATTGCATATAATTATTTAATTAAACAATAAACACTTTTAGCACATAATTAACTATGCAAACTAATAAATCAAATATTAAATAAATCAACTATGCCCTTTAATTTATAATAGGATTTAATAATTAATTAAACCCTTTAATTCCAAATTTAAATCTTTTAATTTAATCATTTACTTAACAAAGGTATTTAATTACCTTTAATAATTAAATATATTCTATATCTAATATTTCCACATTCATAAAATATAAATATTCAAATATCAAAATTACTTTTAACTTAATTAATTAAATCAAATAATTCACACAAACAAATCCACTCGACTCCCAAAATCCGAAAAATGACTAACTCTATCTCAAACAAACATCAAGGAAGGCTCACGAATTCACGTCACCATGACGAATTCGGATGGGTAGAAACAGATACGTGCCCAATATTTAGGACAATCAATGGATGGGGTTGGGATTTGGATTTTTATGTTATATCCCCTCTCTTACCATTGATATTTTGCGATAGGGCACACTCATCCTGACAATTCAGGGAAGTCGATGCCTGGTGCCTGCAAACTTGCATAAAAGACAAACATGTACATACATGTATAAATATAAACAAGTAATGACAAGGATCAGCCGATCGTGTGGATCTCGCAAGAAAGTAACTACGACTCCATCCCTCAACCACATCAAACACATCAAACATAAATATAAAACATACACATCGACCATACACATGCAAGTATGGGATCAGTAAAACCATAAGCATTCATGATATCCTAACATATGAATCATCAAAATGAAATAAACATCACATATAAATAACATCATCATTTGCATTTAATCAATGAAAATAATTCAAAAGCATCTAATCCATGATTATTCAATAAAAATTGATACATTCATAAGCCTCAAATATCCCTAAAATAAATAACACACATGAAAATGGCCTAAAAGAGTTTGGAGATAAAACCGAAAAGAAAACTATGGGAGGGGCATTACAAATGTTAAGAGACTTTTCCAACTTCTAGTTTTTCATCCATCATTTTAATATTCTAACTACTTAAATCATAAAACTTCATATTTTTAATAGACAATCTTTTGCTACTTCAAGATTTAGATTCTCTCTCAAATGTGGCAACCCTATCTAATAGTCTTCCTAGAACTCTAACATTTTTCAATTCTAATCTCCATATTGAGATTTTTTTTTTTAATATTAAGGAAAACAAGTTTTGAAGGGACTTGAAACCCTTTACAAGAAGGTCACACAAGATAGACAAAGACAACCCGCTTAGATGAAACGAGTCAAGACCTAAACAAAGGTTTTACTAATAGGCTCCCACAACCTAGATCAGAAAACTCGGGC
Organism: Chamaecyparis obtusa; assembly: GCA_027943335.1. Lineage (NCBI taxonomy): Eukaryota > Viridiplantae > Streptophyta > Pinopsida > Cupressales > Cupressaceae > Chamaecyparis > Chamaecyparis obtusa. Next base: position 2,074,020 of record BSBK01003299.1, read on the forward strand.
GAGGCCCCATGTAAACCCAACCAAAAGAAAATCCCAAGATTTTAGGATTTTTCTTTAACCCCCTTCTGATGGGATCGAAGGGTCATATCAAAAGAAGACGAAGATCGCTTGGAATGTTTTTCTTTAACCTTGATCCATCCTTCTTCAACCTTAGCAGCAACATTCTGCCAATCCAACGAGTCCAAACTGGAAGAAACAAAATCCCCAAAGGGAGCAACACCCTGCCCAAAGGTAGCTTGTTGAGAACCAGGGCCAGAAAATCCAATAGAAGGACCAGCAGGGGTAGACCCAGAGGCTAACCCTGCAGTAGAACCAGAAGGAACAGTGTCAGCCCCAACAGAAGGGGAGGACACCTCAGATGCGGGGGGATCCCACACACTTGCTAAAGTAGGAACAACAACACCCATAATAGCTCCAGCAAAAAAAGTGAGGGAAAGGGGAGAAGACACAGGGCCAGCCTGCTCGACCACTTACAAAAAACTCGGGTGAGAAGACACCTTCTCCACCATATAGTGCTGAGAAGAGACACCCTGCCACCACGAGGAAGTCTTTTTAAATTTTTTAAGCTCACATTAGTCTGAAACATGCCCTGTCTTGAAGCACCTTCTACATCTAAAGGGGAGGCCTTCGTAATCCAAGTGTTGAGTCCAACTTCTACCATTAGGAGTAACGAGTTTGATATCAGTTGGAAGACCTTTAGAGGTATCCAAATCCACCAGAATGCAGGCATGGGTAGAGTGAAGCAAATCAGATGATTGCTCATCTACCAAAATAAAATCACCAATAGCATCCCCCATAGTTTCGAGAAGAGAATCAACCCACAGATGGAGGGGAAGATTAGGCAGTCTTACTTATATGGGCATCTTATTAAACGCTTCAGAAGATGGGGAGAAGTCAAGATGCCAAGGTTTCAGCATCAACATGAAGCGACCATGCCAGCTAAATTTTTTTTCACAAATGATAGTATTTCTATCCAGTTCATTTTCAAATTTAGCAACAAAAAAACCCTTAGCCATAAGAAAAATGTGGATTTTACCAGAGATAAGGGGCTCCCATTGCTTGAAAATCCAAGAATACAAATCAAGAAAGCTAGGCCAATGACCCTTGAATCTGTAGATCAGGCCATGAGAAGAGAAATCAGAGGCAGATGCATCAATCTCAGAAATAGTCTCCTCCAGATTAACAATAATATTTTTTGCAAATTGGGAAGGCACAACGAATAGACTTCCCCGTAACAGACCTAGGTACAGGCACAGGAGGGCACTGGGCCGAACCAGCAGAGGTGAGGGTTGCTAGACTCTGCAAGAGAGCCTCCACAGAAGGCCCAGCAAGAGACACATCTGCAAATGCATCCATTGCAGGAGCCCTAGGGGCAATTGAGGGGCCAAGGGCATCACCTGCGACCGCAACAACAGTAGCAATTGAAGCAGCAATGGGGGTAGCAGAATTCAAAGAGTGGAAAGCCAAAGAATGGGACCTAGTCGCAACAACACTAGGTCCAGCAGGGGCCAACAAATGAGATCCTTCATCCGCAGCAGAATGAGTGGGAATGACAACAATAGAATGAGCGGGAGCCATATGTTAAGATACAAGTGACTGTTATAGCTTCCCCTATTGAGATTTGTTGCAAACCTAGTTTCTTGAGGTTTCCATAAAGATCCAAGTCTGAATTAGTAGATGTGGATTTATAGAGAAGGTTATTTCTAGGAAGTTTATATCCTAATATTTACCTCTTAATAGAGAACTCCACAGTTCGTCGCTTTCTTCATATTGATGCATTCAATCAACATACTTAAATGGATAATGTTTTCTTATAATTTTCTACAAATCATGGATGAATAATTATTTGTTCTAGTTTCCTTATTTGTTTAATCTATCAATTTATAAATTCTAATTCTTAAAAATGAAACGTGTATGCACCCTAAAATGGTCGCCTATACTTTGGGCCCCCATTCAACAATTTATCAAATCCCTGAATCAGTATTTTCAAAAATCAACATTTTTCAATATCAATTTCCTTGATCAAATCCTAAATTTTATCATTTTTTATTATTTTCTATGGGCTAACCATTTTATTCTAAGTCCTTATTTATTTAAAAGGAATTTTCCTCCCCTTTTATTAAATAAAAAGCCTCCACTTTTCCTCTTATCCTAAGTTGCACAAATAAAGCATTATTCTTATTTTATAAAAAGAAGAAAAACACTTTTTTGTCTCATATGGACACAAAAGTCAACTCTTATTTTCCCATTGGAAGATATTTGTGCACATGGATTGCTCCTCTTTCAAGCTCCACCCTTGATTAAATCTTTTGCCTCTTAATCTCCATGGTCCATTCCTTTTCAATTCCTTTAAAAGGAGAGCTCTTTTCTCATTCTTAGATCCCAACTTTTTATGATAATCTTATGCTGTAGGATTTCTTGGAGACTTTGGAGCTTTTGGAGATCATTATTGCATTCTAGTTTCATTATTGCATCTTAGATTTCATGGCATCTAACTTAGTTTCTTTTATGTTTTAGATTAGCTCACATAGCTTAATTAGCAAGGGTTTGTAATACTTTCTTTTTCATAGCTTAGCTTGCATCTTCATTCTTAGTATAGTTGCATTGCATTGCATTTTCATTGATTCTTAAGGATATTGGCATTCTTTCCCTTATCTCTTTGAATCTCTCATTGTGTGGTTTACTAGCAAGGTTGCATGCTTCAATAGCTCTAGCTGAGAGCACCATCAACATCCTTGTGACTCCATGCCTAGGGAGCTCTAGGTCGCTTTCTCAAGGTTTCCCATTCATGGATTCTCTTGGAAGTAATGACTTAGAGAAAAGTACTATTTAGTGTGTACATTTTTGGCGCCCACTATGGGGTAGAACACTCTTGTTTTGTCCTTTCTTTTATGCATTTTCATCATTTTTTCGTCAATATTTTCTCTCTGGTTTTTTCTAACAGAATTATCGTGCGACAGTTTTCTAGTGTCATACGATAGTTTCTTATATACCAGTGCGATATTTTACTAGTTAAAGTATCGCACGCTTCGGTAGATTGTGCCGCACTGTTATTTTATTCTCTGTCGCACACAGGTATCAGGAACTATCACGCAGGGATAAAGTATCACACCAGTACAGAACGAAGTACCACACGACTCTTCCTCTAACAAAAATATTGCCCAGGCCTGGCAGTGAGCATTTTTTGTCATTTCTTTGCAAGATTTAATTGGTTTGATTCGGATTTTTGATTTGTTGTGGTAGAATAGGGGTTTATTTGCAGATTTCATTTGGTTTTGATGTGTTAACCCTTGTAGGGCTAACAAGTTGTGCTTGTAGGTGCTCTTATTGTTTGATTATTTTTTTAAAAGAATGCATATTAAAGCTCCAAATGCACAAGGGCTACTAACGGTTTTTGCAGGACTGCCCAAAACATAAAAACCAATCAAGTGCTTCTTTAATTGCTTTCTTTTGAGTGTGGCATATACTAGTTGTTTCATTTATTAGGCACTTAATATCTTTTTGTAGGAATCTTTGGGTGGTAGGAGAAGTATGCTCTTCACAGTTGTGGTGAACTAGAAAATCTTGACCCATCTTTAGATTTTGAAAGCAAAAGGGTAATTGAACCTTTGCTTGGTGTGTTTGGGAGAAATTTTTGAGCTAGGAGATTATGCTCTTCACCCTTGAGGTGAAACAGAAATCCTGACACTCAAAGGTTGATCCACTCTTTGTTTAGTTTTTAGAATCCTTTAGCGGGCCTGCTCTTGAGCAATCAAGAGGAATGACCCAAGTGGGGACAAGCTTTTTGCCTGCTATTCTGATCCACTATAAACTCAAGGCTATCAAGGACATAAAACCTTGGTAGATGTAGTACTTGTCTTCGCTTGATGTGAGTACTTGTGGGATTGTGACCATAAGGAAAATGTTGAGCAAGAATGCTTAAGGTACTCTTGTGGCCGCGAGGTTCGTTACTTGCCGCAAGGTAAGGAGTCCCTTTGGGGAGCAAGAGGGGTATTACGAACAGAAGCCCTTACTAAGAATCGTAGATAGAAGCCACCCTATTTTTCCACTTAGCTTCTTGGTGCAAGGATTGATCCTAGTGGACTAACCCAGATCACCCCAAGATTACTCATCATCTATCTTCCTTTGGTTGTGTCATTGTCACTTCCACGACAAAGCCAATATCTATTGTGGGTAACCACTTTGTGTGAGGCAATGGGACATCAAGTGTGGGCCAAGTTGTTAAGTATTGAGCTATTGTTTTTTTAGGCTAGTAAGTGCTTGAAGTGTTCTCGTTGTGATCTACCTGTGTAAATGTTCTCAAATATCAAACATCACGATAGCATTCATAGGATTTTATTGCTTTGATATCACAATTGCTTGTCTTGGCAAGCTTTTTTTTTCCCTTGTGCAAGTGTTTTATGACATGTTTGATCCCCTAATGCTTGCAAACTTGTCAGATTGCTGCTGTCACTATGCTTGAAATCGGAAAATCCAACCTTCAAACTAAAATTTTGACCAAATTGCCCTTAAAACTAAAAAATTTAGCACTCACTGGTCAAGAGTCGTACAATCCTGAAACTGTATCTCACACTGTACTAAGATTTATTGTGCAATAGTTCATCACTACAAAACTATCACACTGCTTGCTTGGAGAGTATCGCACGGGCTACCTGGAAACTGTCGCACTTCTTACTGCGAAATATCACCTGGTCAGAAATTATCATACTATTAGCCTAGAAACTGTTGCACATAGTGTTTTTGCTGACTATTTGGTTTAGGCAATTTTCAGTCTTTCCTTAGTCGACCAAATTTTAGTAAGGTGACTTACTCTGCTGCTAGAAACCTGTTTGTACCTTGGGTTCCTATTTTTAGACCCCTTGAATTAGTGTTCTCTGATTTTACAAAGTAGTCTTGCTTGGCCTCGATAAGTTAGGAATTATCCTTGTTGAAAAAGTACACCTTTAGATTCTTTGGTAACACACTTGGAGAGTTTCAGTACTCTTTTGTCCAATTCACTTCCATCAAAATTTAGTTTCAATTTCAATTATATATTTGGTAAATCCATCCTCCTGGTCCATATGTGTTAGGATACTCATCCTTTTATTATACACCTCTTTAGCAGTGTTCGTTTACACCTTTTGCAACTTTCTATCTTACCATCTCTTTTTGGACAATTGAACACTTTTACTATCCTAATTTGGTAGTGACATTACATAGGGTCATCTTATCACCAAGGGTCTTTTTCTTTCATGTTGGTTACGACAAGGTACCAAGTTAGTCAAGGAAAATGACCTCAAGTTGTCTTTGGTTAGTTACCCTTAGTCCAAACTCATCAAAAGTGAAAGGGAAAGAAACCCATCTTTGATCAATCACCTAGGAGCAAGTCTGAGGCTTGGTTTGACCCAAAGAGAAATCCTAGTGAGTTGAGTACCTCTTTAGCACCTTCTCAATCAGATATGGACATGAGCTACACCATGACTAGAAAACAAAGAGAAGCGATGGATCAAACTCTTGATGACATTTTCCAAAGACATAGGGATAACATGCTATTTGGTGATGACAATCAACCTGAATCACCCCCTATTAACTCAAGATATTTAGATGCCCATCAAAGAGTTGAAAGACATTATGGGCAAGCTCACCAAGATGCACGGTCACAACATGAAGACCAAAACAATGAATCTGGTGATGCTCATGTGAATGCAGCATTCACTAATGACTTGTTCAAACACTCAAGGTCTAACTCGCCACTCAAAACAACCTCAAGATATGCAAATGAAAGACTTAAAAGGATTGAGCGCGAAAAGAAAGCCTTTTTGGATGAACAAGCAGCTAAAGAAGAAAGGTTTAGACACCTAGAGGTAGAGCAAGAAGCCTTGTTAGAGTTGAGAAGAAAAGCATTCCAAGAGGAACAAGATAGGCTTTTAGCCCAACAACTCAATGATCAATTCAACAATAGGGGTACCAACAGTGGAAACAACTCTCCACCATCTACTCCCTCAAGAACCCCAAGAAGTAGAAGGTGGTCAAGGACCCCTTCAAGATCTCCTAGTCCTAGAGGAAGGAGGATTTCACAACATAGGATATGAACACCTCCTAGGAACTCGAGACAACCCTCCCAACAAGCTCATCATGGCTCCCAGCATGGAGGAAGTAGTGCAAGTTTTGATGATCAAGATTTTATGAGAATGCAACAAGAGCCACTATTCCAACAATATGTGGAGAAATATCTTGATCAAAACAAAGATAGGTTCCTAGAGAGCTTGATTAACAAGGGTGCCAGAGTCCCTTACAACTTTGATGTGGACAGGAGAATTAAGGAACAAAGACCCTCTCAAGAAGAGGAGATCAAGCAACTCAAACGTATGATGGAAAAGGTGTTGGCACCTAAAAGTTCCTTTTCACTTGATTCTATTTGTCCCAATCTTTTCGACAAAAGTGTGACTATGACGGATTTTCCTAGGAAAGTTGAAATCCCCCAATACAACAAGTATGATGACAATGGTGACCCACATGATCATGTGCGTCAGTTCTATATCATGAGTTTTGAGTTCCACCAAGATGACTCCTATCTTATGATATTATTTCTAAGGAGCCTCAAGGGCCAAGCCATGGAGTGGTTTACCAACATAACCCCTCCCGTCAAAACTTTCAAGGAACTTGTCCACAGATTTGTTCAACATTTTGCATACAACTTGTCAAGATCAGTCACTATGTTAGACTTGTGCAATTTGAAACAAAATCAAGGGGAATCCTTTGTTACCTTCTTACAAAGGTGGAGACAATTATGCTCCTGTGATTCTAGGACTATCCCTGAACATGAAAGGATTGACATCATTGTTAGTAATTTGGTGCCTGAAATGCGTTATGAGGTTCGGAAGATGGTCTTTGATTCCTTCGATACTATGGTTGAGACCGCATGTCGAATTGAGGATGTCTTGAAAGAGCAAGGCATTTTGACCAAATATAGCAATAACAACAATGGTCAGAATACTAACAATGCTAACAAGGACAAAGGCAAACACTCGCACTGGAACAAGAATAAGCAAGTAGTCAATGACGGAGTTGTGGACTCTTCCCAACCCAAGGATCAAGGAGTCCTCAATTTGTCTAGTGCAGTCCAAGCTATGAAGCTCAACACATCCTCCAACCAAAAAGAGCATAAACCAAAGTATCAAGAAAAGCCTAAGAAGGAGAGGCGACAATTTTCTAAACTGGGTGACTCCTATGAGGATGTTTTCAAGATGCTTATTGCCAATAACCTTGCACAACCGCAAGATCCAGCAAATTTCCGCATACCTGACGTTAAGCCACATTGATGGAATGAAAAATCTTTCTGCATATTCCACAATGGCATTGGACATGACATCGAACATTGCTAGAAACTTAAACACCTTATTCAGGATCTTATTGAAAGTGACAAACTTCAGATTGATGGGTTGAATACCAATGTAGACCACAAGGCATTCAAGGAGCCTTTTCCCAAATATGAAAAGGGGGAGACCTCTAAACCCAAGAATGGCAAGGCCGAAATCAACTATACCTACACAGGTGCAAAAAATGTGGTTAATATGGCTGAGATTGTCGATGAAAGTGTCAACATGATGAGAGACAAAGATCCTTATGGTTACGATGTGGGCTCTCCTCCTATATTTGATGAAGAACTTGTGGTGGTGCTTAGGGGTCCTCACTCTCAAAGGTCATCCCAAGCTCTTAACATTGTCACCAGAAGCCAAAGTCAAGGTCCTGTGGTTATTAGAGGTCCTAGTTCCAACCAGTCCAGCAAACCCAAGCAAGTGACATCTAAGAATGTCACCACCAAGTCAACAGTCAATCTTGAAATGAGCTATAATCTTGTTGACCAGTTAAAAAGAACGCTAGCTCAAATTTCAATCTTTGAACTCTTGGAATTGTCCCCAAGACATAAGCATGTCCTTGAGGATGCTTTGCGTGTAGCCAATGTTCCTAACAACATAGATGTTGACCAATTCCAGAACATGGTTAACCACCTTGCTAGCCCTCATTACCTAACATTCTCAGAAGAAGATGACAAATCTTTGAGCCATCTGCATAATCTTTCCCTTCATATCGAAGTCATGATCCACAAGACCCGTGTCAGGAGTGTGTTGATTAATGGGGGTGCTGGGCTCAACATTTGTTCCTTGAGTTTGTTGAAGATACTAGGTTATTATGAGCAAGTTATTGATACCCAGAAGAAAATTACCATTAAAGCCTATGATGAGGTAGAGAGAAGCTCCAAGGGCTTGGCCGTCCTTCCTGTCAGGATTGGCCCTGTTGAAAAGGACATTTTGCTCCAAATTATTGATGATGCTCCTTTAGCATATAATATCCTACTTGGTAGACCATGGATCCATGACATGCAAGCAGTGTCGTCCACCTACCACCAATGTGTTAAGTTCCCCTATAATGGAGTAGAATTTTGTATACCCGGGGATAGCACATTATCTATTAATGCAATTTCAGCAAGCACTCATGTTCCTCTCAATAGGGAAGCAGAGGATTTTGATGCAACTCTAGCACAATGCAAGGACAAGTTCAAATCCATAGACCTTGGTATGGGGGGATATCAACTTGACTCCTTTACAAAACTACCAGTCTCACCTAGGTCCTATGGTAAACCTTCACAAGAGATGTGTCCTTCATCTTCAGCAATGACTCTGTTTGGTACATTTGTAGAGTCCTCAGTGCCCATCTAGGATGAAAAGGAAGAGGTAGTTGTCAAGGACTGGATCTATAAAGAAGACAAATACATGCATAATGAGAACTTCTCTCCCTCTCCTAAGGTCTATGGAAGAGGGTACACTCTTGTCACAAATATGGGCTATCCAGGTCATGGTCCTCTCAGTCACATATTAGATGCTAGAGCCAAACCACTCGATCATGATCTTTTTGGATGCAGATCTAAGACAACGGTTGGCCTAGGTTTTGAAAGTCAAAACAAGAAAACTGCTCCTATCCTTGCTGCGATGGATAGTGATGATGAATCAAACTACATACCCAATTTGCAAAATCAAAAAAATAGGTGTGAAGATTGGGTCCCTTTTACCAATCTCCTTTGGGGAGATTCAAATAGTTCAGTTACCAATCCAACAGTTTTAGACCTAGAACAAGAAGAATCTGTTGTTGAAGATCATGTTGAGGATCCTATTCAAGAACATCAATACACAAATGGAATTAAAGAAGGTGTTACCCTTGGTGACATCAAAGTCTCTACCTCAAGGCCTCGAAAATATGCTTGGTGTAAACATCCCAGCCAGGATTCAGATACGAACTCACATGAGTATGAATGGGAATCTCTCTCTGATTGTTCTACAGTTGACATGGACATTGATGTTGTCCATACATATGGTTCCCAACCCGAGGTAGCTAATGAGTCTAGTGTAGGATTAGAGGATTGGAATCCACGAGTCACTTTAATGGATGATGCTTCGCTTGGTAGGATAAATCCTGATTTGGGTACCTTAGAGGGATACTTGACGGACCCTAACTCTGCAATCACCAGAGATGATACCATTCGTATACACAACATTGAACCAGTCATTGACCTACCCCTTGCCAATCCTCATCTAATTGATTGGTCTCAACGCTATCGAGAGCCTCAGCTCCTAACTTTCCAAAATGACTATGAGATAGCATGTTACCTAAATACCCTTGAACCTGTAGTCTCTTCCACTAGCGAACCAACTACAAGCATGAAAAAACTAGATATCAAGTACCTTAGTCGTAAAATGAAAAGAAAAGAAAAAAAGAATAAGAGTTCTGATGGCGAAAACCACCGTGTGGCAGTGTTAGAGCCTAAAAAAGTAAAATAAAGGACGTATCCGAGGGTGAAAACCTCTTTGAGGCACCTAAGAATGAGGTAGTTGATCATCTCCCAAGTTATTTTCAAGATAGATCTTCAGTGCTTGTTGAGCCTACACAACCAGTTAATTTGAATACACAAGAGGCTCCACAAATAGTGCATTTGGCTTAGTCTCTATCAACACAGGAAAAAGAAGCATATACCAAGTTCCTACAGAGCAAGAAAATTAATTTTACTTGGACTTACTCAGACATGCTAGGGTTGGACACTAATCTCATTATGCATCACTTGTCCATAGCTCCAGGTATAAAACCAGTAAAACAAAAGTTGAGTAAAATGCATCCTCACATAGCTCTTCTCATCAAAGCTGAACTAGAAAAACTCCTCAATGTAGGATTTATAAGAGCCATTGATTATGCTGAATGGATATCCAATATTGTACCAGTTTCAAAACATGACAAGTCCATTCGTGTCTGTGTAGATTTTAGAGATCTTAATAAGGCATGCCCAAAGTGTTAGGATAATAAGCAAAAAATACAAATATTAACAAACAAGAGAGAACACAATAACATAGAATTTAACGTGGTTCACCCAATCCCTGGGCTACGTCCACCAACAGCAAGTCCAATATCTTTATTATTATCCAGCGATTACAATCTTAAACCTGCAACTCAATACCATCGTAGGAAGCTACAATAATCCCTTATACAATGAATCTCAAACCCTAAGCCCTTTTACAAGTATTTTTGACATAACAAAATTAGGGCAAAAATACTCTGACTAATAGAAAATAGATCGCTGACACATTACAATGTTGCCGCAAGGGGCGCTGCCCCTTGACCCCATCAGGGGCTTTGCCCCAAGACCCTGCAAGGGGCTCTACCCCTTGACCCCATGGAAAAGTCTGATTAGGCTCCACATACATAACATAAAGGATGATTTTCCACTTCCAAATATAGACATGATAGTGGACATGACCGTGGGTTATGAGATCTATTCTTTGATGAATGGTTTTTCTGGGTATAATCAAATCAAAATAGCTCCTGAAGACCAGGAAAAGATTGCATTCACTTGCGCATGGGGAACCTATTGCTGGAACATCATGCCATTTGGATTAAAAAATGTAGGAGCTATATATCAAAGAGCTATGACAACTATCTTCCATGACATGATGCATAAGAATATGGAAGATTATGTGGATGACACCTTGGCAAAATCTAAAAAAAGGGATACACACCTAGGAGATTTAGAAGTCATTCTAGATCGTATGGAACAGTTTCAATTGAGATTAAATCCCAAAAAGTGTGCATTTGGAGTCACTTCTAGAAAACTCCTAGGATTTATCATTTCAGCCAAAGGAATAGAGGTGGACCCAGAGAAAGTTCAAGCAATATTGGATATGCCACCTCCCCAAAACATCAGTCAAATGAGGAGTCTCCAGGGATGCCTTCAATCTATAAGGAGGTTTATTTCACAACTGGTCGATAGAGCTCAACCCTTTAATAAGACTTTACACAAAGGGGTTAAATGTGTTTGGAATGAGGATTGTCAGCAAAGCATGGACCAAATCAAACAATACTTGGCCAATCCTCCAATCTTAATGCCTCCTATCCCAAGAAAACCACTCATATTGTATGTGTTAGCAACAAAATCTTCCCTGGGGGCATTATTGGCTTAGCTTGATGATACTGGAAAAGAAAGAGCTATATATTACATCAGTTGTACTCTTGTGTCATATGAGGTTAATTACACTAGTATTGAAAAATATTGCCTTGCGGTGGTGTTTGCTTCCCAAAAGTTGCAACATTACATGCTTGCGCATACAATACACCTCATTGCAAAAATTGATCCTCTCAAATATTTGCTTGGTAAGGCTGCTCTCACAGGTAGACTTGCTAAGTGGATGATGATCTTATTAGAATTTGACATAGAGTATGTTGAGCGTAAAGCTATAAAATGACAAGCCATTGCAGACCAATTGGCTGATTTTCCAATTCGAGATAAAGAACCAATTCAAGTTGAATTTCTAGATGAGCACATAATGTACATGACTACAAGAACATGGAAGATGTTCTTTGATGGCTCTTTCATGCAAAATGGTTCAGGTGTTGGAGTGTTGTTTGTTTCTCCTCATGGGTACACCATCCCTAAGTCCTACAAACTATTGTTCCTATGCACAAATAACATTGATGAGTATGAGGCCTTGACAAATGGATTAAAAATGGCAATAGAATGGAGAATCACAGAGCTGCATATTTTTGGGGATTCACAATTAATAGTCAACCAAGTTAATGAAGAATACCAAACAAAGGATGGAAAACTGGTACCCTACAAGAAAATGGTTGATTCATTGCGACGACATTTCACCTTTGTTACATTTCAACAAATCCCTAGAGCAGAGAATAAAGTAGCTAATGCTATGGCTACATTGGCTTCACTTCTTCAGCTAGAACAACATGAGTCCAGATTCAAATTCTTGGTGGAAGAACTACGCTACCCTATCTATGACTCCCAAGAAAGCCAAGTTGTTTGTACCCTTATTGGCCATGAGTCATCCCGCTATGGTGCCATTTACTCATACCTCCGTGATGGCATTATCCCTAAAACCTTCAACCGTTCTGAACAAAGAAACCTAACCTGAAATGCCTCTCACCACACCCTTATCTCTGGTGATCTGTATAGGAGGGGTTTAGATGGGACACTTCTTAGGTGCTTGGAAAAGGATGAGTCCAACCAAGCATTAGCTGACATTCACGAGGGCATTTGTGGAGGACATTCTAATGGTCTTGTCATGGCCCAAAGGTTTCTTAGGGCATGGTACTATTGGCCTACCATGCAGACAGATGTAGTAGCTTTTGCTAAATCATGCGAAAAGTGTCAGAAACACGATAACCTGATACATGCTCTAGGCAGGGAGCTTATTCCTTATATTTCTCATTGGCCATTTCAATGTTGGGTTTTTGACCTCGTTGGGTAGATTCATCCCAACTCATCAGGTGGACACAAATTCATTATCACTGCTACTGATCATTTTACAAAATGGGTAGAAGCTGTCCCACTTTCTGTTGCCTCAGGCAAGACAGTTTCTTTGTTTATTTTGAACCATATCATTTTTCGGTATGGAGTGCCTTCTAAAATAATCACTGACAATGGAGGTTAGTTTAAAAACAAGGACCTTAAACATCTCTGCAAGAAATTCAAGATAAAATAGCATTGGTCCTCCATTTACTTCCCACAAGGAAATGGACAAGAAGAGGCTTCGAATAAGACCATTCTCAAAATTCTCCATAGAACAGTTCACAAAAATGGTAGAGATTGGCATCTACAGATAAATCTGGCCTTGTGGGCCTATAGAACGAGTATTCATACTCCAACAGGGGCTACTCCTTTTTCCCTCACTTATGGTGTTGAAGCAGTGTTACCTTTAGAGGTGGAGATTCCTTCTCTTAGAGTTTCCCTTAAAGGTTTAGTGACAGATGAAGACTACCGCGTCATGAGGCTACAAGAACTAGAACTTCTAGATGAAAAGTGTAAAGCATCCTTTGATCACATAAGAGTCTACCAATAGCGTATGTCAAAAGCATTCAACAAGAAGGTTCGCCCTAGAGAATTTCAAGTGGGGGATCTTGTCCTACAAGAAAACCCTAAGAACCAACAACATAGAGAGCAAAAGGGGAAATTCAAACCTAATTGGCTTGGACCATACATTATTACTGCTGCTTTTGGGACAGGTGCTTATTTACTATCTGATCCAGAGGGAGAACAACTCCCTAATCCTATCAATGTTTTACACCTAAAGAAGTTCTATCCATGATGCCTATTTTGTCTAGGGGCATCCTTTGTACATATCTCATTGATCCTGAAAAAATTCCAAAAAAAATCATATATTATGCTGAAAAAATCCTAAAAAAGCATATAAAGTCCTGAAAAAATATAAAAAATTCAAAAAAAATAGAAAAAGTGCCTTGGTGAAAACTTGGAAACAAGCGCCTTGGTAGCAAAAATCCAAAAAAATCCAAAAATCTCCAAGTGGTGAAAACTTGGAAACAGGTGCTACTTGAGGCCTTTGCACCCTTGTTTCTTAGCATGCGTCCTCGACACTTAGCCTTTCTCCATCATGCCTTGATTTTGTTGCCTTGGTTTGGAATTGGTCTTTGTCTTTGTCTAGGGGGCATAACTGTGTTAGCTTTGGTCTCTAGGATGCGTTGGTCTTTAGGACATCTTGCAAATGGTGTTTTTCAACACCACTCAAATGGTATTTTTTTAACACCACCCAAACTGTGTTTTTCAACACTACCCTAGCATCAAGTGTTTCTCAACACTTATCAGATATCTTACCCACAGTCTAGCATGATATGATATCTCTCACTGGCAGATGTGATGCTCAAAGTTTGACTCTATGACCTACACACATGCACTTAAACACTCGACTCACTGAGACTTGTTTGACTTTATTTCTTTGTGTGCTGTCTATGATGATTTCTTTGATGAGTGTTCTCTCCCTAATAGTTTTCAATGATGCCAAGCTAGAAGACTAGGGGCATGAGGACATGTTTTATTGCTTTTTCTGCTTGTGGGTATATTTTGTTGGTCCTAACTGTATGTTTGTTCCACTTGACATTAAGGTCTACAAAGTATTATCCTTGACTATTTTCGCAAGTGCATACTTATAGCCATCTTGAGTTTCCTTGTGTCTCGATGCGAGTATAATCTTGCCATATTAAACTTAGAAAATCTCACTGCAGTAGTCATCTTGACTTATATGTCTTTGGTGCCTAGGTGGGATTCCCACATATATATCTGATATAGATCATATTCAGATTCACATAGTCATACTAGTGTGCATTGTATAATCTTGCGATGCTACCAATAATGCTTGATGATGAATATTAGAGTCTAAAAGCTTTGTAACCTTGCAAGTAAACCACTTTTCATAGTAGCTTGCATTCTTAGGTTCATATTAGTTTAGTTTTGCATCTTGCATATGGAGAGAGCTCTCCTTTCATATTTCGTAGACTTGTCAGTCAACTGCGCTCACCTTTCACTTTTTCTCGATCATGTCTTTTGCTCCTTGTCTTTTACATCACATCCTTTTTTGATCCTGTCATCACAAGGGGTTAATCTTATCATCATTTTCAATTATGACATAATATAGCATTTTGACTTTTTGACCAATTTTCAAAACATCTCAGAATTGCGCAAAAATTGCACCCCTAGCTAATTTCGACGTCTTGGATCCATTTTCGGGATCGAAATCAAAATATGAGTTCATCTTGATAGTCAAAATCACATTTCAAATTTTCTCCTCCTTCTGCGCAGTTGGTTGACCATTTGAGGCCTGACCCTTCGATCTTTGTTGGGGCATCTTTATTTCTTCATCCCCATCTCTTTCAACCTTCTAGTCTTTCATTCATCTTCATTTGATTCATCTCTCTGAGGTTTGACTTCATTTTCATCCTATATCTTTCTCAGTCAAACCTAGTCAAACTAGGGCATATCTTCACTGCTTGATGGTTATCCTATCAGTCTTTCATCTTCGATTATGATCTCTAGTGACTTGATCAAGTTTATCAATTTGTTGTTCTCCTCTACCTGATTTCGATTTCAATTTCAATTTCGATTCTGAGGGGGCAGTACCTATCAGCTTTAATCCTTGATTCAACTTTATCAATCAAACCTTGCTTGAGATTCTTATCTCTTATTCGAGACTTGACAATTTCCTATTCACATGTGTGTTGGTCTTGTCTTTCAGCTTATCTTTGTCATCTTACGTTTATCTTTGTCCTGATGTGTTCCCATATGTCAAACACACGTCTAGGTTGTTTTGTGATACCAAATCGATCTCACATTTCAATTCCATTCTTTGACCACATGTGATCCCAAATCAATCTCACATTAGTCAAAGGGGGGAAAATGTATGCACCCTAAAATGGTCGCCTAGACTTTGGGCCCCCATTCAGCAATTTATCAAATCCCTGAATTAGTATTTTCAAAAATCAACATTTTTCAATATCAATTTCCTTGATCAAATCTTGAATTTTATCATTTTCGATTATTTTCTATGGGCTAACCATTTTATCCTAAGTCCTTATTTATTTAAAAGAAATTTTCCTCTCCTTTTATTAAATAAAAAGCCCCCACTTTTCCTCTTATCCTAAGTTGCACAAATAAAGCATTATTCTTATTTTATAAAAAGAAGAAAAACACTTTTTGTCTCATATGGACACAAAAGTCAACGCTTATTTTTCCATTGGAGGATATTTGTGCATATGGATTGCTCCTCTTTCAAGCTCTGCCCTTGATTAAATCTTTTGCCTCTTAATCTCCATGGTCCATTCCTTTTCAATTCCTTTAAAAGGAGAGCTCTTTTCTCATTCTTAGATCCCAACTTTTTATGCTAATCTTATGTTGCAGGATTTCTTGGAAACTTTGGAACTTTTGGAGATCATTCTTGCATTCTAGTTTCATTATTGCATCTTAGCTTTCATGGCATCTAGCTTAGTTTCTTTTATGTTTTAGATTAGCTCACATAGCTTAATTAGCAAGGGTTTGTAATACTTTCCTTTTCATAGCTTAGCTTGCATCTTCATTCTTAGCATAGTTGCATTGCATTGCATTTTCATTGATTCTTGAGGATATTGGCATTCTTTCCCTTGTCTCTTTGAATCTCTCATTGTGTGGTTTACTAGCAAGGTTGCATACTTCAATAGCTCTAGCTGAGAGCACCATCAACATCCTTGTGACTCCATGCCTAGGGAGCTCTAGGTCGCTTTCTCAAGGTTTCCCATTCATGGATTCTCTTGGAAGTAATGACTTAGAGAAGTGCACTATTTAGTGTGTACAAAATGTAGTTATATTCTATTGGTTGAATATAATTGAATGAGAAATCTCTATATTTGTTTGACAACAAATTTCTTATACCAAAAGGTGGCATGCTTTATGGAAAGGAACATTGCAACTCAAGGGTTGTGATTGATTAGTGACACATTTTCTTGTGCAAAATTATGTCCATTCTTCTTGTTTTTATTTTATTTAGTTTGGCTTTTAGTAGTCTTCACTTCATTCTTGTTGGCTAGAAGTGGGGCGAAATTGGGTTCATTTACTACACTTGCTTCACCTATAATGAAGGTAGTTATCATAATTTTGTGATAGGTGGTATATTCAACTTTAAGGTTTATTTTAGATGGATTAATTGTAGTATCAAGCAACTCAAAATAACTTATATTTACATTTGATGTTCATTTGAAGGAACCTTATGATTATGATAATTTGTGTCCTTGATTATCATTTGTTATTAATTAAACAAACAATTTTTTGTTGTCTATAACTTTTTCTCTTTATTAACTAAATTTTTATTGTAATTTTAAAAAAATTTAATTGGGGAGTAATACTTCAAACAAATAACAACATGTGTAAACTATTCAAATAAATTGTATCTATTTACTCTCTATATAAATATTGAAATGGCATTTATCATCTATCATTTCTTTTTGAAGGGATACAAATATTTTTCTATAAAATATGATCTTGTTGTGTCTCTTCATGTTTTGTTTGTTCAAAAAGTCAAGTTAGTAAGTCTCACAAATTGTTTACTTACCCAATACTCACAAAAATTCTAGGTGCATAAATTGTATAAAAGGCATTCAATTATTGTTATGAAAATTTCTTAGAAACAAAATAAGTGTTGTATATAACCTCTATTATACCTATAGTTTAATTTTTCTGAACACAAACTACTAATTTAAACCCAATTACTTGATTATGAGGGTATTCCCTTACTATGTAGAAGATGTTTTTTCTACAATTATCCAATGAAGGAAGAAAGGCATTCATAAACATATATGTGTTTCTAATACACACACTTTGGGTGTATGGATTATAGATGGGGATTGGTAATAATGTAGGTCACTGACACTTTGGTTCTTTGTGAGGTAGTGGTTGTTGTGAAGTAGATTGGCTACAATGTGTTGTTGACTAGCTTTTGCCTCAACTAACATCTTAACTTTGTAAAAGGTTTTTAGGTCCTCTCAAGACCTATTTTTATTCATTAATCAAAAACATAATAATAAATGTGCAAACATGATGGAGTTGTTCAAGCTTCAATCTCATTAACTTGCATGAATGGATGCTATACAACTATGATGAAAACACAATTCTACTTACTATTCCAAAATAACAACACAAATCGGTTGCAAATTCCTTTTTTAAAATATAAAGTCTCTTAACATGATCCCCCTATTTTAACTATCTAAACCAATTTGCATGCTCTTTCTTGTGAACACTCTTGGAACTCACTCTCTCTAACCCCTCTTCTTTCTCTCTTCTCCATTCTATAGGCTCCTTCATACTTATTTTTCTCTAGTGGTCAACTTGACGATACATCATCCATCTCTAATTCATTAAATATTACATTATTATTTATTTTAGACCAAGTCCTTCATCTAAGACATTTTGTAAGCTTTGGATCTAAGCATCATTGTAAGCTTGTAAAGTATTAGTCATGATCATCAAGTACAATCAACCGTTCATGGTGAGAATGATATCTTTACAAGATTCCTATTGGAATTCACACATCTTGTGAAGTCTTTAGGTTACCATTTTTATTTGATAAGATATATGATGGTGGGTGTTCCATATCTTGTAAATTATTCTAGTAATGTGTGATGGTGCTTCAAAGATACATGGACTTGAATAATTAGTATGGTACAAGCATGTAGGTCATCAAAGAATTAATCTATGTTACTCACAAAACGCAAACTAGAAAATTTGTAAACTTGAGTTACACTATATAAGTGTGGATTAAACTCTAAATGCTGGAAAATTAACAATAAATTGACTAATAAAGCATTATTTAATGCAATTTAGTTATAAGAAATGTATAAATACCCTTGGGAGGTGCAAAATGGCCTCTAAACCCATTAATTTGCCTTCTACACATGAAATCTAGAATGATTGGGTAGCTTTGAAAATGTAGAAAAGTGATGACATTCAAATCACAAGGTTGTGGTGCCCAATGTAGGATTGCTTAGTTCACAAAGGATGTTCTTCCAAAATGGTTTTACTTTGCAATAAAGAAAATTAAAAAAATTATTTAGAAAAGCCCTCAAACATTTTAGAACTTACATAGTTATGTTTGCACTCACCAGTTTTGTAGTA
The DNA here is from genome assembly GCA_027943335.1 of Chamaecyparis obtusa. Classification (NCBI taxonomy): domain Eukaryota; kingdom Viridiplantae; phylum Streptophyta; class Pinopsida; order Cupressales; family Cupressaceae; genus Chamaecyparis; species Chamaecyparis obtusa. The sequence goes on from BSBK01003299.1 coordinate 2,092,981, forward strand.
AAAACGATCTTTGTCTTAAACAATATTCTCAACACAATTGAAATTTTAGCAATTTGATGGCATAAATGAAATAATATATATATATATATATATATATATATATATATTTATTTATTTAGCTAATGGTACTATATAATTCATTTATTTAAGATTTGAGATAAATTCAAACAAGAAATATGTTTAGTTGATTACATTCTGCAGATTTTGCATTATGTATATCTGTTTGCCTCTTCCATAATTCAATATCATGTGTTATCACATTTTATATGCTTCTAAAGATACAATTTCAAAAATTGTTTTCTTTATGATCAACACTTTGTATTTTAAGTTTGACAATTATGTTAACATTACACGGTTGTGATACAATTTGGTCCATATAGATTATCACAATTTGGCTTTGAATAATTAGCACAAGATCTTGGTGCTTGTGCTCAGTGCGTGTTATATTGGTGTAAGAATTAATGACAATATTGGTATTGACATTAATGTGAGAATCTAAGTGTGTAACATTGTCAATGTTGAATTTTGTTTTACTTGCATAAATTAAGGATTCAATGGACCTTTGTTTGAATTTAAACCTAAAGGTCGAGTTCCCAAAAGCCCTTAACCCAAGGCTAGAGCCAAGGGACAGCATTAATGATCTACTCATCCTATTAAGTGGGATTGATTCTCAATTATGACAAGTTGTCTAAGTTTTCATTTGTGAAATCCCCTTCTATGGTTGAGCCCTTTTATCTAATAATATGCTTAGTTCTATTGATAAAGTGCCGAAAGCCCCCTCTTGCCATGAGATTCGTTTCCCAAAGGTTGTCAACATTAGGGTGGTTGATATAACTTTTCATATAAAAGTCTAGTTTAATGGAAGTGTGTCGAATGAAACCTTGAAACAAGGACGTTGACAAGAGATTAACACCCAAAACGGTGAACTTACATACATATTGTTGTAAGTCCTTTTACCAATATGTATTGTGTTTTATGCAACAAAAGGTTATGAAGAAAAATTCACGTTAGGAGATGGCTTAAGAGTCGATAACAAGCAAAAGATACAAATAAATTATAAACCTTAAATAATATATTTTTTTAATGTATCCATTGAAGCATACTAGCATTGTTGTGAACTTGGCTAATATTTTTTATGGAAGATTAATTTCAAAACTCTTCTGCATCTATTGAAGTATACTAGCATTGTTGTGAATGCTTGGCTAGTATTTTATGAAGGATTAATTGCAAAACTCTTCTGCATAAAATTAATTAGAAATTTGAATAGCATGTTTCAAAATTTAACTCGATTCTACTTTTATTGTTGTGACATTTGGCAGGAGTTTTCTTTTGATATTATGAAATTTGACTACATTTTATATTCAGTGATGTGAAAATACTTAGATTTTACTTACAACATTTCTAAATTTAGTCGAATTTTGTCTTCACTTTAATGAAATGTGGTTGAAACTTAGTTGAATTTTTTTCTAATAAAATATGGCATTGAACCATTTGGATTCAAACTCGTTACAATCAAAGTCTTGAACAAAAAACATGTTCAAGTCTTGACCAAAAATCATGTTTAAGTCTTTGAAAAAAAAACATGTTTAGATAAGAGTAATGATAAGTTAAATAATTCTCTATTTACCTTATATTTTCCTGTTTTTAAAAACATTTCTATTTGATATCTCTCAGAATATTTTACTTATATTTTTAAGATATAGACGTGCTAGTTTTAATTTACACCTATTTCCAAATTTGTATGTTGAGCTTGCCAGTTAATATTAGTTTAATTTCATCTTTAAGAACTTGCCATAACTGCTGTGCAGGATGGCGTACATACACTCTAAGCTCTCTGGAATGATCCTACACCTAATAGTTATATTCTGGTTATTCAAGCCTCTTTAGTGAATGCCGATATAAATTATATTTGGCAGAGGACAAAGCTATGGAGCCTTATCATAATTTTACTAGGACTATAATATAATAATCACGAGACAAATATATTGATAATATACACATTTTCTAGCGGCGCTTTAATGATGTTAGGGCGCTATCTGAAACCAAAGTAATTACTAATTCAAATTATACTTCTAGAAGTAAATTTCATATGTTCCGTGTACCTTACATTTCATTAAATTTGAACCGATGATTCCTTCAAAAGCTGGATTCTGAAATAATAATAAAAAGTTTGCTTCTTTAAATACAAGAGCATTTAATAATCTGTAATGCTGCATCACAATATTGTGCATGAGATATGAGATAGAAACCAAGATAGACAGAAACGACTCTATAATTTCTAGGCGATGATACCTCAATAGTCATGACCAAAATTATTGTCATACTCAGCATCCTCAACCCTTTACATAACTATTGTTTAAAGCAGTGCAAGTCTTGGTGAACAGATAAAACAAATTGCAAAAACATAATTCTCATCCCAACCATAAAGAATTTTCTTCTAGTTCTAAACGATCAACCAATGGGCTTCAATGACCACTCATCCAATTTAAGCGGTCAGAATTCTAACTGTTAATTACCAAACATTGTAAGCAGATAAAGATACCAATGCGGAAAAATTTCTTACAGAAAACCTAGAAGTAAAAGTTGAGCAGCCACCGATCAACACATACTTAGCCCTTTTGTTTGAGTGTGATCTTATCACCCAAACTCAATGCAATGCCCTGGGTTTTACTTCTTATCCTGATATAACCACTCAGCTTGCCGTCAGATTGTTTCTCAACACTAACGTTCACAAGAGCATCCTCACCGAATACACTCTTTGCATACAGATTTGCAGCCAGAAATCCACAGTCTCCATCAAGTGCAGATCTATGTCAAAAATAATGATTAAAATCTTGTCTGTAACATCCTATTACCCCAGTGATAAATGAACCATTCAACAATATTTATTTCAATGCAGACCAATCCATATCACTCAAAAAAACATGAAAGAAGCTAAGAATATTGAAATACTTACAGGGGTGTGAGGCACTTCATATTTGTTGATCGCACAATATGGTTTAAGAACTCCTTCTCATCATGAATAACTGTGTTCACAGCCACCTGATAGAAAAAGTACAACCTCAATACTCATTGAAAGTATGTCACTGTTTAGATTAATCTATTGTTTAGCTTTGGTACAACATAAACATGAAAGAAAATTACTGACAACATTTACATTTATTTTCCCACCTAAGAGAATGATCTGATTACCTTGTTTTCCCACTCAAACTCAGCCCACATATTCCTAAAAGCAGTATCAGGGCAAGTGGCTGGGGAGATGTAGTCCATAATGTCGATGTGTATATCATTCAGAACAACAACATTGCGGTCCAGTACACTCGTAGTCTCATAAACAATGTTACCAAATATAACACCAGTTTCAGTTGAAGACACTTTTATGTTTGCCTTTATCTGCTTGCTTGACTCTGGAGCCAGAGTATAATTTTGTGGTCGTTCAACCAGTTTGAGATCACCCATAGTAGCCAATTCTAAACAAAGGTTCTGAAGTGTTTCCTTTGTGCGGTTGATTACTGTAACATCCAGGACAATATCATACTGATGAACTGTAACATATGCTTCTGCATAAACAGGATCACTGAAGCCAGTAAGTTGTAAAACCCGATTCAATTTATTTGTACTATCACCATCTTTGACAAATTCTCCAGTGGCACGCTTTAAATCATCTTCCACTTCATCTTCTAATTCGAGCTGACTCATACCCTAGCACAGAACAAAAGTCAGCTTATTTGCAAGTTTCATAGAGTTTAAAACAGTTGAACATTAAAAAAATACAAAAATTACCATCTTTCGAGTCAGATGCACAAAATGAATACAATGCCAAAAACAAAAGTTTTATGTTTTAACTGTAATAGCAAAAATAGTCGAGGACATAAATGTGCCAAAAAGTTGTTATTTATTGAAGCAGCTAGCGAGGAAGAAGAAGATGAAGAAGCATTAGAGGTCATTGATGAGCTAGAGGGAAATCAATTGATAACTAATCGACTATTTCTTGTCATGCACATTTTGGCATTAGCACTCTGCAAAATCTCAAGGTAGCAGGTTTCTTGAGAATAGAGAGCAATAATGCTGATAGACTCAAGAAGCGCTCACAGCTTCATCAATAAGAATTCAGCTTCTTGTCTGAATTGTTTTACCTATTTAGCTCTTCAATTACAAGTCATGATTGCAAATGGGTGTATAGTCAGTTGCTTAGGGAAATGCCAAAGCATTAAACTTTCCATGGGAGCATGCTGATTAGATTGCTATATGTTTGCTATCTCCATTTGTGGAGCAAAACATTCTTTTGGGAGTTCATTAGTTTACTACATTAGGAGTAAATGAGATGGACTTCCAGGATCTATCCGTGCATTTTCACTCAATGGGTAGGACAACCAAGAGGTTTGTGTGCAAAGTCTCATTAGATGGTTAACTTCCATCAAGTGCAAAAGATGCTTAACAAGGGGGTAGATAGTTTTACACTCCAATTGGTTTTATTAGAAGCATATGAATCAAAGGTTCGTACACTGCTATATGTACAAGCAATTTTGGATATGCATTTAGTAGTTTTGGAGATATGTCAAAAGGATTGCCTCCAAAAAGAGCTCATAATCATGTCATTCAACTATTACTAAGGAGCCACCACCCAACAATAGGCCCTACAGGGTACCATATGTACAGAAAAGTGTGATCAAGATGATGGTACAAGTTCCAAATCTAGAAATTGATGATTTGTTATTTTATCAATCTTGATCTTTGTTTTGGTTATCATTAAATTGGAACTAGAGATGAGGATATACACAAATACAGCATCTACATGTCAAAGTTTAGTGAACTTTATTTTTAGGCCATTTTTGTAAAATAATATTTTGGTAATTTTAGATGAATTCTTAATATATAACGAAACATTGGAGGAACACTTGCAATAGGGAATTCAAGATTTGGATATTTTTGAACAGCATCGACTTTATGCTGAGCAAACCAAATGTGATTTTGGAGTCAAAGGGATGGAGTACCAAGGTCATATTATTTTGTGAGGGAGTCAAGGGGAGGGCTCAGGTGATGACTAGGAATTAATGGTACAATTCATGGCAAACTATAGTGGGACAATTAAGACTTTAAGTCTTCTCCAAAACTGCAACCCTTATCCATTCTAAGCTAGAGATAAGAGGTATACATGGATTTCACACTGAGTTGTCCAGGTCTGAAGGAAAAAATGTATCATGGTGGTTTGGATTGACTTACGAATACACATATTTTTGTGTTTTTTCACCCCCATTTGTAGCAATAGCCTTTACGGATACCGTTCAGAAGTTGTGTGAGACTCCAAAATTCATAGTAAGTGACAGTGATCCTATAGTTACAAGTAAATTTTGGACCAACTTATCTCATGGTTGGACACTTGCTTGCTTGTGGCTTTTCATTTCATCCAATATCTTTGGTGTTTTTCTTCAAATAAACAAGAGAAATGGGTGCAATGGTTGCCACTTGCCACTAATAGAATGGTGGTATTACACTTCTTTCCCATTTCATTGAAAATGTTTCCATTATCAGCACTATATGGGTCATATCCACCATCTATCACCTCTTCATTGTAAGAGCAACCAAACGTTAGAGTAGTTGAAGAATAACACTCAACGGTAGGAAGCGGTACTCTCTAGTCTTTGGGAGATCTTGGCAATGGCACATACCAAAACAAATTAAAGCAGTAATCTGATTAGCACCGAAGTGAAAGGATTACAATTTACAACCATTAAAGTTGATTTCATTAGAACATTAGAAGGACAACAAGCTTGCACCTAAGTATTAAGGCTCTTATGAGATTTTGCAGAAAATTGGCAGTATGCATACAAATTGGAGTTGCCTAAGTCAACAAAAATACATCCAGTCTTCAATGTTTCTTGCTTGTAGAAGGTAGTTGAACAGAGAGTTTCAACCTAGACACAGTTACTACAGCTTATGAGGAAGGCAGAATGATTTTGGACCCTCAGGGAATACTTCAAGCACATATTAAGAGGTTCAACACAAGGGTTATTAAAATTTAAAAAATAAAGTGGAAGAATTATCCTCTCTAAGATGTTACGTGGGAAAATGAAGATTTGTGCAAGAGCATCTGATGTTAATTTGCATCGAGGAAACTGCTTCTCTTAAGAGGGGGCACATGCTAGACCTACACCCTTAACCCATCAATTGTATTGGGATATGTGTAGCCAACTTGTGGTTAGCGTAATCCTTGATTAAACTATGTGACCATTTATTTAGTCCTATATAGGTAGTTAGGTTGGCTTGGGTTGCACCCATGGCATAAGTATGATATATATACTTTTGGAGGTTTTCCCTCTCAAAGTGGCCTATTATTATGATTTTAATTGCGTTTCCAAAAGATTTTACTTCATCAACATATTTAAGATTTTAATTATTTGACCACTAAATTTTGGTCAACAAACATGAAAAGAACATTTTTTCTGTTTTAGCTGCTTAGACAGATTCACCAAATTGCCCAAACTTAAAACAAGTATGTGGTAACCATGTCATTTTGTTGGAGATATGGTATTGTCTGCTTGTATTTTTTCCCATTGCAGAATGTCTTAATAAATTGGGCTAAAGGAGCATAATTTTGTAGTTCAACTTGTGTATATAATTCTATCTCCTTTTATTTTCAATGAGAGCCTCAAAGCTTTGGATATTCAGTGTTGATTAATAGTTAAATAAAAAAGGAACAGTTGTTTTAGAATATTTGTGATATCATATCTATAAATAATGGACAAAGATGACATGAAGCAATGATATACGTTGTCTGTGCAGTATAACTTTTTTGTGTTGTCAATCCTTGACTAATTTTGATGTCTCATGTGTTGAGAAGTTGCAGCTGCTAAGCAGCCCTGATGAGCGTGCTCGAAAATTACAGGAAATTCCAGAGGTGGTTGCTGATCCAAATGTAGATCCAGATTATGATTTGGATGATAAAGAGGACATGCCAAAAGGCAGTAATCAAGGTTTCTCATTTCTTTTTCTTTAAAATTTCTCTCTTTAATTTTATGGTGGAAATTTTTTAGGCAAACTAGGATGATGAACTGTTAAACTGGTTGTGCAGGTATGGATTCTTATCAATGGGACAATGCAAAGGGAGGGTGGGATGGTGTCCAACAAATATCAGGGAATACTTGGGATTTGGGAAAACAGAAAAAGTAGTACATCCTCACGTGGACAATCAGGATGGAAGAGAAGTCAATACATTACACAGAATCATGGTTGGTCTCATGATCACTTGGAGGACAATGAACAGAATACTAATAGTGACTGGGGAAAAGAGAAATCTGGAGATGAACAATCTTCAGTTTGGGGTTCCCAAAAGAGTTGTGCAAGGGATGATGGAAGCCAAATTGAAAAAAGTTCAAGTGAGAAAAACATAGCTGGATCAAATTGGTGTGGATCATATACTGGAGTTGGCAGCTTGCATTCAAGTTCGGAGTGGCAGCAAGAGAAGGATCAAACACACAAATCAACTGTTATGGTAAATCTCTTAACCAAGCCTCCAACTATGGAAGAGGTAAGTGAAACAGGAAGATCTGGCACTATAAGGACCCTACTGGCACAATATAAGGGCCCTTTTCTATGTTGCAAATGAGGAAATGGAATATGAAAAGAGTTTTCCCAATTGATCAGTGAATTTAGAGGACACATGAAGTGCAGGAGGATTCAATACTGCTAACTGATGCAATTGCAGGAAATTTTCAGAAGTCAAATAATTTGGAATCTAATAGGCATTTCGATCAAACCTTTACACCAAATAGAGTAATTATGATAAATGAAAACCCTGGGACTGGTTGGACAGGAAATGGCACATCATGGACAGGCTCAGAACAAAACTATATCTCTTACATGTCAAATTGGAAGTCAGATGGTGGTCTGGTTTCCTCTACCAATGATGGAATACTCATGAAGAATTTAAATCACGAGCTTGCTGGATGGTGTAGCAGCACTAACATACAACTTGGACAGTCAGTAAATGATGGATGGGCTATGCCTCAAAGTTCTGGGCACACATTGTCAACTGTTGAAGCTCCAATATCAGCAAAGGAAGGATTAAAGTGTGTAATCACCAGTTCTGAATCAACAGACCCTATGACTGTTCAATCTCATAAATCTTCAAATGCAGGTTGGAATGCAGGTGCATCAAAAAGTTCTGAAGGTACGTTGTCAGGATCTTTAACTATTGAAAATCATAAGTTTTAGGAGGTTGGGGTGGAGATTCAAATGAAGATAATGATGTACTTAAAAGTTCTACAAACTTGAGATCAAGCCTGAGTACTATTGAAGCTTCCAGTTCTGGAAGAAGCGGTTGGGTTGGCACTTGCCCATCAATGCTCAAAGGTGGAAACAATGGCATGCATGCATCCCATTTTTCTGATGCTCTTTTGACAAATAGAGCTTTGGGTGGATCCCAGATATCTGAAGCTTCTATGTTGAGAAGTGGGTTAGGATGGGGGTCCAACTAAAGGTTGGGTTATAAATCTATGTTTTCATAGTTCTTGGAAAACTCCTTGGCTGTTACTGTTGAAATTCCTAAAAGCTCAAATGAAGGTTGGTGTGGTCCCAAAAGTTGCGAAAACATTAAAAATGTAAAAACATAGCACTGAAACCAAGATTCAAATACAGAAATAAAGGAATGAAAATTGAAGGATATAAGATTTGGTTATGTGAACTAAAAAAAAAATCTAATTAAATAACTTTTAAGGGTTGTGAAATTTTATAAACTTCAGCACCTACATTCTTTTTGTTTTATCTATTTGCATATACTAGAGGTAAATCCTATTGAAAAATACCATGTGATAGAAGTCCATTAAAAATAATACCCAAATATCATTGTGATGGAATTATGTGCATGGAATGTAACACATCTTACCTTTCTGTTCTTCAAAAGGCGGAAATCAATCAAGTCATCTGGCTGTGCATGTGAAATCTGAGCTTTTGCTTTTGTCTCTTCTATTTCCCGGAACTGCTTGTCAGCGAGCATCTTTACAAAGCTCTCTCGGCAAGATTGTAACCAAATTCTTTTCAACAAATCATCAGGAGAGGTTAGAATGCGTATACAAAGACTAACTCGCTCATAGGAGTCATTATCTATGGGATGCCGCAGAACAGTAGATTGACCAAGGCGCATCATAGAGACCATGATTAGCAGTGCTTCAGCAGCTGCCTTGTTTACATCTGCTCTAGAAGGCTGCACCTCTTCCAAACGAAGAATCAGCTTAGTTAATGTACAGCCAACCACAGCACCAAGGAAAAAATCACCTGTTAAAAGCATGGTTCGCAAATTTCCAGTCGTGTCAGAGCTTCCCAGAATGACAGGATTTGCAATGGCAATTTCAGAAGCAGCACTCTGAGTTGCATAAGTCCCATCAGCAAGAATGGCAGGTCGTCTTGAGGAGACAGTCATGGATGCTGGAGGCTGAGGTTTGTTAGTGGCTGATGACCTCAAATCAGTCACCTCAGCATCCTCAGAAATTGTGTAAAATGGTAGCTCCCCAAGAGATTGTTTGATGGTTGATAAACCATTTTCCACTTCAGTAAGAGAAAGGGAGTACTCTCCAATAATCCACAGAGCACATGAGCACACTTGTGAAGCCCGGATCTGATAAAAGGTGTCTAACAACCTTGTCAATATGGAGGCTCTAAGCTTAGGATTAGTCTGGATAATCTCCCGCACAAAAATAACCACATCAATTGCAGATGCCAGATTGCTATCCCCTAAGAAGTCCATGAGCAAATGAACCACAGTACTAGCAACTTCAGGGAACTTGATGGCACAGGAATGAATAGCTTGGACCAACATTTGCCTGTATTCCCCATTTTTTTCCAATTCTGTATTCTGGGTCTTCACAACCTCCTTCTTCAGTGTCATGACAACCTCATCTATGTTTCGAGGAGTGATCAATTCCAAAGCGATATCAAGAGTCTTGCGCCGAATATCTAAATTAGGACTTGAGAGTGCCCTCAGAACATCCATGATCATGTCCACCATAACGTCCCGGTGTGATGCCTTCAGCTCTTGCAACCGATCCAGTACAATGAGCTTTACATTGTTGTCACTCTGTGACTGCAAGAGCTGGCAGTAGGTATTTGCTGCAGCTCTGTCAATGTAAAAGATTATAAACACGATAATATTATGCAACACAGTAAAGCCTAGAAAAATTGAACTCACATTCATAAAAAAAACTTTATGAGACAGAATTCATCGGCAACAACATATTCACTTACCTGCAATTCATCACCTGGTGAGCAACCTTGAATTCTGTGGTTATGGATTTGGCTTTTTTTTAAATCTGACATTGTGTGGCTTTAATAAATTATAATTATCCCAGTTTTTTAATAAATGTGATTGGAGTGGGCTTTATGTTGTTTAATTGGGTTAGTTTTAAAGTTTAGTTGGTTTTTGGCGCATATTTATGTTCAAACACAAGAATTAAATAATTACAGTAAAGTTTGCACAAGTTTGTTTTATGTATATGGACCATCTGTTAGCAGATGTATGCTGGTGTTGTCTTTTATTAAACAACGGCAGCAGATGAACATGTGTCCTTTTCAGGAGCTGGAATAAATGACATAGTTGATGAAGAAAAGGCATGTCATAAAGTCACTGATAATATGTTGCCAGTGTGTGATATCCCCTTCCAGAAGTAAATTTAGTATTAAATTATAATAAAATTAATAAATATATTAATTAATCAATATTAATTAATATTAAAATAAAATTATTAATATTAATCAATTAATAACAGATCATTCATCATTATGATTATGAGATTGTGTTAACCAGACTATAATCATTGGAGAGGATTAAGACTCAACAAATACAGGCCAGCATAATCAGAGAATTAAAAATAAGAAGAAAAGGATGATTAATAGCTATAGCCTATCGATGATTACGAAAAGACATCCAAATGATGGACAGCGATTTGCTAAATCCGAATAAGATTATTATTACAAACAAACATCATCTATCCAGTGAAGGATAACGTTGGACTGAAGATTGGTCTGCATCTATGATGACAACTAATACATAAATATTGTCAGTGATATAATATTCGATAATGGTATGTTGGTGCAACTTGCGATGATCCTCAATAAAATACTTAGTTGGAATAATTGAGCGGATACATGAAGTATTGTGTATCGTGATTATTAATGAATAGATACCATTCACTGATCGGCAATCACCCCTTGTGTTGACCAATGAATCGCAAATTAGGAAGACACACGAAATCGACGTTATGACTAAACTACAGAGGCCAGATAATAATCACGTTATCGGCAATCAATTTAACTGCTTATGAATGAAACAGTTATCAAGATTAACAATCAGCCGATATCAATTGGTATAAGGGTAGCAGATAATATAAGTCTAATGATCATCACCATCACCGTCAGACTCTGTAATAATAAGAAATACAACCATTATATATAACCCAAAATAATCTACTAACCATTATATATAACCCAGCAGTTAGCAATTATTACGAACGCTGTGGTCATTGTATAATAATATTGATTAAAGAAACAAATATTAATCCAAGAGGTGCGATTTGGAGAGATGTGTCTTTACGACCATCCAACTTTACAATGTATATAAGGGATCCAACTTATTCTATTCAGGCATCGAAGAGGATATTATCTCATATATGATCTGCTCTTCTGGAGTGAATTGACTCATGGCAAATCAGTGGTATCTGATATAGAAATTATATATCAAACACAGCCAACATATAATATATTTATCAATTCAGATCAGAAGGAAGGGGATATAAATAAAATAATCAAGGTTGGTCATTCACAGCAACCATCACTTATGCATACAAAAATATATCAAAAGAACAGAATAAGATTGGAATCAACATTTGCAACCTATCAGAGTTATATAAATTGAGACGTATTGTGGCCTGCGATTACACACAAAGATACGAGATTCATTATCAACAACCATATCACTGTTATAGTTCACATACAAATATCTCTACGCTGCTCCTTGACGTTGAATCCAAGATGCACATGATTAAATCATTCAATTAATAATGCAGTATATATATATATATATATATATATATATATACTCTGATTTGTCACCAGACGGACTGGAAGGAAGGAATATAAGAATGTCTTCAAGGAGAGCTTGTGTAAATCCCACCAATAGTTTCTGTCCCAAAATAGGGTGGGGGTCAGCGTCCCAATAGTTTGGGCTTGGACCTGTAAACCTTGAGGGAGCCTATTGGGAATGGTCTCTAAGCGCCTCGGTCACATCCTAAAGTCTTCCTATCCAATTCGACAGAGTAATAAGTTGGATATGGGATCATCAATATAGTCATAAGAGGAAATATAAATTCTAATTAAATTATCATTTCATTAAATTAAGTTGAAATACTAAATAGATCTATATTAATTACAAGCATGATAAGTAGACTAGAGAGATCCAAGGTTACAAACTAACAAGGGTCATTACACAGTGGGAGTCATCTGTTACAGTGTACCTTACCAATATCAGGAATTAAGAGTATTTTGGTGGAAGTTTTTTTGGAGCTTGTGAAAAAATCAAACCTTATTAGGCACAGACAGACAAAATACAGAAGTAATCACTTCCAATATCTTTGGTTCCGAGTTGTCACTAGCTACTAGCAAGCTACTTTCTGTAAAGAATGATATATTGCAGAAGTTGGAAAATACGAAGCATGAGATTGAGAAGTATGAGACAGCGAGCAGGTAATCAATACCTGAAATAGATTTTGATGCAAATGGAGATGATCTATTGGTAGCATGCACAGAAGTAGGTAACAAAGACCTTGGTGATAGGTGATCAAATGCCTTGTAAGTTGTATGTTGATGTTCAGGTGTCTTTTACAGTGCTTACTTCCAATGATGGATCTATAGGACCTTCCTTGGATCCGAATGCAAATCAAGTGTGTGCTTCATGTATTCCTTCGGAAATGCAATCTGTGAAATGTCAAGTGACAATACAAAAGGAGAATGCTGCTGACATGAAGATTGATGGCTATGAAGGATCTGAAGAAGATTTGATGGATAAGCAATCTATGGAATGTCAATTGGTACAAACAATAGGCAGTCAAGCCGATATGCCACTTGTTAGATCCCAAATACAGGCAATATCAGAAATTAAAGACTGTAAAAATGTCACTGAAAATGAAAATGGAAACCCTTGGGAAGGTCAGTCAATTATAGTTGAAGATCCTATTTCTGTTTCTTACATTGAGAATGATGCAGGAGTTTCTAACCATTTAAGGAGCACAGATGGTGGTGAAGACATTTTGTCCTCAATATATGCTGCTAATAAGAAACTAGCTAGAGAGGCACTGGAGTTTACTGAAATTTTTTTGCCAGCAGATATGGGTTTAAGTGGTGACATGTTGTCTGATGTTTTAGATTCATCAATGTGGAAACAGATGCATGAAAGGAGCAGGAAGCAGATAGAAGCAAAGATAGTAGATCAAAGGCAATTTCTACTTTTTAAAGGAAGAGCTCTGGCATTGAAATTCAGGGTTCTCAGGCAGTTGTGGAAGGATGATCAGTATTCATTATCTACAAAGAGGCCTCGGGCAAGACCACAGACACGCTCAGAAATTAGTTGTCACCCAAGTGGTGGAAATCAAAAGTATCAATTGCCAATCAGATCCAGATTTGCATCTCCAGGTATGCTTTTCTTTGTTGCAAAGCTGGCCATTGTTGAAAAAGGTTTGTTGCTTGCTTTGTGTGTGGGCTGTTTGTGGTGCCCATACTTATCTTCTGTATGCAAATAATGATGCCAATTCTTGTGTAGCCAAAATCAGCACTAGAGTAAAAGATAATATATAACTTAGCTTACACATGCAGCATCATTAGTAATTTGGTCTTGTTTTATGCTTTATGTGCTGATCTTTTGAGAATCCATGTCCAGAGTTTGGAGGCATTATGTGAAGAAAAAGAAATGGCAATAGTTCACATCAAACAAAATAAAATAATTTAATCTTTTTAATAAAAGATAGGTGAAACATAAGGTTAAAAGATTAAATGCCATTAATTTCAAATTGCAAACTAGGGCATCCGAAAAGTTGATATAATGCAGTAAAAGAAGGGTCCAGACTTGTAGAGGGCCAGCGATTTTCATAGTAGGGGGCAGAATTTCGAATTGGGAAGGCAGAGATTTGAATGTGAGCAGCAATTTTGGAGTGTAGAGAGATCCAAAAATCATCAAGAGGGGAAGCGTCTTCTTAATGTCAAGGGGAGTTTCCGCAAGATCTAATTGTTTGGCAAGCGAATTTCACTACTAGGTGAATGAGAGACCACTGCTAGGGCATCCGATTTCAACACTATGTAAACAGACCTGAATCTAAAGGAGCATCATTTTCAGACCCTAGGCAGCCACAAACCCCTTTGGGGTGTTCGAATTTGCATACCTCACACACAGATCAGAATTCATTGTTCCAAAATCTTTTTTTAAGAGGCCAAGCTTGGGTGATTTTGTGCCCTAGGTACATTGCCAAGTTGTCTAAGGGCTGGTAGCAATTATCATTGTTAACTTTTGGAATAGCAGAATTGTGATAGTGCTTTGAATTGAGTAGTTGGAGATTTAGATTACATATACAGATCAGATTAAGTGAATACATACGGATCAAATTGGAGTGTCTTTTTTTTCTGGAATTTCGACAGCAGCATTTTCCCCAAATTGCAGCGGCATTTTACTTCTTTTTTAACCATTTCGAAGATCGCAGCAATATTAGGAGGGTGATAAGATGGAGCGAAAATAATCCAGCAGAGAGAACAGCGAATTATATCAGACCTGGGCATGATGAGTTGAAATTTTTTTCTTAGGGCACCGAAACCCATTGATTGACCAAGACATCTCAGTGTTTATAATACAAATTTCTGATCTCTGATTAGCAGCGAATTATTTTGGGCTCTGCTGGACTAATTCTCTTGGAGATTTTGATAAGGAAGAAGACAACATTTCAGACCCTCATTCCATGCGAATCTTACCCTAAGGCTCTGCAATCAGAAAAATGCGAACTTTTCATTCAAAAAGGAAATTTGCCTTTCAAAGGCGTCAAATAAATATTGGTCTTTTCCATGCGAATCGAGATGCGAAGAAAGATTTAGCTGTATGCAATAAGGATAACCCTAGAGGAGAAGGGCCCAATGTGGTTACAGATGCTGCAAAGAAGCAAGACAAAGAAGAAGTGTTTTCAAGCTATTGTTTTAATTGTTGGATCTACGGCCACAAGAAAAAAAATTGTCGTAAACCAATACAGCATCACCCTTCATATGAGCATTTGAAAGATTTCATAGCAAAACAGAAGATATTAGCTGAGGAAAAAGCAGAGTTGGAATTGCACACAATCTCCACTCGAGAAAAACCAAATCCATCCAATGATGTTTCTACTCCGATTAAGGGCTCCTCTATTAACCCTCATAAATCTCCATTAACAGATAAGCAAGAGAAGGATTCCCAAAAGGAAAAATTTAAGGAAATTGCTAGGGCGGAGAATCTTGGTTCTACACTAAGAA
Organism: Chamaecyparis obtusa; assembly: GCA_027943335.1. NCBI lineage: Eukaryota > Viridiplantae > Streptophyta > Pinopsida > Cupressales > Cupressaceae > Chamaecyparis > Chamaecyparis obtusa. Next base: position 2,108,509 of record BSBK01003299.1, read on the forward strand.
TAAACAATTTAATCCCTAAGCAAACTAGGGATGTTAAGCTAAAAGTCTTCTCAGTCAAAGCATTGGACAGACAGATAAATATCTATTCCAAGACTAAGTATGCAAAATTGGGCATAGGCATCGGGGCTGCTAAGGTGGAAAGACCTGAGTACAATTTAAATTGAAGAACCAATGAACCCCTATCTGCTAAGGGGGAAGGCAGGTTCTTACCTACTCAAGCACCTCCCGTTTGCATGATGAAGAATGAATCCACTTGGCAGATGGTTAAAAATAGGAAAAAGGTTAACAGGTATCAGCTATCTCATAATCCTTTTAATCTATCTCTGAATAATTCATTTGATTTGCTTAAAGAGGAAGATAATGGGAAATATTCACCCCCCCATAAAGGCTATAAGGCAGGACAGAATAAGCTCCATACCAATGTCTCAGAGCTCTACCCACAAAATGAACATACACACAGAAAGAATTTAAAAGGTTTAACAAGTAACAATGGGTTAAGGATGTTTCAGGAACAAAACATACAGGTATACACGCCCCCTCATAAGTGTAATAAAACTATGGATAGTAACAATGGTAAAATAATAGGAAATTTCTTTCAGAATCCTAACATGATTAGAATAGATCTAGATGGTAAATGCATAGAACAGAGACAAAATTCTTTTGCAGATACAGGGCTGATTTGCCGATGGTCTGGAGTAGGAACTTCTACCACAGATCTGATAGCTTGGCTGAATTCTCAACTCCCAAATGAGGTAAGTATATCTATCTTATTAGAAAATTTTATTTTCATTAATTGTAAAGATGGAAATATTAAAAGTAAAATTAGAAATGAAGGATTAGCTAAGTATAAAGACTCTGATTTTTATATTTTTGACTGGGCTCCCTTGTTCAACCCAATAAACCTTAAGGACTTTCTTGTAGAAAAAGCTATTGTTCTTAGAAATCTACCTATAGAATTATCTGATGTAGAAACTGTAAAATTAATAGGAAAACAAATGGGTGACTTTCTAAGCATTATTGATAATGATAATAACCAGTATGAAAAAATTATTAGAGTAAAGATCAACTATCATCAAAAATGGATTCATCTCATTATATTATGCTTTAATTCAAACTCTATTATTATTAACCCCATTATTCTAGAAGATTTTGTAGAAAGACAAACAAAAGATCTAGAAACCAAAAATTTAGGACAAATTGACACTCATATTCAGAAGACATTGGAATTGAAGGAGAGCTTTAACCTAGAAAAAGGAGGTTTCACTATGACTTCTCCTAAGAAAATGAATCCGATCAGCATCTCCTCACAACCTTCAGACTCTGAGTGTCAACCCCCTTTTGCTCTAGAAAAGGAAATATCAATAAATAAGACCTTAAATGTTGAGGTCAAATCTCCCCTACCTTTATCCATAGAACATGAGAATAACCTTAGTACTCAGAGTTTCAAGCAAGAAATTAACACTAAAATTACCTCTTACAGCCCGAATAGAATCTCCAACAGTCCAGAAGATAAAGAAAGATCACCTCTTAAGGAGAATCAAAAAATAGAAAAAGAAATAGTTGAGATCACCAATGAGTTAATGGACACCCTTATAGACGAAATATGTGACAAAGAGGAACTTGAGCACCAAAAAAGTTTGCTAATTAAAAGCATTATAGAGATGTCGGCATCAGATAATACTCAGGAAAATGGAGAAGAAGACATGGAAATGGAATGCTTTCCAAATCTAGATGAGATAGGAGACGTGGAAAGGGATATTAATGAAAGAGAAGATCCCTCGTATGGAAGGAAAGAAGAAATAAATAATACAAGGAATCAGAACGAGGAAGAGATCAGAATTTGCCTAGAAGGTATCAACAATGAAGATAGACAATTAGGAATGGCAACAACCATTGATGGAATCAAACCCAACGGCAATCTCTCATTGGTTAAAGACTCCATAGAAGGCCTCTTTGGCATCACCAACCAAGATAGGCAGTTAGGAACAACAATGAAAAGAGGAAGTCTGAGCACCCCTAATATCAATAGAATTAAAAAGAAGAGGGGGAGGAAATCCGAAGTGGAGTTAAGAACTATAAATGTTAATGCAGGAACCCAAATAGAGATTGCAGATATTCCTAATATTGATAAAAACTCAGAACTCATCCATTCCGAATCTTTCCATCAGTTAAAAGAAATGCAAAAAGAAGAAATGGAAAAGTCCCCCTTAGTGGAGATCATTGACCAAGGATCACTGCTAGACTTTTTAGGATTAGACCCTACCTCTATTCTGGAAGATTCTAGGAGTAATGATATAATAACAGGAGTATTAGGCTCGCTATCGAAAGAGGAACTCTGTGAGGAAAACAAAGAGAACATTGTTAGGAACAATACAGAAACTTTAGGTTTAGGAAAATCTATTAAGGGCAAGTTAGAAGCTGGTACGGGGAAACTAGTCAAACCAAGAGGTAGAAAATCTCTTGCTGAACTAAGAGCTAAGGAAGGAATGGCGCCAGGTCAGGTTAAAATTACCGATATTCTATACTCTGGGAAGGGGAAGATCCTTCCCGAGTCCTCATGAAGGTCATTAGTTGGAATGTTAGGGGTTTAAATGCCCCTAACAAACGAAGCCTTGTAATAAGGCAATTAGCGAAAATTAAACCAAATATGGCTATGATACAAGAAACTAAACTTTCTAATGAAGGATATGAGAATTTAAAAAAGAGTATAGGGATTAGAGAATTAATAGGTTGCGAGGCAGAAGGCGCTTCGGGTGGGATTGCTTTTATTTGAGATCCAAGAGAAATAGTTTTCAATATTCATGAAAAACATAAAAATTGGATGGGAGGTCAAATCAAAAGTTTAAAATCAGATTTAAAATTTAATCTAATAAACATGTACGCTCCAAAATTCTTACATGAAAAGAGAATTGTATGGCAGGAGGTTAAGGATTATATTGAAAGCTTCCCGAACGATACATTTATACTAGGAGGAGATTTTAATGCTATCCTATCCTTGGGAGATAAACTGGGTGGGACAAAACACATATCAAAAACTACTTTAGAATTTCAGGAATGGATAAATAATATAGGGGCGTCGGAAATTGAATCAGACAGAGGGAAATATACCTGGACTAACAAACGAAAAGACACAGAGTTAATAGTAGAAAAATTGGACAGGTTCTTCTTTATTGGGGAATTGAGAAATTTTGACTTTGATCTTACTAATGAGGTACTACCTATTACCGGTTCCGACCACTTTCCTATAGAACTAGTAATTTCGGAACCAATCAGAAATAAAAAGATCCCATTTAGATTTGAAAAAATGTGGTTACTTAATGAGGAATGTTTGGATCTAATTAAAAAATGGTGGACAGAGACAAGATTTGAAGGCTCCAAGATATATAAAGTCATAAGGAAACTAAAATTAATAAAAAGAAATCTGTCTCAATGGAGTAAGAACACTATTGGGGATATATTTGTGAAAAGAGATCTTATAGAAAAATAGCTGGAAAATGTGAATAAGGAGATTACTGAAGAAGGTAAACAGACTTCAGATGATAACAAAGAGCAAGAACTATTATGTAAATACTATGATTCTCTTTCACAAATTAGCGCCTTCTGGGGGCAAAGAGCGAGAGAAACATGGCTCAGGGAAGGGGACCGAAACACCAAATTTTGTCACAATAGCGTCAAAGCTAGAAGGAATATAAATAAGATTTCCAAAATCAAAGATAGCAATGGTAATACAATAGAGGATCCCGAAGAAATTGCAAATTTAGCAGTCTCTTTCTTTGAAAAATCTCTGAATAACTTAGGGAGTGTGGATTTGTTGGACCAGACCAAGCTATTAAGAAACATCCCTCGTATAATAACTTCGCATCAAAATAACCTCCTAAATGCTGCATTTACAGAAGATGAAATACTCAAGGTTTTAAAGGAAATGAACCCGGATAAATCCCCTGGTCCTGATGGATTCCCAACTTTTTTCTTTCAAAAGAGTTGGTCATTTATGGGCAAGGAAATTACTGATGCTCTAGAGGGAATGAGAAACTCAGGACATATTCTTAAAGAGCTAAATAACACATTCATTGCTCTTATTCCCAAAAAGGTCAATGCAGAGAAATTTAATGAGTTCAGACCTATCTCCCTGTGCAACACTTTGTATAAAATCTTCTCAAAAGCTTTGGCAGGCAGAATGAAACAACTTCTTCCATTGATTATATCCGAAGAACAAACAGGATTTGTCCCTAATAGGTCAATTTTGGATGGAGTGATTATTGCTCATGAGGCTATACATTCAATAACAAATAATAAGGATCCGAGTATGTTGATTAAGTTAGACATTAGTAAGGCGTATGATAAAGTGGACTGGAGATTTTTGTGTAAATGTATGGAAGCTTTTGGATTCTCAAAACAATGGATCAATATGATTTTTGAATGCATCTCCACCCCTCACTTCTCAATTATGGTGAATGGGTCTCCTGAAGGCTTTTTCAGCTGTTCTCAAGGTTTGAGGCAGGGAGATCCGTTATCTCCTTTTTTGTACATTATTATGGCAGAAGCTTTAGGGAGAGGTATCAAGAAACTTCAGGAAGAGGATAAGGTTAAAGGAATCAAGATTACTTCAGGAGTCGAGGCTACTACTCATCAACAATATGTCGATGATAATCTCCTTTTTGGAAAAGTGCTTTTAGAAGAAGCTCAAGCTTTCAAAGAAATTTTAAAAACTTATGCTAACGCTTCTGGACAATGTATAAATGAGGAAAAATCAGAAAAAAAATTTATCAATACTGAAGAGAGACGAAAGAATGAGATTAAACGTATTCTAGACTTCAAAGAAGGTTTCTTCCCATGTAAATATTTAGGTTTACCTCTGGATAAGGGGGTCAAATCAAATCACTTATGGGAAAGCACAATTCAAAATATCTCCAAGAAACTAGATCAATGGAAAGGTAAATGGTTATCAAATGCGGGAAGGGCTATTAATGATCAGGTCAGTCCTCTCTGCAGTTCCTATTTATCAGATGATGAGCATGAGAATCCTGACAGGTATTAATAAGGAGATTGCTCGAAAGTTAAGGAGATTTTTCTGGCAAGGGTCGGAGGAGAAATCTAAACTAGCTTTAATTTCTTGGAATAAGATTTGTAAGCCAAAAGAAGGAGGTTTGGGAATAAAAGACCTTACGCTTCAAAACAAGGCCTTGGGGGCAAAATTAGTATGGAGAATGATTAAAAACCCAAAGGCAAAATGGGTTAAAATACTAAGATATAAATACTTACTAGGAGAAGAGGAGGAAAGTGTTTGTCGTTCTGATAATTATCCGACGGGCTCAAGCATATGGAACTTCATAAAAGAATGTAAAGATATAGTATTAGAGTCTCTTTCTTGGGACGTGAAAAGCGGGGATAAGGCTCTTTTCTGGGATGACTCATGGGGTGGAAAACCGGCCCTACGTGAAATTCTTAGGAACGATCAGCTAATTGAACTAATCAAACAAAGTAAGGGAGAGCGGGTTAAAGACTATTTTTCACAAATCAATAATAGTGAGGGTAGCAGCTGGGCATGGAAATCTCTAGAGGAACTCAAACTTCCCCTTGATTTCCAAAATAAACTTAACAAGGCTCTACAAGAACGAAACTTCTATCCACGCTCTGGGGAGGACACAATTATATGGGCTGCTTCAAAGAGTGGTGTATACAACTCGAAAGAAGGTTTCAAAGTTATTTCTGGGATAGATAATCCACCCACCAGTCTTCCCATTGATCTATGTTGGAATAGAAACTGTCTTCCTAAGGCAGGTCTATTCTCATGGGCAGCTTTACAGAAAAGGATTCTCACCGCTGAATGGTTTGAAAAAATAGGGTACCATGGTCCTTCTAGGTGTGCCCTGTGTGAGAAAGAAAGTGAGGATTAATCATATTTTGTTAAATTGTGAATATGCCAATAAATGCTGGCTTTGGGTTCTGGAGAAATTAGATCTGAAGACTGCTCTTCAAAATGATATCACAGAAGTTTTTATTTCATGGCAAAGATCATGTAAGGAGGATTTATACAGTAAAATGAGATACATAATCCCATCTCTGTTAATCTGGGAATTATGGAAGGAAAGGAACCGTAGGATTTTTCAAGATAAAAGGATGAACATTGAGAGTTTTTTGAACAAATTAGAGGCAAATATAGTAGAAATTACAAACAATAGAAATATGCTGGGACAATCAATGATGGAATTCTCACTAGAAGACAACAACCAAAGAAAGAAGTGGTATGGCTTGAAAGTTCCTCCCTGGATTGGATCTAGCATTGACAATAAATCCTTATCAAGGGCGAACTGTAAATGGAAACCACCGGAGCAAGGATGGATTAAGTTGAACTTTGATGGGGCAGCTAGGGGAAACCCAGGGGTGGCGGGTATAGGGATATGTTTACATAATGCGGAAGGAAAGTTATTAGGAAGGTTAGCAAAACCTATAGGAATTAAGACAAATAATGAAGCTGAAATAGAAGCTATAAGATTAGGTCTGGCTTGGTGCAAAAAATGGAGGCTTAAAAGAATTGCAATTGAAGGAGACTCAGCTATTATTATAAATGCAATAAGACAGGGTAGAACGCCGAACTGGAAACTAAATAGTGCTATTGAACAAATATTGGAATCTCTTGAAGTAATAGGAGATTATACAGTGAATCACATTTACAGGGAGGGCAATATAGACGCAGATAAGTTAGCTAACCTAGGAGCTGACGGGCAAGAAATTGAAGAAATTCATGAGAGTTTGAAAGAAGAACTCGGAAGGTGAAGAAAAATGATTTCAAAATAGGAAATCAAGATTAGATGGAAATAAATGTAAATGAATTTAAAGGTAAACAAGTATAGATACATTTGCGAGTATAGTATAAAAATGAAAAAATACACACACAAACACGCACAAACACACACACATATATATACTGCCCTCTTACATAGCAGACTTCAAGATAGGGAATGTAAGAAGTTAACATCTCATTTAGTCAAAACAATCATCATATATTAAGGGCATGCCAACCTACAATGAAGTCTCATCGATCACAAAAATGATAATCTTTAAAACAGAAAATGTTATGACAAATTAAAAGATTCGTAAAGTGCCCATAAATTTCTTATGTTCATAGCATGACTGTCAATAGAAATGGACTCAGATTGTAATGTTTTATTTAGTAGACTAACTCATGGATTAAGATTTGAAATTCCTTAATTTCATCAATACCTTACCTGAACTAGCTTTATGAGGATTGAATCATGAAAATGATTAATTAACTGTAAATTAGGAGAATAGAGGTTGCATGGTGTCTTTCTATTTTGCAGGTATACAGGGAAAGCATAACAGACCAAAAAGGCAAAAATAAAAAGAGGCTCGAGAACTTATCAAAGCTAAGGCAAATACTCGAAGAGTGAGGATGAGAGAAAATAACACGATTTTTCAAAAGCACAGTTAAAATTAAAGGAAGGCTCATTAGCTCTAAAGATAAGAGCAAGGTATATGTAATCTCAATCTAAATAAATGTACAGCACAGGATGGGAATGCTCATCAGTTCTTCTTAAAAGACCATTATATATAAAAGATTAATATATTTGTGTTCACTATCATGGAGGTATGCCTCCATTAATCTATACTAAAGAGGGAATGCCCTCTTCGACTCCAACAAGTGGAGCTTTGTAATCCTACGCTTGTAGGAACTCTAAACTTGATTTGTTTCTGGACAAAAGTCCCGAGCCAGACTGGAGGTTTTCTTCCCCGTTCTTTCCTACCAGTGCCCGCACGAACGGAGGAAAATGTAAAAAGATAAATTTTAAATAGATAAAATCAAGGCTTCGGCCGTTTATTGATCAAAAAAAAAAAAAGATTAAATGCCATTTCTATAGCCAAAAAAAATAGAATAAATGTCATTTGTCAATGAATCCCTCTACCTTCTTCCTGCCTTCATTCAGACGAGTCCATCTCCCTGTTGTTTGAGCCCTTTGTCAGGAGGAAGGATAAAATAAGTTTTAAGGCTCTTGCATTGTTTGAGTGTGTAAGAGCCCTTTTTGACCTCGCCCAAAGGTTGGGTGTGTAAATGGTCTTTCTTAGTCAAGTTTCTCTCCCTTCCCCTTTTTTCATTTCTGTTGGAATGGTCTCTCCACAATTAGTCGAGCTCTTCTTTGATAGAGAACTTAAATGCGCTAAATGCACTTATTTTTTTGCAAGATGAGGGTAATCATCTTCTGTTGTTTGAGAGCATAATTTCTTGAAGTATGATCAATGACTCCTGGCAAATAGATACATCTAGATGTGTGCATAAAATTCCTCTCCCTCCTTTTTCAGATGAGTCACAGAGCCTCTCACTGATGATTTGGCTCTGCAGTTGTCTATTGTCTCTCCTTAAAATCAACTTACTCTATGCTTACTTAACAATGCTGTCAACTTGCAAATTCTGATACTTTCCAAATATTTCTCCTAGTAGGTGCCTACTTATTTCCTTAGTATAAAGCAGTAATGGTAAAACAATTCCGTGGAATAATATTGTCTTAACATACATATGCGTTTCTGGATTCGATTGTGTGTATTTTTTAGCATCAACATTTCGGATCACACTCCGTGATCCATCATCAGGATGAGAGGAGAGAGTGTAAAAATGGAAAAATGCAGGATCACGGAGTGTGATCCGAAACGTTGATGCTAAAAAATACACACAATCGAATCCAGAAACGCATATGTATGTTAAAATGGATTGTGGAAATCTGATATTATTAATATTGTCTTAGTCAAATTTTGTGGTGTTTTCTGTAGGTATCTGCAATCTGTTTTCTGCTTTGAAGCCATAGGAAGAGGTAATTTAAGAAAAGTTTACTTTAAAGGATGGGGTTTTCTTCAGTGTGTATATACCTTCCAGGTTGCATTCTCTAATCATTTTATTTTGCCATTTCTACTCTGATAGATTATTATTGGTTAGTCGATAATCAGAATGTTTAATCATGAGCCTTTTCTTTGGAAATGGTGCCGCTCTGATGGCCCAAGTCCAATATGCATAATATCTATTGAAATCCTTTCCTATCCCTTATAGTTTATTCTTCCTCTGATGAGTCAAGGTTGAGCTCTAAAACTTCTTCAACACTGTCCGTCACTATGCTTCTTTAGAAGTTTCAGTCCTGTAGAGAACTATATTTAGATATCACTATCGTGACAACTTTATTCAATGTTTTTTTAGTAAATAAATATTAAATATAGTCTGATAGAAATACAGATTTTGCTGTAGATAACTAGTTGCAATTGATAATATAAGTTCTCCCACAGCTTTGTTCTGGTGGTTCTTTAATGTGATTGCATTTTAGGTTATGACTTCTTAGATCAGATTATTCTTTAGGTTTTTTTCTCTCCATTGTACACGCTATAATAGGACATACATACATCCTTTTCACATTGAAAGTCAAGGTTCCTGTGCACAAGTATAATTTCTTCTATTTGTTGAATATTTTGGATTATCAAGTATGTGGCGTATTTTAGCAGTGAGTCAAGTTATGTTGTTTTATCAGGATTCAGTTGCACACTAAATATAGGTTAATGTGAGTTAAAAATTATGCAGTTGAATTCTGGTAAAATTTCACATATGTTTATTAATGTTATATGTATATATGCTACAGATAAATCATAATACCAACATTTTGTGCCACATCCTGATTTTTTGTGGCCTTACCTGGACAGTCAGAGCTGTATTTGGGTTGCAACCAAATGCTAATTTTTTGTATGAGGAGTTGATATCAGCTACCTTAATATTTAATTACTAGGCTAATTTTTCAATGAGTGGGTGCGCAACGTTGGCTATTTTTTTCTTTGGACATTTGCCGAGGACATTTTAACATATTCAAATGAATTTGTCATTTATATGCATCCGATTGAGTCTGGAAAACTGGAAAAGTCATTCATTCCACCCAAAGCACTCGTAAATCAACAGTACAATGCATTTTCAAACTTCAAAATAGCAATCCAATGAAAGAAAATGAATTGGAGGATAAGGGAAGCAAGACATTTGGGATGAAATATTGAAAATCGACAAAGCATTTAGGTTCGATAAATAAAATGAGTTATCAGATGGTATGCCAATAAACAAACATACACAATTTATGCTAAGCCCAAATGTTTTTGTTATTTGCATTTTTACGCTATAAATTCCTCGACCTACTTTCTTAATTTGTATAAATTTAGTGTTGTTCTCTTTGTGTGTGGACCTGCATGTGTTTGTACGGTTATGGTTGTTTGCATTACCATTTGAATTTTATACAAAAATAAAACTTCTCAAAGAATGGAAAAATACATCTTGATTACATCTCAATCTTAAATAAAGTAGTTTATATACTTGATTTCTGAAACTTGGTTTTCTGAGCTTAATGCTATTCTATTTGTTTACCTGATTGCAGTCGGAGCAGATGACAGGCTGACAAGAGTTGATGCACACTCATACACAACAGCTGTAGATGACGAATTCAGCAAAGAAATGATGATCTTGATGTATTTCCCTTTTTCCCCAGGGTTCGATCTGCATACCTTTCGGATCAGCTCAAGCACAACCATCTGCAGCAAATCACCCCACTGTGGCACAGCATCAAGATTTCTGATCAAATAATTGACAGCCCTCTCCTGAGAACACGTAAAGAGCATCAAAAATGCATTTCTTCTCGCTGAGGGATCCTGTTCAGTGGTCAGAGCTTTTTCGATCATTTCAGGTGCATCCACAAGCAAGTTTTCCCCCTGTGGCAGCTTGTAGATAGACATCACTGCCAAAATAGCATTTCTTCTAATGTAAGGATGGCGATGCTCTAAATTGGCAAGAACGGAAGGAATCAGGGGCTCAATCAGCTCACTCTCATTTAACCTGGAAAGGAACCTCAGGGTTACACCCCTGATGTACTCATTAGGGTGTTGGAGGTTGTTTCTAAGGTTTTGACAAATGAGGATCATTTCCGGCAAAACTTTGCCCCTTGCATCTGTTTTATCGATGATCTCTAAATATAATAGGAGGAGCTTCTGGATTGTGTGATCCTCTGAGGGTAGCACATACCTGAGAATAATAATTGGTATTAAGAATAGCATAATGGTACAGAAATTAAGGATTCAACATATAAAAAGGCTGCTTGAAAGAAAAGTTAAGGAGACAACACTCCAGCCACAAATGTGTTGTGACTAAACAGTTCTTCAGCAATGTACTATGGAATTTATATTCTCCACTGATAGAGCATTAATTCAATCAACCAATATCAAAAGTTTAGATTGAAGAAAATTTCATATAAAGAAATGTGTGGAACTGGAGACATATAGTTTAAAATTAAAGATGAAAAAGTTTGCTTGAAAAAAATTACTCCAAGGAGTGAAAATATTTGATCCAAAACCAATAGTGATGTGCTCTCAACAGATTTTCTAGACCATTCATTGAAAGAAAATTTTATTCAAGACTCATGTAAAATATTCCAAAAACAGCAGGATTGTGATTGCAACTATTCTTCAGCTATACAGTAGGATGATATTAAAAACAAGATAGATCATATAAAAAAGTTGCAGAGATAAATGCTTCAAAAGCAAGGAAGAAAAGAGTTACTTGAATGAGTCGTCTTTTGAATGAACTGAGAAAAATTAGAAAAAACAATACTACACTGGTTGCTTTTCAATCTCAAGTTGCAAAAATCCTTCAGCAATATAACAGAGTATTTAAGCACTCGACCAACAGGGAATTTCTGCATTCAACTCATGGGGATTGAATCTCAACAATACTTCAGCAATTCAACAGAGTATTTGTGCACTCGACAGACAGGGCATTTATGCACTCAACAAATAGGGATCGATCTCAACAATTCTTCGCCAATGTAGCAAAGTCTTTACGCACTGGACTGACGGATCATTTAAGCACCCAAAACATAGGAATCCGTTCTCAGAAATTCTTTAGCCACATTGCAGTGTGCTCACGCACTCTACAAAGACTTACACAGTGAACAGATTGGGATAACCTCTCAACGATTCTTCAGCGATGTAACAGGGCATTTATGCAAGTGACAATTCTTGAGCGATGTAATAGAGTATCTATGCACTCGACACGTAAGCAAAGTTCACATCAAATAAAACCTTGAATAAGAAAGGGCGTTATACCACAAAACAAGCAATGAGAGTTCAGATCAAATACAACTTCAGAGGAAAAGTGCAATCCAATTGAGATAAAAAATATATATAAGAAGATGGCAATAATAATTCAGATCAAATGAAGCTTCAGATGCGAAAACAAAAAGAGATCAAAATGAATGGAAAGAATTCGAAAAGAAAATCCACAAGGAAAATTCAGATCAACTGAAACTTGACATGGAAAAATAATGTTGAAATGAAACGAAGTAAAAAATGGATCATCTGCGCAAACAACAAAATACATAAAATAATAAAATTTTACCTGACAATTGTAATGAAGAGCTGAGGTAGGGTGTCACCATTCAAGAGAAGCATGATAGCCTTCTTGAGGGCGTCTATCTTGCGGTCAATGTCGTTGCCTTCGAGAGATTCCTTGATCTCGTTGGCCATGGCCGGCGTGCCCTTGTCGAAGTGGATTAGCAAGCTGCATGATTTCTCCATTTCCTAGCAGACGCGTTTTCTAAACCGGATCTGGTGTGCGAAACTCAACTGATGCTGTCAGCGTACGAACATTTACTCGAATGAAGAAATCAGAACCACGAAATCTCAATTTCTATCCAAGCTTTGCTTTAAACCCTTCTTTGCGAGCAGATCTGATGGGTTCGATGAATCCCGTCTTCGCTTTGCTGTTTTAGTTTTTTATATTTAAACCCTTTTAAGAGACTACGGAGACAAAACCCGCACCTGGGATTCAATTGTACGTTTTGTAAAACGGTGATTTGTTGCCGAAATTTACAGTGCTATGATTACGCCGAAGGCGTTTCATGTATGGAGTGAACGAGCGTGCAAGACGATCTGGATTTTTGCAGTGAGACCGTTTTCCCTTTTCTTTTCCCCGATGGTAATTTTCTTCTTTTGTGCGAGAGGGTTTTGTACACCATAAATTCATATATTTATTCTTAATATATTAATCTAAAAGTTGATTTGAGCAATAATGTAAAGTTCTTTAGTTGTTTAAGGTAGAATATAAAGTAGATATTTAGTTTATTTTTAGTGAATAAATGTGATGCCACTAACTTCTAATATGTCTTTATGAGTGTGCAAGATACTACAATGCAACAGGCACTGGTTATGGGGGGCCAAAATGCACCTGTGCCATTGCTAGGATCTACATGGGCATGCATTCATAGAGTCCATGATTTAGATAGAATGGCAAACATGCAGTATTTTGTTGTATAGAAATGTTCTAATGGAAAATAGACAATGTTTTTCCCTTATGAATGCATGCCCATGTAGATCCTAGCAATGGCACGGGTGCATTTTGCCCCCTCGCCCCCCCCCCAGCCATTGCCCAATGCAACATGTCTTCATGAGTTATTAATTAACTCATGACAAGAAGAAAGTTCAAAAATGATTGTTGCAGAGAGCTCCTGACATCAAGTACAAAGAACTCCAGACACATTGAAGGCTTTGAAGATACCATGAGGAGAGAAAGAAGAATAGTTCAGACTACCAGAACATTCTAACATTCATGGATCATAAGTCATTCCCAAATCAGTAGGAAAACTATTTGTTTTATGCAAATTGGAGTTGCACATTAGATTGTGTTATCATTCTCCAACAAAGATAACTCAAGTCACCAAAGAATTTGAGTATATTCAAAGAATTTGAATGTAGTTGCATAAATGTATCATGGTATTCATTATCAAGATCAATGATTTAGTCGAATTGATTGATGAAATGTCCCTTCATTCACATTGAAGATTTCCTAAAATCAAGCGCCCAGAAATAGTCAAAGATGCAATCCCAGTAAAATAGCCATATCTCACTCATTTCTTAACAAATTTTGAAAATTCAAGATGTTCTAGAAACAAGACTTGAATATATAACAATCATGTTTCAATCATTTGGCATGATTCTCGATAGAAAAGGAGTAGTTTGTGAGTGAATATGACTAAGATAGATTTGTGCAATAAATGACAACAGTAGTTAAAAACCCAGTCTCCGTAAAACAACAATATCTCTCTCAATTCTTAATGAAATTGATAAATTCAAAATGATATGGAAAGTAGACAATAAGGACTACAAAAAAATATAAGGGTTTGACATGAATAACAAAAATGAAGGATCAACTAATGACTGAAACATACTGAAGTTAAGGAGGCAGAATGGAGGATAACAAACTCAGTTTTCTCATAGTTCTGTAAATGATCCCATAAAAATAGGATCTTGGATACAAATTCTTAGTAGATTGGTTGCATAAATAAAAAATATGTATTCTATAATACTTTGTAATCATTTGACCAAAAGGGGGGATTATGAAGGTTTGTTTTAGCCTGAGAAAATACGATAGTCTAGTTTCATTTCCAGCAATAATGTAATTTCCATTTTTCTTAGAGTAAATTCAATTATTCAAGCAAGAATTTCATTTCTAGAAAGTGTTATTTAGTTTAGCCTTTTCATTTCCAACAAGTGCAATTTAAATTAGTCTTTTCAATTCTAGAAAGTGTGAGTATATTAGCCATTTCTTTTCATGCAAGTTCTCTCTAGAGTAGGTTTGATTTCATGCACGTGTAGTATAGAATAGACTGTCAAGAAACTTTTCTAAATTATCTTTTGCATGCAGCCTTGGACAATGCCCTAGATTGAAAAATTAAATGATGAGGATTACAACAGCCCCATCATTTTTGGTGCTGTTGTCGGGGATAGGTGTCATTGGGGAACTGGGGAAATTAGTTTGGCAACCTTTTAGGTTTAGAAGTTCTTCGAGAAATATTTGTCTCTTGAACCTCCCCCCCCTCCCCAAAGAATCAAATCTAAAGAACCCCCCAATTATTTTTTTCAAAATATCCTTACTTGGAGAACCATCACTCCAAATCCTAGCAAAGGATATTTCTTCAAGGAATATAATGATGGATTATTGCTTGCAAGAGGTGGAGAATGCAATGAAGAAATATTATCTTCAATATAGAAGCTTGCAAACGAAAAAACATTTGGATACCTTCAAAGTCCAAGAAAGGCTACCTAATCAGAATTTTGAAGTCAAGAGAAGGCTTCCAAATCAAAGATTTGAAGAACAAGGCACTATTTTCAGTCATGCATGCACTAAATTAGAAGGAAGGATTGAAGGATCTCTCAACTCAGCCCATGCATTTGCTAGATTCAGAAATCATGGAGAAGGTTTCTACTTCAAAGGAAGGTGAAGCATTTAATTTCAAAAAAATTATCTTCTTCTTTCCATTATCTTCTCTCAAAAAATTGAATGCATGGAAACATATTATGAGAAAGGGAAGATATTTTCCATAACCAATTAATGGTTATCCATAACCTCTCTACATCATCAAGTAGAGTAAGCTAGGAGAGATTTTATTTTCTACAACTAAGTGCTTTTTCACATACTATTTTCTCTTCTCTAAGGTTGTAAGCATTCACTTTTCTTTAAAATTTTGCGCTCTCAAGAATTGGTGCAAATATTTTGACATTTTGGATGATTGGTTATCGCAATTTTGGAGTCTACTTCAAGCACAAAAAATTCAATAGCATGGGAGGAGAAATAGTGATGAAGAAATCCCAATTGATATTCAATATAAAAGATCAAGTTGCAATTCTCAAAAGATGAAGAAACTCTTTGTATGGATCATGGGGAAAGTGAGCTATAACTATTGCATGATGGTTTCATGGAAACTAGAATAAATTCAGGTATTTGATCTATTATTTTACTCTTATTCAACTTAAAGCTATTTCATTTTTCTCAATCCACTCATAAAGAAGAAGCAAAAGTGCCTAAAATTTAAATTACTGATACTTATAGAGAAATCTAGAGCTAAATCAGGATTTGTTTGGAGCTGTTTAAAGCAAAGATATTCTTAAAAATGCTAAATCAGGAACTGTCAGGAGCCATCCAAAAAAATAGGAAAAAAGTGAATTTAATGAATCTAGAGTCTCACCATGAGTTGCAGATGGACCTAAAACATTTTAGGTTTGGGAGAGATTATGAGACCATAATTGGTCTCATAATTAACCCAATAAATTCATATATTTATTCTTAATATATTAATCTTAAAGTGGATTTGAGCAATAATGTAAAGCTCTTTAGTTGTTTAAGGTAGAATATAAAGTAGATATTTGGTTTATTTTTAGTAAATAAATGTGATACAAATTACTTCTAATATGTCTCCATGAGTGTGCAAGATACTAAAATGTAACTGAATGAGTTATTAATTAACTCGTGACAAGAAGAAATTTTAAAAATACTTGTTGTAGAGAGCTCCTGACATCAACTACAGAGAACTCCAGACACATTGAAGGCTTTGAAGACATCATGAGGAGAGAAAAAAGAATAATTCAAACTACCATCACACTCCAACATTCATGGACAATCATGGATCATCACTCATTCCTAAATCAATGGACAAACTATTTGTTTTGTACAAGTTGGAGTCACACATTACATTGTTGTTATCTTTCTACAACAAAGATAACTCAAGTTACCAAAGCATTTGAGTGTATTCAAAGAATTTGAATGTAGTTGCATAAGTGTAGCATGGTATTCATGATCAAGATCAATGATTTAGTCAAATTTATTAATGATAAGTTCCTTCATTCAAGTTGAGAACTTGAAGATTTCTTAAAATCAAGTGCCCAGAAATAGTCAAAGATGTAGTCCAAGGGAAAAAAAAGCCATATCCCACTCATTTCTTAACAAAATTCAAAAATTCAAGATGTTCTAGAAACTAAACGTGAAGATCTAACAATCAAATTTCAATCATTTATTGTGATTATCAATATAAAAGTAGTAACTCATGATTTAATACAACTGAGACAGATCTATGCAATAAATGACAACAATTTTAGTTAAAAACCCAGTCTCAATAAAACAACAATATCTCTCTCATTTCTTAATGAGATTGATAAATTCAAAATGATTTGGAAAGTAGAAAACAAGGAATACAAAAAAATCTAAGGGTTTGGAATGAATAAAAAAAATAATGACTGAAACAAACTAAAGCTAAGGTGGCATAATGGAGGACAACAAACTCAGTTTTCTCATAGCTCTGTAAATGATCCCATAAAAATAGGATCTTGGATTCGAATTATTAGCATATTGGTTGGTTAATATAGAATATGTATTCTATAAATACTTTTTAATCATTTGAGAAAAGGGGGGATTATGAAGGCTTGTTTTAGCCCAAGGAAATAGGGTAGTCTAGTTTCATTTCTAGCAGTAATGTAATTTCCAATTTTCTTAGAGTAAATTCAATTTAAGAAAGAATTTCATTTCCAAAAAGTGTTATTTAGTTTAGCCTTTTCATTTCTAGCAAATTCAATTTAAATTAGTCTTTTCAATTCCAAAAAGTGTGAGTATATTAGCCATTTCCTTTCATGCAAGTTCTCTCTTAAGTAGGTTTGATTTCATGCAAGCGTAGAATCAGAGCAAACCTAACCTGTTCGGAACAAGGGTAGGAATTCAAACATTAGCCTAACATCATATTCCTAGCATATAGTAAAATCTATTTGCAAAGACACTCAGATAGAGCTTAAACGATAGCACCTTGTCACCGTGTGATTTGCTCTCGATTTAGGGATGTGGGTGTGCTCTCAAAACACTAGGAGTGTGTCCCTGATGCAGATTAGGAAAGTTTAGGATCAATCAGGGACCATGAGAACCCCATAGTGGCACAGAATTAGGTATGGAACACCTGATTTTCCCCTAGAACCCCAAGGAGCCTAATGAAACTAAAATGCAGATTGAGCTAAGAATGTTTATGCTAAGATTGATTTTATCCAAATACGAATATGATGTGATGAAAATGCTATGCAAAGCAATGAAGTAAACTAGGTTAATCCATTTAGTCTAAGCTAGTGTGAATTAGGAAAGCATAGAAAATGAGTTAAATCTTAACAAAACTAGAAATTGATCTAAGTCTAGGTGTAATTTAGCATGATAACACTACTTAATATGAAGGATGTGAATTGGTGGTTTTCCCTTCGAAGGAAGAGTATTTATAGGATTTGAGGAAGGGCTTGGGTTAGAAAGGAGAGTTAGGGTTAGATTCAGGGTTAGGGGTAGAGTTTGGGGTATGGTTAGAGGTATGGTCAAAGGGTATGAGGGTTAAGGGTTGCTCACACATGTGTGAGCAACACTTGGGGAGTGTGCCTAGGGAACCAAGGTGGAAGAGGAGACATGGGCTTCATTAAGAGGATGTAAGAGCCTTAATGAGGGTGCAAGGAGCCATTAATGAGTCTGTAAGGCTCATTAATGAGGGGGTTTGATGAAAAGTCAAAGGATGAGGGTTTAGACTAAGAGGGTTAGGAATCACCCTTTAAGTAGGTTTAGGAAAGGTTAGATAGGTTTAGGGTTTTCTAGAAGATTCTAGTGTTTTAGGCTTTAAATAAATATTTAATTTATTTAAGGTTTGTGACATTATTTATTAACTAATGATTAATAAATAGGGGGAAAATCATTCAAATTTGATTTAAATGCTTTTTGGGAGGGATTCTTTAATTAAATGTTTTTAATTAAAATAGGAGAGGATAATGGCATAAAAACTAATTAATTAATAATTAATTAATTAATTAATTAATTATTAATTAATTAATTAACTAATTAATTAATTATTAATTAATTAATTAACTAATTAATTAATTATTAATTAATTAATTATTAATTATTAATTAACTAATTAATTAATTATTAATTATTAATTAATTAATTATTAATTATTAATTATTAATTAATTAATTATTAATTAATTAATGATGATGTCATCAGGGGTTTTTGCAAAATAAAATATATTTATTTGGCAAAGGGTTTTTAAGTGTCTATATTTTTCCCCTCTTTGATGTGATGCCGCAAGTGGCATGGCATCAAAGACAAGAAAATAAGATTCCCCAGGCTAGAATTTAGAGGATAAGGGGTTGTGACCCCAGGCTAGAATTTAGAGGATAAGGGGTTGTGCCCCCTCAAGAAAATAACGCAAAGAGTAAATGTTGTGGAATTTTCTTGAAAAGAACACAGAAGGGAAAGGAAAGGAAAGACAGGAAGGTGGGATAAAAAAATGTCCTTCCAAGAGAAACAGTGGAGGAATGCAAGATGACGATGAAATGCAGGATGGAGGATGAAGCTACATGCAAGATGCAAGATTAATCTATACGATGCAGGATGATGCTATACGTTGGATGGGGGATTTGGGGAGCTCCTTGTGTAAATGTAGAGATTACAACCTAGTTTGGTATAGCAATGGCAGAGACATGTCAAGGTTACGGGGAATAGAAGGCCTTGTCACCAGCGTTGCATAGGACCGACACGAAAAGAAACGCAAGGGTTTCCCCAGCATCACACATGAACCCAAGAGGAGGCATGGTAGAAATGATGCTAGAGAAACTACAAACAAACAACATTGCCCGAGTGTACCATGTAACCCAGAAGATCACATGTGAAACGTGCAAGGGTCATGTCCGACTAACTCATAGGCAGAAGCAAAAGATCAAAAGACCTTGCCCCAAATGGCCCTCATTCACAGTGCACCATGATATAAAGGATCATTGCGACTTTGAGGAGAGGAACAACGAGAAGTCGTAAAAGAGAAACAAGATCCAAAGGACAAAATCCAAGAACAAAGTGATAAATCCACGAAATGTTTTTTGCCGAGGAGAAGGATTGATTTGATTGATGGGGGGAAGATAAGGTCTGAATGTGAGGAAGGATACATCCGACACGGACCCGGTTTGATTAATGGAAGATTAGGTTGGACATGAGGAAGGATACACCCTCAATGACTCGTTTGATGAGGAGAATGTGTGTTGTTGTTGGCAAATGATGAATCAAGGATAATCACGTGATAAAGGATAGTCGACAAAAGATGTTGAAGTACAAGGCTGGATGGGACAAGGTATCAGATCAAATGTTGCTGCAGGAGTGATGAGGATATGTACAACAAGACGCGAAGATATGTACAATAGATGGGGAGATATTTACAACTGATATTAATAGAAGCTCAGGGATTGGGATAGGAAGATCTCGCTATACAAGATATATATTGAAAGCTCAGGATTTGGGGTAGGAACACGAGTGTGTGTTTTGGATAGGCTTGAGGATAGAACACCTTGGGATTGGTGGGTTGGTGGTGGAGATGGGGATTAGATAAAGAGGACTGGGATTGGATAAAGGGGTTTTGGGATGGGGGAGGTGGGAGGTGGGAGGTGGGAGATGGGAGTTTTATAGATAATGACTTGGTCCACTATGCATGGCTCTTGTTTCTAGGTTTTCACCAACATACTTGTCCAAGGCGCTTGAATTGCCAAGTTTTCACCATTGGACGATTATTTTTCTTTGCTTTTTTGCTTTTTTTATTTTTTTTTATTTTTTTGGATTTTCCAATTTTTATGGATTTTATGGATTTTATAGGATATGATTCAAGCATAGAACTTCTTCAGATGTATGATGTTGATAGGATCATTTAGGGGCTCACCTTCTAGTGTTGATAACTGATAGGCTCCGGAGCCAAAGCATGTTGTGTCAACATAAGGACCCAACCAAGTAGGTTCGAACTTTCCTTTTTTCTCTCAATGTTCTTGTACTTTCTAATTTTCCTTGAGGACCATGTCTCCCACTTGGAATTGTCTTGGATGGACCTTCTTGTTAAAACTCCTTTTGAGTCAATTCTGGTAAGTAACCAGGTGATCATATGCTTGTTGCCTTTTTCATCTAACGGGTCCATCTGTGTGAGGCATGCCACGCAGTAGTCTTCATCTATGGTGTAGTTCTTCATGGAGATACACAATGATGGAAGCTCAACCTCGATGGGTAGAACAACTTCGACACCATATACAAGGGAGTATGGGGTGGTGCCTGTGGGAGTGTGATAAGAATTACAATAGGCCCAGAGGGCGGGATTTATTTGGAGATGCCAGTCATGACCAAAATCATTGACAACCTTCTTGAGGATTTTGAGGATGGTTTTATTGGTTGCCTCAACTTGGCTATTTCCTTGAGGGAAGTATGGGCTAGAGGAACAATGGTGGATGTGGAGTCTGGCACATAGATCATCCACATGTTGGTTTTCAAAAGGTGTGTCATGATTTGTGAAGATGGTGGATGATATGTCGAAGTGGAAAATGATGTGGTATAGGATGAACTTGGATATATGAATGCCAGTAGTGAGGATGAGCGGAATTTCTTCAACCCACTTTGTAAAGTATTATGTGGCTGTTATGATATATTTGTGTCCATCTGAGGAAAGGGGAGTGATTAACCCAACAAGGTCGAAGCCCCAACATGAAAAGGGTCATGGTGGCACAATGGGCTGCAAGTCTTGAGCTATTGCATGAATCATATTGACATGTTGATGATATGGTAGGCATTTCTTGACAAATTCACATGCATTGTGCTCCGTTGTTGGCCAATAATACCTGACTCAAAGCAACTGCTTTACTAGGACCATGCCACTCGTGTGGGCACCGCAAATTCCAGCATGAACCTCTTGTAAAGCCAGGATGGCCTCATTTAAATCTAAAATCCTAGAAAGGATGTTGTGATATCCTCGATGATAAGCTCTGTGAATTAGGTTTTGGCATTGGGTGTTTGTAAGGTGGGGGGATATGATACCATTTTTAAGATATCTGTGAATGGCGTGGTACCATGGGGACTGAGGACCAACCAAGATGCACACTATTTCTGAATTGACGTTCTCATAAGCAGGCGTGTGTAGATGCTCGACTAAGAATTCATATTACGATGATTCGTGAGGGATTTCCAATAACGATCTAATGGTTTTCATTGCATCGACAACTTTGTTTTGAAGCCTTGGTATTTGCATGAACTGTAGGCTCAGGAAGTGCTCTTTCAATTTGTCCACCAATTCCTTATAGGGTAGTAGCTTGTTATCCTTTGTTTGGAATTCATCCAGGACTTTCTTGATAATCAGCTATGAATCCCCAAACACTTGCAGTTCTATGATATTCCATTGAATAGCTATTTTGAGGCTTGAGATGAGTGCCTCGTATTCTGCAATGTTGTTGGTGTAAGGGAATCCCAATTTGAATGATTTGGGAATGTAGTCACCTTGAGGAGTGACAAAGAGGATTCTTTCCCCTGATCCATGTGATGTGTAGGAACCATCAAAGTATAGCTTCCATATAGGTTGTTCTTCAATCATACATAGATGCTCATCAGGAAATTCCATGATTAGTGGATATGCATCTATTAGTGGTGCTTCTGCTAGCTGATCGACAATGACTTGCCCTTTGATCGCTTTTTTTTCTATGTACCGGATGTCAAACTCGCTTAACAACATGACCCATTTTGCCATACAACATGTGATAGTTGTCCTTGATAGAAGATACTTGAGTGGGTCCACCTTTGAGATGAGCTTGATGGTGTGGCTAAGCATGTAATGTCTAAGATTTTGAGTGGAAAAGAACTACGAGGCATGCTTTCTCCATTGGTCATTAATTAAGCTCATAGCTGACAAGCATTTGACTAATATAATAAATGGTTCTCTCTTTATTGTTGTCATCATGTTGTACTAAGAGTGCCCCTAGTGTTGTAGTAGTTGCATAGATATATAAGATCAGAGAGCGTCCTGAGACTGGCGATACAAGGATGGGAGAGTTGGTCAGATATTCCTTTAGCTTCTCAAAGCCTCTTTGGCAGATTAGACCCCATTTGAAGCTTGTGTCCTTGTGAAGTAGATGAGTGAAAGGTTGGCACTTGTCTTCCAGCTATGATATGAATCGATGCACTGATTGTAGTTTACCTTGCAGGCTTCTAAGTTGCTTGAGTGTTATGGGAGGATGCATTTATGTGATGGCTTTGACCTTTTTGTGGTCAATCTCTATGTCGTGCCATGATACGATGAATCCTAGAAACTTGCCAGATGTTACACCAAAGACACACTTCTTTGGATTTATCTTTAGGCCATAATGATGTAGATGATCAAACATGCTTTCAAGGATGTTGAGGTGTTCACATCGTGTCTTTGATTTTTCAAGGATATCATCCACATAGTCTTCCAAGATTTTGTGTATCATATCATGGAAGATAGTTGTCATTGCTCGCTAATAGGTGGCCCCTGCATCCTTTAGCCCAAATGGCATCATATTGTAGCAGAAGGTACCCCATGGTGTGGTGAACATTATTTTGTATTGATCTTCCTCGGCTACTCTAATCTGATTATACCCTGAGAAGCCATCCATAAGTGACAACATCTCATGGCCTATTGTGAGATCAACAATCATGTCGATGTTGGGTAAGGAGAAATCATCCTTGGGACATGCTTTGTTCAAGTCCCTAAAGTTTGTGCAGATTCTTATCTCTCCTGAAGGTTTGGTGACAAGCACCATGTTGGAGATCCATTATTAGTAATCAATATCTCTAATGAGTTTTTCTTGTAAGAGCTTTTCTAACTCTTCCTTTACCAATAGGGCTACCTTAGGATGCATTTTGCGTAGCTTCTAGTTTACTGGCTTGGCGTTAGGGTCCACTGCAAGATTGTGAACAACTAGATTTGGATCAAGCCCTAGCATGTGTGCATATGACCATGCGAAGTTGATGGTAGCTTCTTGGAGGAGCTTTGTGAAAACCATTTCTTCTTCTTCAGTAAGAGATGTTGCGATGTAAGTGATCCTTGGGTATTCTTCAGTGCCCAAGTTGACTAGATTTGTTTCCTCGATGATGATGGGTGATTGCTCGGGCCTATAGTCTTGGATGGGAGGAAGAGGCAAGTCTTCATCTTCTAGCACCTCAGAGAGGTTTTCACTAGAAGATACACCATTTATTTTTACTTTTTTAGAGTCAAAATGCACCCCATAGGGGTTTTCACATAAGGACTCATTCTTTTCTTTTTCTTTTTTAATTTTGTGACTAAAGCTTGCCTCTTCCCCGAAATATCCTTTAGGGTCGAGCTTGCAGACATGAGTTGATTCTTGGTGTTGATCTGTTTGATGGCATGATGCTCCCATGAACCTTAGGAGCACTAGTTCTGTACTTTGGAACTCATCGATATGTGTGACGCTTGGTTGACCTCAGTTTATGAGTTTGGGATGGATGAGGGGAAGTTCAATGACATTAATGGTGATTTGATGGAGGATAGAAGTGTCCAGGAGGGTATCATCATCGAAGATGTCATCATAGGATTTATTTTCTTCCTCTTCAGGGATGTTTTCAATCTCTACAAGGTTGTCCTGGATATTCAAGAGGGGAACATTGGGCAAGTTGGTGCCCCCAATTGTGGTATTGGGTTCTTGTATGTGCATGTGAGAGGTATCAAAGCCAAGGCCCTGATGTTTGGGATTTTGTGAGGCCTTGATCGGATCTTTGATGCCACCTTCTTGTGGTCCTAAACCACCGCCTTGATATTTCCATTGCTTTGTGGCATACTTGTGTGATAAGGGATATTTTTCCTTGAAGTAACTAAGGAGCTCAGTGTCAGGATGTGGGGGATCTTTGTATAGCCACCGATTGATGTTAGGGTCCATTTCTAGACTGTTTATGTTTCCATGGGAGACAAATGTTAGTGGCCCCAACTGCTTGATTTCACGTTCGGCTTGAGTAGGCTTGATTTGGTGGCTTGGGAACCCTTGTGTATGTGGATCAAAAGGTAGGGCCCCTACTGCAAATGCATCATTTAGACTATACTCACCACAAACCTGATTGTTGATCTTGATGGAAGAGAGGGTGGAGGCTAAGATTTTTTATGGATCGCTATGGGATCGGGATGAGCTGGCGACAAAAGTGCCAATTTTGATTCGAGGACAATGAGTGTAATGGGGGAATGAAGCTTCCAATGCAAGGCAATATGTGAAGGGTTGGGGATCTGCATGGATGGTGATCTCAGTGCCTTGATGTAGAAATTTGAGACACTAGTGATAAGTAGATGGTACGACTTTGATGAAATGGATCCATGGTCGGCTAAGGAGGATGTTATACGGTAGGTCTAGATCAAAAACATGGAAATGATGTCTTGATTTGCTAGGACCAACTTGATTGGAAACAAAATAGTACCTTTTGAGGTATGCTCCAAATTATCATAGGCCTTGATGGTGATAACATCGTGTGATATGTCGACCTTTGTGAACCCCACTTGCTAGATCAATTTCAAAGTACACAAGTTTAGGGCTGAGCCATTATCTATCATGACCCTTTTCACGGCAAAGTCTCTAACCATGACGATGATATAGAGAGGGAGATTGTGGTCAGGCTCAATAGCTAGTATGTCAGATGGTTTGAAGGAAAGAGCACAAGATGTTGATAGATGTCCCACAAGGTTATCAAATTGGATGGTATTAATGTATGTGGGGACATGTCCTTCTTGGAGAGCTTGATTGAGGATCTCTTGATGGATGGGTGAAGTGCGAAGAAGGTTGGGGATGGAGATTCGGGCAGGTGTATTCCCAAGATGTTCTAGAAGGTTATACTAGGCATTGTGAGTTGGCCTTGGATTAGCACCGACGATAGATATTTGGCCTCTGTGTGTAGTAACAATACATTGAATATCTTCTCCCTTGACATGGATGACATTGACAGTGGGCTCAACTTGGGTTATGCATCCGACAAATTTAGCATAGTTGATGTGGGAAGTAGTATAGTCTTTGTGGTCAACATGGTCTCCTTGTTTTCCTTTGCCTTAGTTCTGGGGTGGAGGATTGGCATTGACTTGGTTCTTCCCATCATTATGTTGAGGGAACACATTCTAATAGATCTGCAGATTGGCATTAGGCGAAGTTTGGGCTGGTGTGTCCACTTGGATCTCTTTTCTTTCAATGAGATCTTGGATATAGTGCTTCAATTTCATGCACCTGAGGGTAGCATGTCCTTTAACACGATGATACTCACAATACTCATGATCTTTGTACCATGTTGGCTTGGGAGTTGCATCATCAAATTGTTGAGTTGGAGGATAGGTAATCAGATTAGCTTTAGTCATTTGATGGAAGATTACATCCAATGGTTCACCAAGAGGGGTCAAGGTACGTCGCTGATGGGTCTGGACTCGAGGTATGTTCTGATTTGGGGTAGCTGATATGGCATTGGCTTGATTGGTTGGATTTAGTTGTTCGTTTTGATAATGCTGCATGGGCTGCTAACTGATTTGAGGTTGTTGTTGTTTTTGTTATGCAGAAGTTGGTGTAGGACCAGCCACAACAATTTGGACATGATTGGTGTCAGTGACTCCATCGGTAACAACATTCTTGTTTATGTTCCAATAGCAAGGTTTGTCATTACTGGGCTTGCTATGGGAATCATCTTTGTAGTGCCATATTGTGCCTTTGTCTAAGAGACCTCTTTCAATATCTATTTGCTTGCCTTTGATGTCTTGATAGGTTTGGATGCAGCTCATCCTCATGAAGTGGGATAGTTTAGGATGCAAGTTATTGATAAATATTTTGGTAAGATGCTTCTCAGGAGGTTGATATGATAATCTTGTAGTGAGGTTTTTCCATCGTTGCAAGTAATTAGCCAGGGTCTCACCTCCTTTCTGCTTTGAGTTGCAAAGGTCCAACAAAGATAACTCATTTTCAACATTATAGGCATATTGGGCTACGAACTTCTCAAAGAGTTCAACAAAGGTTGTGCTTTTACCATAAGGTATCTTGTAGAACCACTCAATAGTGGTTCCTCCCAAGCTCTCTGAGAATAAGCACATAAGGAAATTGTCACTGTATGCCACTTCTTGGCAAGCCATATAGAATTATTTGACATGGCTGACTGGGTCTCCTTTTCCACAATATTTGTTGAACTTGGGTGTCTCAAAGTGCTTGGGAAAGGGGATTGTTGTGATTGATTTGTCAAAGGGATAGGAACAAACCTCATCAAACTTGAAGGCCTTTCTCTCTGTTCCTACCTTGAGCTCTTTAAGAGCATTCTTCATTTCTTCCCATTCGACAATTTGTTGGGCTTGTGTGTGAGCAATGAAAGGTGGAGGTGGAACGTATGCTTGGGTGAACCCCTGTTGAGAAGTGTAAGGAGATGCTTTTGTTCTCCATGGGAAGGATGGTGTTGATGTGGAGGCTTGCTAAGTGAAGGAGGGAAATAGTTTTATTTCCCCCGAAAAGGATGGTATTGATACTGAAGATTATTGAGTGAAAGAGGGGAATGATTGTGTTGCCTCTAGAAAGGATGATGTTTCTTGGCTCATGGAAGGTGGAGGCACTATTTGTGTAGTGGCTTGAGCGGAAGGTGGAGGTTGGTTTTGTGGGAAGCTTTGGGCTTGAGTGGTAGCTTGAGATGTTGTAAATGATGGTGGTGTTCCCATAACGGAAAAGGGAGTGGATTGTGTTGTTTCTTGTGTTGTGGGACTTGTGAAGATGCTTTGAAAGAGATGGGGGATGGGTGAAGCTACCCGAGATATGTTCAAGTTAGGATCGTGGATTTGTTGGATGATGGGGGTATAGGTTTCAGTTGGGATATGGATGGTTTTTATGAGGATGAGGGGCTGGAGATGTGGTGGAAGGGAAGTACCCTCTTGTGTGAATTTGGCCAATATAGCCCATCGATTATGATCAATGATTGCACTCACCATTTCTATATGCCCTAGATGGATCATAAATATTTCCATGGAGAATGAAGTGGGGGTTTCTGTTAGATTTTCCCACACATTCTCAACTTGTGGGATTTGTAGATTATAGGTTACCATCGCACTAGTAGGATTGTTGGGATCGGAAGAACTAGTATCTAGGTTGGGATCCATATTCCTTCTCTTCCTAGTTCTCATCTCTGTAGGCATGAAATGTAGATCTAATAATGAAGATGTAGATGATGGATGGATGCCCGATGCTTCCTAAAAAACTCTAAGGATGATGGATGCAAATCTAAAGGGACTTAAGGATGATGACTTTTTAGGATATGATGTAAGGATTTGGATTGATTTCTAAAGGATGGTGGGATGTTTTATTGGATTGAGGATGATGGAAGATGGTGGAGGATGGTGGAGGATTACTAAGTTTCAGCAATGAGTTGATGCTTGCTGATGTAGGATCAAATAGGATAGGATTGTCAACCTAATATAGACTGATGATCTTTGGAAGATGGGATTCTTGTGAATGTGGGCCAATCTCTTGCTCGAGATGACAAGGCTTACAAAGACAAGTATAGGATGGCTTAGACAATGCTTAGTCAAATGGTAGTGTTGGGGTGATTCTAATTTGGGATAAGGATTTGAAGCAACTCAAAGGCTATGACGTGAAGAGTTTGGATTTGGATCATTGGATTTGGATTCTAATTTGGATGATGGATAATGACAAGGATTTTGATCATGGATTGTTGATGGAAGGATGATGAAGGATGACCAAAAGATGTTATTCTAAGAGGATGACCTAGATGCAGCTGAAGAGGATGAGCTATGATGTAACTAGGAAGAGGATAAATAATGCAAGGATGCAACTAGGAAGATGAACTATGATGAAAGCTAAGGGGATGATGATGCAAGGATGTGACTAGGGATGTTCTAGGATGCAAGCATGCAAAGATAGGATTGTGCAATTCTGAAGGAATGATGGATATGTGATGGGCCACACTAGTCTTCTCTCTCTTGATTGACATAGCGACAATTGACCTGGAACTAGGATGCAAATTATTTGACTCTTGCATTATAGCCCACATTATCCAGTTTCTCCTGATATTTTTATTCTGCTTGGATTGCTTTGAGCGAAGGTTGATGATCATTTAGGTTTCTTTCTACAATCTTCTTCTCTTGATGGACTCGGGAATTGGGTAGCTTATCTTTCTTGTGTTTGATCAAATCAGACATAGCTTGGAAATATTTTGGCAATTGGATTGAATCAATTCTTTTGAATGACTTGATCTTCTGATAGGTTCCTAATTTAGTTTCTAGTTTTGTGATCTGTCTCCAATGGAAAAGGACAATAAGACTCACAAGATATTTTGAAAGCAATCCCGACAAAGGATAAAGCAACTTTGTGGGATACAAGCAAATGAAGACCACTGAATTTTGATTGTGTTCTCAAAGATGTGTATGTTCTAAAAAATGTTTTGCACTGAGGTTGGAGCTTCGAAAAACACACCAAATAAAACTACCTAAGGACATGCTAGTATCAAAATATTTTCCCACAACTTGGTACCCCGAAAGTGATACATATGGTGAGTAATCTTCAGGTGATCCCGAAAACCACTTGGATCGATCCTTGCACATAGATTATGATACCTTCGAGAGTAGATCAGGAAGCCTCTATTTTAACAAGTGTCTAATTTCATCTGTCTTGTCCTCCCAATCGATTTATACATGTGTGACTCACTTAAGAGCCTAGTTGACCATGCTGAAATAGTAGGGATATTCACCTACCTCGGGCTACCATCAACATACATCACCCAAGCTTGAGGGGATGAAGTGAGAGTTTTCTCAACACTTTATTTCTATATCGACTAAGGAAGTACCAGTTTGAATTCATTCTCCAAAGAGGAAGCTCTTTTCTCTTTGGACAGGCTTCTCTAGAAGTAAAACAAGCAAACTCGTCCAAGTTCAACTTTTTTACGTCACTTAGTTAACAAGGATTTTGCAGATTGAAAGAAAAATCCTAGAAGCACACCATGAAGAGTTCCTTTTCCAAATTGATTAAGTGAATTTCAAATGAAGACTTTCAAACACATATGTTTAAGTTTTTGATTTGTTCATTCTTTGAAGACAAGAAAGCTTTAAAAAGATATTGCAAGTTTTTTTTTTTTGCATTCAAAATTATGTTTTTCCTTTTAGGATCCTGAATTGAATTGTTGAAATTAAATGGAAATGCTTTGATTTCAATTAGGGAATTAAAGATTGTGTTTTCTTTAGGACTCTAAGAAAAATGACTTTTGATTTTACTTTGATTTCTTTAGAGACATTCAAGATTTGGTGTTTTAAGATTCAGTTTTAGAGCCCAAATGAGATGTTCCTAGATTGCTTTTTAGGAATTGTTGAAACTTTAAAAACATTTAGGATCTTGCAAAGGAAGTTTGTTTTATCCAAGACCAATGCATTATGATTGATTTAGGAACATTTATGATGGGTTAGGATTGATTAGGAACCGATTAGGAATGAGATGCATTTTTCTAGTCCTTTTTAAGCACCCAAGATTTGAAGTGTTCCTAGCTTGTATGAAAAGCCCTAAATTACTTAGATTTTGAATGGATGAAGTTATTTTTATAAAAAATGAAACACCATAAGTGATTTTTATTGATTTAGAATTGATTAGGATTAATTTTGATTCATTTAGGAAAGATGCACAAATTTCTTGATTTCTAGGCATTCGAGAGTGAATTAGAGTTCATTTTAAGCCCAAGAATGAAGTGTTTTTGGTTCCTACACATGAAAAATAGTTGATGAGACTTAAGGCTTTAGTTTTTTAGTGATCTTATTTCTCCCAATGAGTTCTTGCAAAAAATGGAGTTAAAAACTAAAAGTTTGCAGTCTAGAGGCACCAGGAGGGCCCAATGAACCCTAAAAATCAACTAGACCCAAGTTTAAGGCCTTACACATGCCCCCTATTTCCCATGTGAGTAAAAAAGGCAGGGAATTTTGATTATTTTACTTTTACGAGTTAGGATTAGGGCTAATACGAGTCACCTTGACTCCTGGTACGAGTAAACAGGGCCAGAAGGCTTAAAATAGGCCTAAAATGCATGCAAAAGTCCCATACGAGTATTGGGAAGCCCTAGTACGAGTACTGGGCACCTCCAGTATGATAAAAAAATTCCAAGGAGTTTAATCATATGAGAATCCACCTAGAACAGGATGAGATTTGTCAAAAAGGTGAGTTTTTGGCTCAAAAACCCTAAAAAATGCAATTTTGAAGGCTTGTAGAGTCCCATCGGGCGTGCCAAAATATGATCAGAGAAAACCTAACCAGCTCGGAACAAGTGTAGAAATTAAAATATTATCCTAACATCATATTCGTAGCATATAGTAAAATCTATTTGCAAAGACACTCAGATAGAGCTTAAACGAGAGCACCTTGTGACCGTTTGATTTGCTCTCGATTTAGGGATATGGGTGTGCTCTTAAAACACTACGAGCATGTCCCTAATGAAGTTTAGGAAGGTTTAGGATAAATAAAGGACCATGAGAACCCCATAGTGGCACAAAATTAGGTATGGAACAACTGATTTGCCCCTAGAACCCTAAGGAGCCTAATGAAGCTAAAATGCAGATTAAGCTAAGAATGCTTATGCTAAGATTGATTTTATCCAAATATGAATATGATGTGATGAAAATTATATGAAAATAAATTAAGTAAACTAGGTTAATCCATTTGGGCTAAGCTAGTGTGAATTAGGAAATTATAGAAAATGAGTTAAATCTTAACAAAACTAGAAATTAATCTAAGTCTAGGTGTAATTTAGCATGATAACACTACTTAATATGAAGGATGTGAATTGGTGGTTTTCTCTTGGAAGGAAGAGTATTTATAGGATTTGAGGAAGGGCTTGAGTTAGAAAGGAGAGTTAGGGTCAAAGTCAAGGTTAGGGGTAGAGTTTGGGGTATGGTTAGAGGTATGGTCAAAGGGGATGAGGGTTAAGGTGAGCAACACTTGGGAAGTGTGCATAGGGAACCAAGGTGGAAGAGGAGACATGGAATTCATTAAGAGGTTGTAAGAGCCTTAATGAGGGTGTAAGGAGCCATTAATAAGTCTGTAAGGCTCATTAATGAGGGGGTTTCACCAAAAGTCAAAGAATGAGGGTTTAGAGTAAGAGGGTTAGGAATCACCCTCTAAGTAGGTTTAGGATGGGTTTAGGAAAGGTTAGATAGGTTTAGGGTTTTCTAGAAGATTCTAGGGTTTTAGGCTTTAAATAAATAAGGTTTGTGACATTATTCATTAACTAATGATTAATAAATAGGGGGGAAATCATTCAAATTTGATTTAAATGCTTTTTGGGAGGGATTCTTTAATTAAATGTTTTTAATTAAAATAGGAGAGGATAATGGCATAAAAATTAATTAATTAATTAATGATGATGTCATTAGTGGTTTTTTCAAAATAAAATATTTTAATTTGGCAAGGCATTTTTAGGTGTCTACAACTGTCAAGCAAGTTTTCTCAGTTCTCTTTTGCATACAACCTTGGACACTACCTTGTATTGATAAATTAAATGATGGGGATTAAAACAACTCCATCATCAACCTTCCTAGTCTCATGGGACCATGTCATCACAAGCAACCTATCAATCACATAAATCCATCTCATACATGTCCCAAATCTCAATTCAAGCGTCTTTCAATCCAATCTCAAATAAAAATCCCCTCAATCATATCCTAAACCACACCTCCATTCCATCCAATTCCATATCAAACCCCATTCAATCAAAATCTCAATCAAACCTCATTCAAATAAATCTCAAGTTGAACCTCCTTCAACCATGTCCCAAATCAATCCCCATTCAATCTAATCCCAAATCAAGACTTATTTCACCAAAACTAATGCATCAGCCTCAACTACATTCCTCAACAAAACATCATTTTTACAATAACATTCAACTGAAATCCTCTAGTCACACATCAAAGTTACATCCACCAAAACAACATCCCTTCCCATCAACTATCCATATCATCTTCTAGTTCTCGAATTTCTTATAATGAGGACAAATTTTCCTTAGAAGATGTTCCACAATAATAATTCAATGCAATATTGAGAATATCTTGGACCAATTGGTATTTGAGGATCTTGTAAGGTACTTTAGATGTTCTATAGAAAAACTTGCATTAATTTATAAGTACCAATCTCTAATGATTGATTAAGAACTACAATTAGTTTGTCACACAAATAAACAAATCATACTCCCATAAAAAGTTAAAAAAGTCTCAACTCAGAACAAGTGAAAATCAATCTTGTTTTAGAGTAGTTGAAAATGAACACACCTTTAAGGAAAAATGCATATAGTGTCTCAAGTCTAAAAATTTCCTCACTAATGACATTTTAACAAAGTAGAACTATGCTTTAAGAGCGCCCTCATAGTTCACCCAATGAACAAGAAATTATTTCCAAGCATGATCAAAGTCATCTACATGTGTCTAGCAATGGATCATTTCAAAGAAATCAGACCTACTTCCTACAAATAAATTTGTCCTCATATAGCCTCCATACCTCCCACCATTCCTTCATCCCTTGAAGTTTCACAAGTGCAATCAATGCCATCTCCATAAAATTATGTGTTTGATGTTGAAACCTCCCAAGGGATATTTACAATAGAAATCCAAGCTAATATATTTCTTTATACTTGAATCCCTTGTACTATTTGGAGACTCTAGGTACAACACCACCATATGCTCTATTCCCAAGCAAACCTTCTTTAGAGAGTCTCATTCACACTCCACTTCACTCAAGTCAACACATTGATTCCTTCTCAGACTCCCCTTTACATGTACCAATTCATACCCCATGTAAAGAGGATGATCTAAAGCACAAAGAAATGAGTCCTGAAAGAAATCAAGATCAAGGTACCATTAATGTTCATCCCATCCAATTGTTGACCAAGATCCCATCTTCTCTACATCTAATGATGATCCTACCATCTCTGCCCATTTTATTCAAGATTATCTCTTTCCATCTCAAGAAGAAGTGTCCTTCCAAGTCCTAATGACAACCTACTTCCTAAGAAAGATCTTGGCATTCCTTTTGTTCTCTTATATATATGAAATATGTATTGATTGAAAATGAAGATGCACATATATCCAATTTATAATAATTTTGGCTTCTTATCTCTACCCATATTTCCAATATAGTATTAGATAAGTTATCTAAGGTGGAGAAGTAAATTTTGATATTCTTTGTGCCTATCATTGGCATTATTACAAAGAGAAAATAAGCACATGTTAGAGGAGATCGATGCACTAAAGGTTGAGTCATTGTTGATAATTCCTGCCTTTTAAGCCTACAATGTTGAAGATCCTCATCATTTTTCCACAATAAATTTTTCTTTTCCTTTTCTCTCTTGTATCCTGATGATGGATTATGTAGTGTGATCCAAAATAGTGACACTAAATAATCTCATCATACTAATAATATTGTTCCCAGGATCATTACCATCGTGTATGTGTTAGGTCATTGTAAGAAAATCTTCCTATGGATCTACTTCTTTATTCTATTGGTAGAAGTAGATTTAACCTATGTGGCATGAGAAATTAATGAAAAACATTTCAAAGCTAATCTGGAACAAAAAGAGGAGAGAGATGCATGCATTAGAATTGCAAGTTGATTTGCATTTTTGATAAAATTGTGGCCCTTGGAGAGATCTTAATGCCTTTACCATGTGAAATATGCTTACCCATTGGCATATAAAGAGACATGGGTTTCTTTTGAATGGAAAGAGAATTTCAATAGTATTATATAGATGTCTTTTTCAAACTCCCTTCATAGTTCATGATTTATGAGGGGAATCTATTGAAGCTTCCTAGAGTTTTGGAGTCAATTATTTTGTGGGCACAAGATTCTAATAGGTCGTAGTTGGAACACCTACACATGACACAATTAGTATGAATGTGGGTGCTTGTTGTTAAACAACTTTTTTTTTAACTTTATTGCTAGTCAATATTTATTGGTTTGGAAGGGTGAATATAATTCATACTCAACTGCAAAGTCATCTAATTGTTGGACATGAATTCTTGGGTGAAGGGGTTGGAGTAAGAACAAAATGCCTCTACTTCACATTGTGTAGATCAGGGAACAATGGACAAGGCCATTTTATTTATTTTCTAACATCTAAGTCTATAGATTGAAGTTAAAAGTTTATTTTTTATAATTTTATATTAATATGTTGTCATTATTTGTTATTATCATTTTAATGTTTCCAAGTGTCATTGGGCCATGTTATATTATTTTATTTAAAATAGGGTCCATTAATGTGTTAAAATATGCACCAAAAATAAAATTGCCTAAATTTTAATTGGATGCATTATCACTTGTACATAAAATCCATCTTGAAATTGAGCCTCAAAGCTAGATTTTCTAAGTAGAAAATTTTTGGAGTCGAAAGGAAATGAAGGAAGTAGGAAAATAAAAATCCTCTCATTAGTTATCAATGACACAGTCTCTTATTGTCTTTTGTGCCATTTTATTTTCTATTCTCTTCAGTATGTTGTGTGAATAATACAAAAATAATAGTATTGGAGAACAAGCGACTCCAGAGGTCCTCTGACTATGATGATCCTCTATCTTCCATACATTAAGATGATCATTTAATGTATATTTTCATTAGAAATTGTGATAATGTGCAGCAAGGTCTAGATAGAAAGATTTAGACAGTAGTAAGCACCATTATATGATTTTGTTTTCAGTATTCCTAGTTGTGCGAATAAGTGGAAATTTCACATTGTGTGGGGAAGCGATAACCAATGTTCCATCCCCATTTTATTCCAAAATAACTAAAAGGAATCTTCCAATGAGAATGGAAGTTGTCTATGTCATCCGAGATCAAGTGGCAACAATCAATAACCGTGACTACAATTAAGAAAATTTTATGGAGTATGTTTTTCAAATATATGATATATATGTTTCTTTTTATATAACTTCCTCGATGTACAAGCATAGTGGAAGACAAAAGCACCAAAGTAAGTCATTTCATGGATGTAATGCCCCACCAGGGAACTTAGAAGAAAATTAACCTAAAACATGTTACTAACTTTATCAAATAAATTTTTTCTTAATAGTTTACAATCAATAATGAATAACAATGCGGAAACAATATAACATAAGACAATACATACTCATAAATATAACTCATTTACATATTACAAGTCTCAAGGGTTCCATGACATAGAATTATGTATAAGTTAACTAATCTACTAAGTACAATCCAACACATAATCACATGATATATCTTAGGTTCATTTAAAAACCCAAATTGAAGTATTCTTAATCCTTTACTTAATCATAATGAAAGGAACTTGAATCATTAAGTACACTAACATATTCATTTCTACTAAATAGTAAGATACATTCATTACATCAATATAACTAAAGATTCGATTTGTAGAGCACAACTAATACATCAAGGCATACATAATAATATAACTTCCACTACACATGTCGTAGGGATAATAATAATACAATACAAGTTCATATACATTTCTTGAAGTCAATGTCACTAATCATACATAAAATGGAATACACGATATACATCTCATGAGAAAGTCTCCAAGCAAAGAAAAAGAAGATATAAGTAACATCAAGGATCATCCAAGAACAAAGTCACGACCATTGGATCTGAATGGTAATAGAATCACTACCACCCAACCATGTGGAACCAAGAAGTCCACTCCCACTGTTTTGAGGAGATAGCACCAGACCTCACTCAAGGAAACAACCAAACAAGCCAGACTAATGCAATGGTACATAGGATAAAATGGTAATAAGTGGTTTCAAGGTTATTAAGTATAAAAGATCAAGATACAAATCAGGTGTACCAAATGCAACATAGGAACCTAGAACACATATAGGGAAGTGTCATCACATAAGTCAACTCTAAGATCACCTAGTAGCCTCTCTGGATCCCGACCCCCTAGTGACTCTATGCAGTATCAATAGTCCTTTCATACAGACAAGGAAAACCAACTATACCAGACCTCAACATCTATCTAGATGGGAAAGGATCTTCTCCCACTTCCATCCTAGCTTGTACTAGCACTCAAGGCATGGACAAGGAACAATTATCTTTTTAATATTTTCTCTCAATAAATTTATTAAGTTATCACTTATTAAGTCAATTTACAAAGCATACCCAGGCAACCACTTCAGGGCTCTGTCATCTCCAAAGTAAGCCACTTCCCTTCTATGTTCCTAGATAACCTACCCTAATGCTCCTAGCAAAAGAACCAAAGAGAAAGTAAAACCAAAATCATAAAAGATTTCCATAAATCAGTAAAACATGAATGCCATCAAAGACAAGTGCTGGAGCATAAAAATCAAAATATCATCCTATACAAGGATCCAAACTGTCCATCCCATACTGGACATAACAATCACCAATCCACATTGTTACCATAATGCAAGATAAATCAAACTCAAGAACAAGTCATCAATGACTTCACTCTCCAACCTGGAGTAATAACATAATCAAAGACCGCCACTTCAAATATAGATCAAGCACAATAGAAGAAAAGAGGTGACCAAGTAATTAAAATCTCGACAACATAATGGTCGTCACCTCCTCAAGGTCAAAATAGAGTAATGATCAAGACTTAATAGAAACATGACATCTCATCATAGATATACCCAAAATAACACTCTCATAATTGAGACACCAAAATGGTTATAAATTTTCCATCATATGAACTCAAAGTGTAAAAGACATAAATTCATAAAATAATTTGAAGTTTGAAAGACAAAATCCCACCTAGGTCGTACTCTACTCACATGACCAATTAATTGGAATCAAAACCATCAAAATGAAATCTCTACCACAAAACACCATGACATAAAACACACACACAAATAAAATGCATTTATTACCTTATCAAAATAGATTATTTAATGTTATTAATTTAAATAATCTTAAGTCATAGTTGACTTGATTAATAACATAATATTCATTGTTAGATTAAGTCTAGATATTAATTCCATTACCAGAATATCAATTTAACTTTTATAAATTAATTTGTAACATTCTTTATACAAATTAATCTATCAAATAAAATTACTGAATAACAATATAATTAAAATTCTCTAAAACACAATAAAATAAACCTCTATCAATTAATTTATAAAATCCTTGATATAAATTAATTTATTAAGATTAATTACTAAAACCAATATAATTACTTACCTAAGTAATCAACGTAATTATTAATTAATAACTTTTTTATATCTATAACAGGTAATTTTATTAATAATCATAAAAGTTTACATCATCCATCAAACAGTTCATGAGACTTACATTCTACTCTAGCATATCTACTATCCTTCATAGTCATATCTAGCTTCTACAATCATTAAACAATCCAATGATCTTCAAGTTTAGACTATACATACTAGATGTCATCTATGTTTGTACAATAATTAAACCAGTCTTTAATCTAAATACCAGACCCTCAATCCATATTGGTAGCCTTATGCCCAATCGTGCTGAATCAACTTCATTTACCTGCAAACAGAGCAAAAAGTATTTTTCATCTTCTCATGGTCTTCATTTTTTGGCTTGTCTTTCTTAGCTTACCCACATCTCAAAAAACAATTCTTCATCTTCTCTAATCTTCTATTAGCTCCTGTAAAAATACTGCCATTTGTATTCTCATTCCTCCATTCGTGTCAAACAAGCAAAAATTTGAAAAGACTATAAAGGGCTACAAGCTATTCTTTGAGTGAAAAAACAAAATTTCAAAAGAGTCAAAATCCCTATGCAAAATCAATCATTCTTCTTCCTGCAGCTTCTCCTTTGACTCCTCTTCTTAAGCATGTTAACATGAAAGACTCAGTTTTTTCCTTCTTCCCTGATCTTGACATTCTCCATTTCTTTTTTCAATTTCTTCCATTTGCATGCAATGTCCTCCAAATAAGCTCCTTTGTCCACCTTTCCCCACCAGCATAGAAAAGGAACCAAACCATAGTTTCGACCGTCTTCCTCATCTTCAAAATATCCTTGATAGTCGGATCCTAAACCTGGAACGACCCATTCAAGGATTGAATCTAGGTCTAACAACAAATCATTGTTAAAAAGCTTCCTTATTACTTTATTTATCTCCATTTCTAGTTCTCCTATTTGCAGAGCCCATGCTATGATCATCAAAATGACATCCACATTCGTTCTTCGTTTAACTTTCCTCTCTTGAAACTGGCTTCTGAGGACATCGATAGCAACCTTTTCTACTTTGGCATCCTTTAAAATTAGCATCCCTAACATCCTCTCCTTACTAACAAGCCCTTTAAAAGATTTATGTTTCTTGTTGGTGTCAACCGAAAACGTGGCCTCCATATCTGTAAGCTAATTACTATATTACTTCTTTGCAACTCAAAACAAATGCTTTACATTCTCCTTATTCCTTCATAGAAAGAAAAGCCAATTAATGTTTTATTGACAAGGACAATATGCAATCCTTATCTCGAAATCATTTCCTCTACTTTGAGCATCTAACACATGTGCCACATGTTTTATCTCATAGTCAAGTGTCGTTTCCTTCACCTAAAATTTAACTAGGAAAACATCCTCCATATTTATCAAGATGCTAGATCACCCATCCTAACATAAGCACTTAATAAATTTGCTAGTGGTCACATCATAATAGGGCGTTAACGATTATATTTTAAGACAAGGAGAGGAGCACCAATTTGAAATTCAAAAAATTAACTTTCACCAGAAAAGCTTATGAAATCTCTTACTTAATTCATCTGTCTAGAGTAAAGTCCTCATAATGAATATCATTTGTGATCATCAAGTTTGAAGCCCATTTATAAATTACATTTGCTTCCCTGTTTCCCGCTCTCCTTATATGGCTGATTCTAAAATCATGAAATGAATGAAGCAAAGAGTTAGTTTCAACTATGATGTTCTGAAGATACCATGCATGAGCAACCCTATTTTTAATGGCATTCACAATAATTTTTGAATCAATCTCTAAGAGGATCCTCTTAGCCTTAACCCTAAAACCCACTTGGAGCGCTAGCAATGAAGCCCTTGCCTTTGCAATATTGTTTGTGCCATTATGCAATCTTTGAGTTGTTATGGCCATCTAATTACCTTTCCAATCTCTTGCAATCACTCCAACCCCAGATAGGCCTGTATTGCCTTTAGAAGCACCATCAAAACTTACTTTGATCCACTCTACTTCTGGTTTTTCCCAATTCACTGTCTTAATTTTTTTAACACAATCCTTAGCTCCTTTTAGGACACCATTTCTTAACTTCAAACAAGGCCATTCAACATGAATCTTCCTGTCATTTGCAGAGTAAATTAGATCACAATCCCTTTTCAATAAAGTTGCACCCATTACCTCCTCAATATATGAGTTTATTCCGCCTTTAACTCTTTCTAGTGTTTCCATGTTATCTTGAAAGATTCTTCTGTTATGCTCCTTCCAAATTTCTCATATTATAATGGATGGGCTAATTTTCCAGATAGGAGACATCAATGTTGCTTTCAAAGGAATAGGCCAACTTTCAAACACCTCTTACTTTATTTTGCATAGGTCCTATCCATTTCAGTTTGGATTTAACCATTGACCAACATTAATTAGCAAAGGGACATTGAACTAGCAAGTGATCCACATCCTCTGAGGCTAAATTACAAAGAACACATTTAGTTGGTCCACAATATCCAGATCTTTTCCTTCTTTCTACAGTTAAAATTTGTTCATGCACTGCAAGCCAAGAAAAGGTCCCAGCCTTTGGTAAACAATCTTTATCTGAGCAAAGCTTAATCGACCAACCATTATGGGCTTCATTATTTTCTAAAGAAGTATAACCCAACTTTACTGAGTAAGTGCCACTATTTGTTGCATACCATATGATTTTGTCCTCCTTTGTTGTTGTCAGCACACTCCTTTCTTGGAAAAGGTTTTCCATGAGATTTTTCTAATTCTCATTCAATCCAGCCTCAGCCAGACTCCTCCACATCCATTGAGGGCAAACTTGTGTTTCTCTTATTTCAAGGTAATCAAATAATTTTTCTCCCCATTTGTATGTTAATATTCTCCTCAAATAATCATATATAACATAATCCTTTAGGGCTTGTAAACCATTCAAAGAGTCTCTCCAAAACAAAGCTTTGTTTCCATCACCAATCTGCCATGAGACATGATCTGTTATGATCTTTCTACAATCCAAAATAAAATTTCAAATGGCTGACCCGTTAGGGGGGTTCCTAACAATAAGAATTCTTTCATTTTCTGGAGAGTCTAGATATTTGGCTCTGACTATCTTCACCCATAGTCTTTGCGGATTGGAATAGATATGCCACACTAATTTGGCTCCTAGTGCTTGATTCATTCTTTTCTAGTTCTTGAGACCTGCACCACTGTTAGAGTTATTTTTACATATCTTATCCCATGCCAATAGGGGTCAGTTGTCCTCATCCCCATTTCCATTCTAGAAGAATTTTCTCATTCTTTTTTCAATAAAACCCATGAACAAGGTACATTAAAACCCCTACATATCAAAGAAGTCCATAATGGTCATGGCCTCAGTTACATACCTCATTCTCAAGACCTTGGTATCCTTGCAAAATCTAACTCAATACACCTTCCCCTTTATCTTTTCCATCCATATCAAATCCATATGTCCCTCCATCCACTTTCTCACAATCCACACATCCTTGCATAAATATAGATCAGAAAAGGTACAAATATTTGAGAACCTTCCATCTATCCAAAAAACCTCCATATCATTTATATATACCCATGAATCACATTCCTCTTCCAAGCAATTTGGACGCCAAGCATAAAATCCATAGTCTAGTAATCCACATGCATTCAAGCATCAACATGTCCCATCTAATTGACATGTAGAAACAAAGGAAAATATGATTCAAAGAGAAAATTGAAATATCCAAAAGGCCACAAAGGCCCATTGAGAAAAAAGTAAATTCAAAAGCCATATGGACTCCTAAGTCACGTGTACAAGTGATGCATTTGAAGGAACCACAAAGAATGAAAAATTAAAATCCACGTGGATTCCCAAGTGACTCATAGAAGCACAACAAAAGAAAAATCAAAATTAGCATACAAAATTGTTGTCCCTCCATCTAAATATCTTTCGTCTTCCAAATCCACTTTGAGTCTTGATATCCCAAAATACACAATCACTCCTGCATTAAAATCTCAAAATCCAAAATTTTCTTCTGCTCTATCAATCCGCCACCCCTCAATGTGTGTGCTAATGTTGCTATTTCCCACATTCCCATCCACTCAAAAACAAGTCTTCTTAAACTCCCTTCGTTATCCAACACCTATTTTCCAAGGTTTTATCCATCCTATCCAATTATTTGCATAATTTATTTCCCCCATTCCATACTATCATCCATTTTATCCCCCTTTATCATTATCCTACCAATGCCTTTGAACATGCCTTCATAGTCACAATCCATTTTTGCATATCTTTCAAGAGTATCATCCAAATAAAAACACTTGAGTCATCCCTCCATGGTTTATCATACATCCATTATTTTTCAAAAACATAAAAAAAATTGTAACCTTGATGAAAACTTAACAAACAAGCATCTCAAGTGACCAAAAATAGTAAAGAAAAATAAATTTTCAACTAGTGAAAGCTTGGAAATAGGTGCTTTGGACAAGTACCATGATGAAAACTTGACAAACAACCATCATGCATAATCCATGATCTTCTTGCATTCCATAATTGGGGGAAAATTTTATCTATGTTATCCTATCATATCGTATCTCTTTCATAAACTCCATTATCCTTTGTCCCTCATATCCATTATCCCATTTGCATCCATATCCCCTTTTCTATTTTTGATCTAGACAAGGCTAAGGATCTCCATGAGCATCATGCATCCTATCTGCTTCACCTTGTCCATATCACTTGCCTTATCACACCCTTCACTCCATATCCCTTATATTGTCCCTTATTGATCTTGTTTATCCCATCTGTATCCTATGAAAATCCATCCCTTGATCTTTATATAAAATAAGGACATAAAATACAAAATATGTTTTCAAAAACCTCTTGACATGCCCATTCTTGCGGCCACATGCAATCCAATGCACCATGCCATTACCCTATATTATCTACCCTTGTCATGCCTAATTCCTTAGCTTGGCAAAAACCATGTTATCCCATTGCCTTGATAGTCCTTGGCAACCCAAACAACATTAATGTCATAATAAGCGATCTTTTTCCTTCATCTATTTAGCATTTCATTTATCCATGCACAATGCACATGCTTTGCTAGACATTGGGGCAATTAAATACATCTTGCCGAAAAAAAACTAAAAAAATCCTAAAAATTATAAAAAGTCCTAAAAAATTCACAAAATTGGATAATGTCTTGAAAAATAAAAAATAAAAACCTAGAAATTCAAAAAACATCATAAAATGTCTTGAAGAAAGCACAAAAACAATCAAATATCCTTAAAACCCTAGAAAATGAAAATAATCAAAATCTAAAAATAATCATCATGTCATTTCATCAATAAATTGTCCTTTGCAAAATGACATAAATTTGAGCAAACACGAATGAAAGACACACAAAACATTGTACTTAAAAAATCACACATTAATAGATAAACAATTTACCAAGTCAACAATCAAACTTATCAAAATTGTCCTATCAATCAATCAACATCATCAATCCTTTATCAACATGTCATATGTCTTACACAAGGTGTGGTATACTCAACCAAATTGTACCTATCTTGAATGGGATACTTCATTCTTGAAACCAAACATCATCATCAAACAAACTATCAACTTTGATAACAAGATCAAAATGGTTGTTGACTCGCTTGGTCTAGTGAGTCTTATCTTTCATTGATTTATCTTCAATCATGCTCCCATGCTACTCAAGGATTTCCACAAGTGATTAAAGTGGTTGAGATGGTTCATGGTATTTTGTTTTTGTCTTCTACTTGTGGGGTGTTTTCATTAAGTTTTGGGGCAAATGATTAAGGATGGATGGAAACATTCGTTGTCTATAATGTGTCTATTTTCTACAAAGGGATTACATTATTACCCTATTTTTTCTATGTCATGGTGCAGGACATCCACTTTCTATATCAAATAAAGCTCTTTAATGATAAAATTAATTTTAAAAAGAAAGACATCGTCACTACTAACTATTCTTCATTTTCTTATTCATTTCTTCTTCCATCTACCATTTCTTCCATCAGTCATTACAATCATTTTCAAAATATTGCCATCTTGCTCATATTGTTCTTGAAATGAGATCACAAGTGTCTATGCACTAGTATGACTCCACAAAAGACCTAAAAGGACATCATAAAAGACATATTTGCATAATGGTTGTTGAATCTCGCCACAATGAAGGATATTGTGGGATGAAATGTCATAAATACTTGAATTGCTTGAATGCTTCTTAATCCTTGAAATATTGAGATCATGAATGATTGATTAAATAAATGGATCTTGAATTCTTGCTTGTGATTACCAAAATTATGGAGGTAGCTTTGATTTTATACCAAACCAAGCCATTTCAGGGCTTCAAACTCAAAGGAGGTCGATGTAGGTTTGAACATCCTATTAAAATCAGAAGATCATTATACATTCAAATTTGGGCCCTATTTGCGGTGTATGGGTGACTCCCAAGGTTCGGGGCAAGTTGTCTCGCCTCATATCTTCCTAGGCATCCTATACACCAACCAATCCAAGCTTAGATTTGAGTTGAGGGTCAATTTGGATATTGGGATACCTAAAATGTGCTCAAAATTAAGGAGTGATATCTAAACCAAATAGGGCGTATACATGCTAATGGTGATTGAATGGATGAAATAATTAAATAGGTGCACCTATAAATAAGGGCCCTCATATAAATTAAATTAAGAGAGGACTCGTATTTAAATTTTTATTAATTAAATACATAGCAAAGTCCTATGATGCATGGAAGAATGAACACACACCAAAAGGGGTGCTAAGTAAGCATAGAATTGGACACCTTAGGAAGTGTGTATAATTTTTGATGCTACATTTAGCCCCCACTTTAGCAGGAGTATGATCCTACACACACTCACAATGTAGGAGATATGATCATGGGCAAGACTTCAAAGAGATAAGATGCCACCAAGTTCAAGGGAACAAGACACCAAACCAAGGATCTTAACTCATATGACCACATGTAAGTGTACGAAAAAAAAAGAAAAAAAGAAAAGAAAAACTTAGACAAAATCTAAGGATCCAAGTCAACTAGTTTAAGAGACATCAATAAACAAAACATCTCAACTGCTAGCATC
This sequence comes from Chamaecyparis obtusa, assembly GCA_027943335.1. Lineage (NCBI taxonomy): Eukaryota > Viridiplantae > Streptophyta > Pinopsida > Cupressales > Cupressaceae > Chamaecyparis > Chamaecyparis obtusa. The sequence goes on from BSBK01003299.1 coordinate 2,153,448, forward strand.
ATGCTCAAACTGCTATTGCAAGAGCACAAGTAGTCTAATAAGAAGAACAAGAGCACACATCAAAGATGCAGTAGGACTTCACAATCAAGCAACTAGAAAGTGACTTATGCTTATGGGATCACAAAGTAAACAAAGAAAGGAAATAATGAATTACACAAGCTAGCAAAGTGTGTTATGCTAAGTGATCCATGAAAGAGCACAAATTCCACTAGGCAACAAGTTGTGTCATAATGTGTGATCCATGAGAGAAAAAGAAGAGGAAGAGTAGAAAGAAACCTAGAAAGTTGTGTTATGCTAGTTCCACTCATCCCAAGAGAGAGGAGGATCATGGCATAGATGGAGTTGATAGTCTAGCAAGTTGTGTTATGCTAGTCAACCCATCCCAAAGATAACCAAGCAAAGAAATGTATGCAAGGAAACTCACCAAATGGATTTCTCCAAGGAAAGCATTTTCTCCAAATGAATTCACTAATAAAAAATCCAAAAAAGATTTCCCAAAGAAAAGCATTGTCTCTAAAGGAATATGTTAAATAAACTACAAGGATTACCTCGAGGAAAAGGTCATTTCTAAAGGAATTTGCTAAAAATAGTGCAAAAGGATTTCATGATACTTCAAAACATGGTCCCTTAAGCACCTGCAAACTATCAAAAAACATTTATCCATAATAACCTAAACACAAAACATGTTAACACTAAATCAAGGCAAAACTAGGAGCCCCATTCAACTTACATCCCAAGTTTCAAATCTAAATTCAATAATTTCACATCTCCAGTCAATAGTGCAATTCTATTAGAGATCTTTGATAATAATTAATATGTAGTAGGTTTAACCTTTCGACAAACAATTTATTTTATCCTCTAATCCTTACATTAGAGGGAATATGTTACTCATGTTTATAAAATCATATTATTATAAAGATATTTCGCTTCTGGAGTTCTTAATCAATTAAAATATGTTGCAAAATATAATTATCTCAATTTGAATGAAGGCATATTACAATTTCACAATACATCATTTGCTTTAGACCTAAGGGCAATTCACTCTTTAGTAGTTGGAATTGAGGGTAGCTCTATTTTGCATACAAATTCCCAACAAGGCTATTTTTGCCATATTCCGAGGGAGGTAAAGACTACAAACCCATGCTATCATAAGGGCAACTACTCTTTGTAATATATCATATCCAATTCTTCGAATGGAATCTCTTGTTTCTCAATAGAAAGATGGTATGCAACATAATGTAACGTGTCTCCTTTACATTTGATTTCCATTCTCATACTACAAGGGATTTTTTATACCAAACTGTACACTTGGACTAGATGCTTTTGTAAGATTAATACCCTTAAACAGGATGAGATGGATACATCTAAGCTAGGTGCTTTTGTAAGATTTGTATGTTATATTCCTATTGTTTACTTATTGAATTAGCATTATAGAAGAATATATAAATATATTTGAAAATTTTCAATTTCATAAATTAAGCAATTATACATCACAATCCATCTAATATATTTTAGAAATGGATTGAATCATCTTAAGAGTGCAGATTAGTTGAATAACATTGTTTAGTTTACTGGGGCTTCCAAATAGACAGATAAGTTTTATATTTAAAAAAAATCCCAATTTAAAGCTCACCAAACGTTAAACTATATAAATTCTAAATAAATTTACACTTAAAACATTTGGACTTGTGCATTACGTAATCTATAGCAGTACTCAAAAAAAATATTGCAATGTCATTCCATTAACCTAACGGAATTGCTACTATTTACCGATTAATCACAATAAAACAAAACAAAAACTAGATGCTCGAAACTCCGCCATACCCCTCAAAATTTTCTTTTTAAAAAAAAAGAGAACAGAAAGATAGAATGAATGTTCAATCTCTATGTACAAGAAAAATCATTAATTCCGTTATAATGTACACACTACTCTCCATACAAGAGATTTACCTTATTAACACAATCTAAAAGAGGATCTCTACACTAAGGGCTAACAACGCTGGCTAGAATATTTTTAAAATATCAGGTGATTAAAGGATAACAATGCCAAATAATTCGCTTGTACGAAATGTGGGGTCCGAAACTTTTCACATAATTTTGAAAGAAACTAATGGAAATATAATTATTTTAAAGTGCAATTCAATTCTCCGGAGGACCTGAATTCATCCCCATACTACATTGGTGCTTCCTAGAATGGAACTCCAAAAAAATGAAAAAGCATACTAAGCCCGATATTGTGTCACTTATTTGAAATTTCTGTTACCATATTATGAAGCGATGCAGCGATGCCTTAGCTCAAAAGTTCAGCTTTCAATTGACTATTACAGAAGTGTGTTCTCAAATCTTGGAATCTTCAATCACTTGCAACTATTTGGATTTCAGCCTGTGAAAAATAACTCCTACCAGTCTAAGAGGTTAACGAGACAGTCTCGAAACAACCAAGCAAGCCAAGGGTAAGTGTCTGCTAGACAAATAGAATAGGCAACACAACTAATAAAATGTTGCTTAAATGGCAGGCAAACGAACTCACACTAATTATAGAAAAATCGTAATTACTTTTGAAGCTAATTCTCTTTGATTTCTTCGTGTCAAGTAAAATTAGTAGCACAATGCTATACCTGATAAAAGTATTATGACCATAAAAATAGATGAAGATTACTCATCTAGCAACCAACAATTTAGTTTCTAGTGTTGTTTTGAGTGTTAGGATAAATGATAGACATCTTCTATTGAGCAGAGAAGAGTCGGCATGTTCATACCTATTGGACTTAGAATTATAAAACAAAGAATCAAGCCACCAATTGAAAAAGAGAAAGGGAGAGAATTACTGCAGATTCGACTCCCCTTCAGCTATGCATCAGCAAGAAAGCAAAAAACAATTAGATTGTTGTTTGAAAGAAAATAAAATAGTGATTTACTGGAATGTCTATCTCAACCGAGGCCAAACCACTAGTGCTAAAAATTAATTGTGAGCGTAAAGAGGCATAAAGGTCTATATTATTTCCGAACGAATAAGCCAATTCTCTGAGTCTATTACTTCAAAGCAGGAATTGCTCTCAAATTTACAAGTACACTGAGCAAAGACTGAGAAGATGGCTCAAAAGAATAAGAAATGAATTTTTTAATTTACATTTGCCGCTATAGCAAGATCCAACATGCAAATTCTTTGCACTTCATCAACCTATCCACCTTACAATAAGCTGTCATCGACAAATCCAAAAATCTGCAAATAGCAGACATAATGTGAGAAAAAATAACATCAGAATCTATATACATTATTCTCAGTTCCAGATACTGCCCACATACCACTCACTTCCTATAATGAGTTGATATCGTTACCTCAAAACTAGAAAAAAACCGCCTGAAGTTACTACAAGAAGGAAAATGACACGCCCTTTATATGCACGTCTTTGAAGAAAGTTATGACTTGCCACCATGAACAGGTTGTGTGGCTGAAGGCTTTAGCAATGCTGTTAAAGAATCCATAATATTTGAAACGCTCGGTCGCTGTCTTGGGTCACTGTAACCAAACCATGGTGTCATAAAGCTTTACCAGTATCCAAGCCCAGATATATCTGCCTACTAAGATTGAAAATATGAAGATATCAAAAATAATTTTTGAAAGAACACAACTCACTTAGCCCAGCAATCCTCAATTAAGGAAGCTACTTCAGGGTGCATATCTGGTGGAATTGCAAGTCTCCTGTTTTGAAAGCCAACAGCTCCAACAACCTGTAGTAATTCATTCATTATATATTCAAATGGTGCAACATTCATGCAATGAAACATATCTGCCAGATCAGATTACAGAAGCAGAAGATTAATCAAATTAACTACTAATACCATGATCAAATCACTGATGATTTTGCCAACAAAGAGAGTTCAATTACAGGATAAATAAATGAGAAAAATTAATGTCCCAAGTATGGAGACTATTGCAATCTGCTGTAAAGATGCAGATCTGAAAATTTAAACAAAATATATCTTGTATTGCAAACTATAGGTTTCCTTTTAAATGGACCTGTGCTGGACTTAGGCCACTCCACGGTTGTTGCATAGTGAGAAGCTCCCAAAGAATTACACCAAAACTATAGACATCCGATTTCTCGTTGGATGGTTCGTCACGAAGCACTTCAGGAGCCATCCATTCAGGCTGAAAATAGTAAAGAGGGAATGAATTGCCAATGTAGACACCCAAATAGCATTAGACAATAGAAAACAAACAGATCAATTATATAAGAAATTAAATACAACTAAATAGGCTTACCGTTCCTGCTGCAGATTTGGAAGAGATGAATGTGTTTGCCTTGAATCGCGATAAACCAAAATCACAAACCTGTATCAATTGACCATATTAATTTCCGTGTTGTGGTGCAAATCAAATTTCAAACAGCTTGCATATTAATTTTAATCCATTATTGCCACACCACAAGCTAAAATTCCCAACATTTAGACTGCTTGACGAAATCTATATGCTGACCTTCACTTTCCATGTCTTGTCAACCAATAAATTAGGAGACTTCAGATCTCGATGAACAATAGGAGGGTCATACCGATGTAAATAATTTATTCCCTTAGCCTGTACGAGAAATAATAAAAATCCAATTATTAAAATTATTAACCTTCCTCAATCAATTCAGAATTTGAGAAATGTATTTAGCTTGTGCAAAGAAACTAATGCCAAAAGAAATAAAATGGTTGGAAACCCACCACATCTAGTGCCATTCGCAATCGTTTTCTTTCATCCAGTAACTCCCTTGCTCCTGCTCTATGAATAAGACGATACAAGCTTCCCCTGCTCCAGAAAACGCAACATTTATCAGGATGACAAATGGTCAAACAATAATGCCATGATTTGGTAATTTGATAATAACTACATCACCTTACCTTGGTAAATATTCAGTCACAATTGACAAGTTGGGGCGCTTTGTTACAGCGCCCATGAAAAGGACAACATTTGGATGTCGCAGACGTATCATGATCGCAACCTAACATTGACCCAGAATATGCGATCAAAATCACAATATACGAAATAAACTTATAGCTAGCTAACTATCATCAAATGAATGGATGTTTTGTATGCTAGTGCCACAACTTTTGGGCTAATCACAAACACATAGGATCAGTACAGATAAAGAGTCTAATTGCAATTCTATGGTTAACTGTCATTCCCATTATTGTACAAGACCTGGAAAACTGTTTTTCAGATACATCACTGTGATCAATACTGTACCATAGAGTGATTGAATGAATCAGGATGCCACAAAAGAGAGACCTTTAAAGCACCTGTTTGTAGTATCAAACAACTTAAAAAAGAAAAATATTAGACTTATAGCTAGCACTATCGTCAAGTGAATGGATGTTCTTTTATGCTAGTACCAAAACTTTTGGGTTAATTGCAAACACATTAGATCAGAACCCAGTACCGACAGCGTCTAATTACAATTCTATTGTAAACTGTCATTCCCATTTTTGTTAAAGACCTGGAAAACAGTTTTTCAGATACATCACTGTGATCAATACAGTACCATATAGTGATCTTGACCGAATCAAGATGCCACAAAGGAGACATCTAAAGCCCCTGTTTGTAGTATCGAACCACTAAAACCATGAACAATACTAGACAGACTGCAGAATGTTCCGTTTAGCCAAATTCTAATTGGTCCGACATTCTTACATATGAGAGCAGTCATGGTAAGAAAACTCTCCTATTAACCCTTCTAGACCCTCCAATTGATTATATTATACCATCTTAAGAATTAGAGCAAACATGTTATCAATACTTTGGATAACTGCAACCTCTAAAAACATTGAGATACATAGCTCAATAGAGGTAAGCAAATTGTTCTTAGCTACAATAGAAATGGTTTGGAAATGGTTGGCAACATAACACTAACCATTTTTTAATAGTAAGGCAATTTTCAATATCTTCAGAATTTTAAACTTAAACCAAATATCATGAGCCATATTCTCTACTGTGCATTTAACATAAGGCAGAAGGATACCTCTCTCAGGAACTCCTTAAGTCGCTCTTCATACAAATCTTGATCTATGAGAATCTTCACAGCAACATCCTGCAAGTTATTCTTAGATCAGATAATTGGAATATACAACTTTTGTTTGTTTCTTTTAGACAATAAATATGAATTTGTGAATTAAACACAGTTAAACTCATTTCATATAAATGAGAGATTCCTCTGCTCTCGATAAATAGAAATATATTTATGCACCATCTAATTATAATATCAGAGACACATCCAAAGAAACAACTAGCTATATTCGACATATGCAATTTGATCAGCTAGACAAGGACAAATTCAAAAAGAGTTGGAACATGAAATATCTATATCTATATATCTACTACATCGCCTACAAAAGGAGCATATTCCTCAACTTGCACATACAGAAAACTAATAAAATAGAGAGAAAAAGGACCGAACTGAATGACCAATATTACAGCCTCAACGTGTTTGTTATTTATAAAAGCATCTGAGTGAATGAATATTGACAATTATATTAATCGTTTTCATTAACCCAAATTTTCTCAGTTTGAAACTGAGTCTATGAAAGGAATATAGAACGTGGCCCCCAGGCCATCTGGAGAAAAGGAATGGACCCTCCTGTATGAAGCTGCTACCACTGTCAAGTCACATAGCCCACAGAACAAAACGGTGCCCACCAATGAAAGGGTGTTGACTAAAGTTACCAAAACAGAATCAAGTAGCACATGCGGATACGGCCAAAATATAAATTGAGTTGGGTATGCTTTGGGTACACCCATACAAAAATATATACATATTTGTAGCCTAAACAAATAAATTAAGCTAAGAATATCAAATATCAGTGTATCACACATATGTTAAACAAAACTACCAAGACATATTAATTCTATAGTAATATTATATACTAATTCAAACACGGATCAAATTATATCAAAAGCTATATCATTCGCGCATTATAAATTTATATATTATATATCAAAATACCATTTAAAGATACGAGAATTTACAGCACAAATATACAAAAAGATATATTATTTTTATTATACATTTATATACAGGATATATTCCATACTATTACCAAATTAGAAGATTAAATTAGAATTTACCCCGTGGCAAGATATTTCCTGCTAATGTTTTCTGAGCACGTGTAAAGCAAAAAAATTAGTTTATGGACAATGGTTTTGTCTGTCTGTGACAAAATAAAAAAGATGCATTAAAAAATCTACAGAAGCTGACCTGAATTCGACTTGGATTACAGTTTAAATCGCTAGGCAAAAGAATCTGAACCTTGCTAGATTGCACGGGCGATTCTCATTGGCACACACTTCTGTACATCTCATAACCAGAATCAGGGCTCTATCCAGCTGATTTGGTAACCTAGGCTTTGACTTGTTTTTCCTCCACTCCAAACACACTTTTGACAATCTTTTCCACCTTATTCAGTGTCTAAATATATGTGTCTCGAATGCATTATCCTTATTTTGACTCATACTATCATTACATATGTGACGAACTCCTATCATATACCTCAAGTATAATCCTTAGTAAATTATTGTGATCCTTGCTTTACCGATTGTTGTCCATCGAAGATTCGCTCCTATGTGGCATTTTTAAAAAGTTTTACAAAATTCCAATTTTGATGTTTCCAATACTTTCCTACTCCCATCTGCTAGTTGGCGAAATCATTTTGTAGCAGATCCTTTAAACATATTTGCAAATCAGTCTATTTTTTATTTTATCATCCATTATCCAATTAAAATTTTATTTTGCAGAAATCTTGTCAATTCAAACAGTCAGTGGATGGATCCATAGTAGCACTGAAGTCGGTTACAGTTAATCCCAAATAATTGCAACCTGCCACATTTGCCATGCCATTCCCTCAGTTTTTCCAGAGTTATTCCAAAAGCAGTTACGATCTTTTTTGGTATATAACAATCCATTTTTTGGTTCATTTTTACATATAGAGGCAGAAAAATACAAAGCACAAGCAAACTGAACTTTTAGACTAGGATTAAGAATAAGGCATCCTAAACTTTATTTTCAACTTTCTTTTTATTTTGGATTAGATTTATTTTAAACACCTGACTTCTTTTTATTTAATTTATTTCCTTACGAGGTTGTAGATTTATAACATAGGGTTGCTCTCAAAGTGGTAGACCCAGCTCCATGACGACAAGGCTTCATATTTTAGGACCTGCCCTTTGGCTTTTACATGAGCTGTATTTAGTTAAAGTATATTAATTTTTTATTCGAAATCCCTATTCACATTTTTTATATAAAATGGTTTTTCTTTATCTATAAGCACCATATTTGATATGAAATAACAAAATCAGTTTTTTCTCTCTATTTTTATGAATGCTCTATACTTTTTTGTTTACCAAGTTTTCCTATTACCAGGTAATTCAATTCCATTTACAATTTTGCAAGATGTTTGCAAATGAAAACCTATATATCACTTTAAAAAAATATTATTATCTATAACTTCCACCACAATTGTTATGAGCCATTCTACCTTACCTATGTCTTTCAATGCATAAACAATACATGGGGTTTATGTGTTTATAAGAACCTTTCACCATCATACTAGCTAATTTACAAATAGAATCTATCCCCAACTATACAACATTTGAGGTGTCAACCTCCTCTATGGCCTCCTCCAAATTTTAAAATTAGAAGTCCACATCCTTGTGCTTCCCCAAGCAATCAAAAGCTATACAAAAAATACGAGCCAACTACACTTGTAACCATGCTTTTGATGAGAGGCCGACATATTGGTCAACCCATCCATGATAATTAACTGCTCCTTAGCCACAAACAAACAAACTCACCTTCAAATAATATCTCTCATATAAGTTGGTTTGTAGTCTATGCTCTCTAGAGAGAGCATAGAAGGAATCAATGCTTGTCTTTTCCAACATGTTCTTAAAATAAATAGAATAAACTACATGAAATGGGATGACAAGGACATGAAAAAAAAAGGGAACTATTTTTCCCCTTTGTGCCATTGCCTATCTCTTTTCTTTGATAGAACCCTCAAACGACCATCAATGAGAAAGCAATTGTATAAATTCCATTTTAGTAACCTTAAATCTTTCTTCGCCCTCCATAAACAACCTAGAAACTTCATCTTTCTCAGCTAGATTAGTTTTCCACAGATGCTAACACCATGTCCAGGCATGTACAAAAGATGATTGGAAACCCTAGTAATCTCCCTTTGAAATCCTTATTGCACACACGGCACATCCAATGTTTACTTCCCCTATTTTTTTTTCCCTTTTTCAATGTCTAGAACAGTGACAACATGCAAAAGGGGCTTGGTGGTGTCGAATAGGCCCTTTGTATAGGGTTTTAAGGATAGTGAAAGGGCATCCAAATAGGTCATGTGACTATCACACTTCACCTACAACACACCCACACCCTAAATAACTCCTTAGTTTGATTGTCCAATGCCAATCCCTTCGCCAGGATACCCCTATGGCCCTAACTGCTGCTCATATTGTTCTTTGAGAAAAGAAAAAAAAAACAGGTGCAAAGTTAATAAATTGAAATATTAAAAACTGACTTAAGGGTTTGAAACTTTGAAGGAAAGGAAAAAAATCTATACAGAGTTTTTAAAACTGAAAAATTATCTCAAATGATTAAGTGATTATTATTGTTCCCTTCTTGTCTCTTTTGTTCCTCTCTTCTCCTCTGCAATCTTTCCCTTCTCATTAAATCACAAAATGTCAAAGGAGTGCATTTCAATGTGTTTTAATGCGTGTTTGCTTTAGGTTTTGGATTTTGCAAAAGGGGGTGAGGACCTTGTGGCTACCCCATGATGCAAGAGCATCCAAGTCCATAAGCAATTCTATATCAACCAAACTTAATGTTTTCATGTTTATTGTGTTCCACAAGTATTTTCCAATCATGTTATCATTTTGTAGCACCAGCACCAGCACCAGCACCATAGCTGCATACTTCATTTTGTAGTTTCAAAACTCATTTCAGGCCAGTCAACAGTCATCAAGCTATGTGGTACCACATATGAAGCCAACTATCATCAGCGTTTCAAGGCTGAACATAATATTTACTAAGCATCTTGAACATGCCCATGTATTTTTAATTTATGTTTGGTACTTAATAGTTTACAGCATCCTTATTTCATCATATAATAGGTTTTAATATAACCGCGCACCAAAATATATAGATCTTGTATCACTCTTGAGGTTACCTATTTAGCAGCTGACCCTAAGAGGGTTTACACAAGAAAATAAATTGAGTTTTAAGAGTTGTAGTTCAATGGGCACCCAAGAGAGGTGAACTTGCATTTGCCCAATTACAAGGTTGATTAAAGGCAAGATCATTTAATTTGAGGTTATTGATACTTATTACAATAGAGCAATGGACTACATTTTCAATTGGCAAAATATTTATACATATTTCTTTCTAAAAGAAAATGCCTCATATCATTCGAGAGTAGCTTGTTTTAGCAAGTTACTGAAGAGGCATAAACAGCTAAGATAGTGACAGTTGAAGATAGATTTTGCATTGGTTCACAAAGAGATCTCATATAGTCTATTTTGTCCTAAAAGGCCAAAGCTTGAATTTTATTGAAACTCTGTAGCTATGATGCAACCATGTTTGACAACCAATAGAAGCAATTCATTGTATGATATTTTTGTTATCTATTGTGCAAAAATGTTATCTGTTATCATCTGTTGCATGGTTAGGTACTCTCTAATTAGACCCGGGGCCACAACTGTGTCAAATGGAACTAGAGCTTAGATTTGAATCGTGAATCAGAGAGAAGAGGAAAGTGCAGAAGTATATCAGAGCTTAAAAATTGACTTCTAAATGGCAAAGATTGACAAGAATCTTCAAGAACTAATTTGTTGGGTAGAATATTCCTTGGTGAGCTATAATCTGTTTGTGAATATCACCAACTGTGAGGCAATTTGCATCAACTATGAAGGACGAGATGCCTCCATAAAGAATGGGTACAAATGAAGGTGTTCTCCATGTTGCCGAAAAAATTAAAGATATGCATAATAATATAATATGATGAAAATATCCAGATCCAAATAGATGCTTTTGAAGAAGATTAAAAAATGCCCTAGAATCAATGAAAGTGGTGAAAAAAATGAAAGAAGTAATGGACAAATATCCAAACAAAATGTGATGAGAGAAGACCAGGAGGAAAATTTGTTGGATATTATTTCTCTACATTAGAAAAGAGGTCTAGAATTGATGTTAAGCATGAAAAAGTTTATATCGATGTTCCAAAGTCTATGCAAATAGATGAGGTCACAGGGACAAATGCATTACGATATCTATAGATCAGGAAGTTTTTGACAAAATACAATGATATTATTCAGAATAACCTACAAAAAAGGTTACCACCTTTTAAAAGTATGTCATTATATGTATCTAACTCCAAGAGAATGTTTACCAAATAAGGCAGCTCATAGATTGACTAAGTTGAAAATGAAGAGTTAAACAAGCAAGTTGAAGAATTGTTCCAGGAAAATTTGGGTAGGGAATTCAAGTCCCTGTGTAGTAGAAAATATAAACATCTAAGAGATAAGGATAACTGAAATGTGTATGGCCTCTAGAGCCATTAACAAGATTACTATCAAATATAAAATTTCCATTGCAAAAGATAGATTACCTTATGGATTATTGAGTGGATCTGCATATTTCAGCAAGATAGATTTAACAAGCAGATGCCTTCAAATCTTTGAAGAGTGGACATCAATAAATCAAAATAAAAGGAGATGAGGACAAATCTGCATTTAAAACAAAGGATGTAATGTTTGAGTAGTTGATTATGCCATTTGGATTGACTAATGCGCTTAATACTTTCATGAGGTGAAGTTTGTTTTGAGAATGAATCTTGGTAAATTTGTTGTTGGATTATTTGATGACGCTTTTAGTTTTTTTAGGTTTTTTTTTTTTGTGCGTGTGTTGAGTGCATTAGATTAGTGTTGCAGCGACTAGATGAAAATTTGTTGATGAATGTGAAGAAATGTTGTTTCATTAAGAAAGAATTACAAAAGTTATAATTTATCATGGTCTGGCAATTTTTTACCAAAAGTCTATACAAAGAAGTTGAGTGGAATATGGGTAGTTATTATTGAAAAATGAAAGATGATAAGAAAGAAATCTAGTAGATTGTTTTAAAAGTTTTATATTGTTGAAGAAATTGACAGAACAATCAGTTTTGACTCTACCAGAGTTTGAAATTTTATTTCAAGTGGATTGTGATGCTAGTGAACTGCAATTGGAGCTCTTTTGAGTCACGAAAACAGACATATTGCCTACTCCAGTGATAAAATGAATGATGCAAAGAAAACACATTCAATTTACGACCAAGAATTTTGTGGAAAATGTGTAGGCACCAAAGGAATAGGGACATTATTTGCCATCAAAACAATTTGTTTTGTATATTAATCAACATGCATTGCAAAATCTGATAAATCAAGGTACATTGACCCAAAGACTTGTCAAATGGTTTAACTTATGCAATTATTTATTTGTGTTAAAATGCACAATAAGTCCAATAGAGTAGTTGATTTAACCAGAAGATGTAAATTTTTGGAAGAAGTAAGAATTTAATTTGCAAGATTTGATGAAATGAAAGATTTGTATGAGATTGATGTTGATTTTGCCGACATATGAAAAATTTAAAATAATAGTAAAGGTGGACATAACTGAATGATTATCATTAGATTATTTGATTCAAGACGATTTGTTATTTAGAAGTTGATTGTGTATTCCTACAAGAAATACATAGTGGCAGATTCACAGGTCATTTTTGGTATTGACAAAAATGTTGCTGTGGTGAGCGAAAATTATTACCTAAACTGTTAATAATGAGAATAAATATGTGGAAATGTGTAGAATTTGTCAAGTATCCAGAGGAAGTAATCAAAATGTGGGATTATATTAATCATTGCCTATACAAGAGAGACCACAGGATAATGTCTGTATGGATTTTCTATTGGATTTGCCAATAACTTAAAGATAAGATGATTCACTTTTTGATATAGGTGATAGAGTTTCTAGGATCACACATTATTGCTTAAAAGAAAACTAATTATGGTGTGCAAGTAGCTCATTTATTTTTCAAAGGAACTGTGGGATTGCATGGATCACCTAACAGCTAAGTTACCACATTCGCCTGGCAAAGCCCAAATTTGGAAGTCAGTTCGATGCACATTCGTAGTCGGTTCAGATTCGGTCTAAATTCGTTTTTTCCCTGTCACATTCGCTGCACCCTGGTCAACTTTCACCTGCTTTTGACCAAATGTGAAAACAGTCACGCGAGTCCGGAAATAATGTGGATGACTTTGGGCGAATGTCGGCCGAATTTGGTTGTTTGTTGATTTTTCAATGTTTTTATTAGAGTTTCTTAATATTTATTTTTTCAATCTAAACCTAAAAGTGACCTGTATAACATGTTTTGGCGTCACATGGCATTCTCACGTTGGGTGTTTGCTGAGAATCGCACAACAAAGAATTTGTCGTGACAACACAGTCAGCCTCAAAATGAGAAAAATATTAAATTGATTCAGTGAGATACGTCATTATTTCGTTAAATTGTTTCTTGGTCCTTCCTAGTTCAAGTCGAAGAACAAAGCAGAAGTTATGTCGGTGTTCAATAACGTGCAAAGAATCCATTAGTGCCTTAACAGACACAAATTATTGATGACAAAAATTATTTCAAAGGATACGTGAAAAGCAACAAGTGTTGCAACCAGATAAGATAAATATGGCTGAACAGAACATCCGTTTCCCGCAAACAGTATGACGACAAATATGTTACTTTGTGATGACCAAGAAGATGCTGTGCGTTTGAAAGCTCTGCTTCAGCTGTTTTTGACAGAGTAGTCAATGCCCAATTTTAGAAATAAAACGTTGTCTGCTGAGTTGTTTGGATAAATAAAGAGGGAATAAGTCTTTTGTCTGTTTCAGTTTTGATAAAAATTAAAATTGCAAAAGGAGCTTTGCGTATGGTGTGTTGACTGACTATTAGTTGAGCCATGTGAATTTCAAAATGAATAAGAACGTGGGTATTGGCTAAGAAATATCTTGCGTTGTGTGGAAATATCAGCGACAGGTGGTCTTCCCATAGGTAGCTACAGGTGTATTTTGCGAAGTTGCTTTAATATTAGCATAGTGGTGTATGACCTTATTTGCTGCAGAATATTTTTACATGTGTATATATATATTGACCTTATTTGCTGCAGCTGCAGCATATTTTTATGTGTGTATATATATATAATCTTGTACGGACGAATCCAAACCCAACCCAAAAAAAATTTGGACGAATTTCAAACCCGCATCTGTACCAAAACCCAAACGAGCAACTTAGCCTAACAGTACTGTGTTGGATAGAGATGGTAAATTTGTTGGTCATTGTTGGCAAACATTGTCGATAAAGATGAATGCACGTTTGAAATTCAGATCAGCATATCATCTGCAAAGTGATGGACAGGGAGCAGCTGTATATAAAAGTTTGGAAAACTTATCGAGATGTTTATCAAGTGAAAAGATTACTAGTTGGGGCTATGGGTTACCACAACATGAGCTTTTTTTACAATAATTCAATGAACACGTATACTGTAACTGTAAAGACACCTTTTCAAATTGTGTATGGACAGAATCAAATAAATGTTTTAGAATAGAAAGAATTTCAAACGGTAAAATGAGTGCTATGGCTAAATATTATACAGAATACACGAAGAAATAAGTAAAGGTAAGAGAGTAGCTGGAAAAGATGAATAGTAAGTATAAAGAATATGGAGATGAAAACAGCAGACATAAACTTACTGAGATTCAAGATTTAGTCATGGTTTACTTGACCAAATAGAGATTTCTATAGAAACATATAACAAGTTGAGGCAAAAGAAAATTGAACCACACAGAAAACTTAACAAAATTTTCAGCAAAGTATATGAGATTGAATCACCTAGAAAGTTTAGAATTTCATCCATACTTAATATTTGAAATTTTTGAGATAATTATGGAGAAAACATTAACAGAATTACAAGAGGAGATGAGATGTTAGCTATAACAGAATAGGTTGAAGAGATGGAGGCATTTTCGAACCAAAGAATTTTATAGAGAACAAGAAACAAAAGTTAAGATCAATAGTTCGTCAAGTGGAAAGATAAGCAAACCAAACATTCAACATGGATTTCTATAGTGGAGATTGACTGTTATGGTTTTCCTTTAGCTGAAAGGCTTGACTGCAAGTGAAAGGCTCACTCTTAAGTATGAAGGGTGCATGCTGCATGAGCAACTCAACCCTATAAGCAATTGTACATCAATCAAAGATATTTGTTTTTATATTTATTAAAGTTTCTGATCAGATTGTATGACTTTTAATTTTCTTTATTTTATATATTAACTAATATAGATCTTTTCTTCTTTTCAGGTATGCAGCGAATAAAAGACTTTGAAATTCATAAATGATATTTCACTTTAATAATGCACAATGAGAATGTGGAAGTATTATAAAACAAATGCTGCTAGATGTCTTTTCAGATTTACTTGCTGATTGAATATGAGTAGACTTGCATTCAATGTTGTATATACTTGTCTTTGATCAATCAACAAATGAATATAAATATAGGAGACATGATAGTATAGAGGCATGGCTCTATATTATCATGTCTCTTCACAACATTATTTGCTGTTAGTAACCAATAATGCTAATCGGCATTTAGCAACTCAAACAATGCATAGAGAAGGGGCACCCGATAACACAAGGCATCCTATCATTACATTCTGCTCGATCATAGCATAATACCCGATCAAAAAAAAGATCGCAGTACATTCATATTATGTAGCAATCGATACAAATCGGTGATTGTATAATAACCAATATCAATCGGTATCGAAGCCAAGTCAAACCAATACTAATCTGTGGCTGTATATTAACCAATATCAATCGGTATCGATGCCAAGTCAACCAATACTAATCAGTGATTAGAATATAATGCAAAACGATAACAATGGCATCGATGAAGCATATTGATAATCAGATTTGATGTCATTCGATCTTTAAAAAATACAAATGAATGATTAGTTAATTATATTTATTATTAATAATATGAGAATATATTAATATTAATTTTTCCCAATTATGAATGTATGAATATATATATCAATATGTATAATAATAAAATCTATTATTATTATCAAAGTTGGAAAACTAGCCAAGGCCTGAAAAAATTTTTGGGAAAAACTCGGTCAGTTTTCGGCAAAAACTTGGGAACTTAAAAAATTGCTTAAATATATATATATGTGATAATTTAATCTATTCTCATAGTATTAATATAAGTGATAACTATTTTATCTAATCGAAGCTACAAATATCAACAATATTCATTATACTTTGTGAGTATTTTCCAATTGTTTTTATCATTTTGCAACACTACATATTTCATGTTGTAGTTTCAAAACAGTTATATCAGGTCAATCAACCATACAGCATATGAAGCCAATGGTTATCATGGTTTGATCATAATATCCATTATGCATCCAGAACATGTCAATGTAATTGACTTTGTAGTTGGTGTTTTATTGTTTACTGTATCCTAATTATATCATATAACATAAGCATAAATGTACTGTGCATTAAAATATTTCCTCACAACAATGTCAAGGTCACTTATTTAACAATGCTGCCCCAAATTTCCGAGATGGAGATGCCAATGGACAGGGGGACACGTTTCTGGGACTTTTTTTTAAGGCCATTTTTTAGGGGACAGCATGGGAAAGTTATTAAAAAACAAAGAAATTTAAAATATTCAAATGATAACATTAATCAAGCATTTATCATTGGCATTATAGAGCCTTTGTGAGCTATATATATATATATATAGTGGCATAAAAAAATCAGTCCCGGAAGCTATCCCTTTGGCATGAGTTAATGAAGATATACCTGACTAGTATGTGTATTCAAGTGGGACCTATTATCGAAGTTCATTTAAAGCCTACAAAATTGCATGCTATGTTATCAAACTGATTAACAAAGAGGACCAACTGAGTAAAAACTAGAAGATAACTGGTTATGTTCCAGTTTACCCTTATCTGGGATACTAATAGATGGGATTGTTTTATCAGTTATTTGTGAGGGACATCATTGATACATTTAGCTTTTTGCATTATGAAAATGGCCTTTCCTAATGACTCAGACTCAACTTGTATTCAACAATATATTGACTATAGTGGACCAACTTTGGCTGTGGCAATCCTTGTGTAGTGAATAAATTGCCAATGTATGAAACAAGATAATCCTTTATTATGACTTCGTTTATGAAGAATCAGAGATCTACAAAAAAGGATATGTATTTTGTAGATTTGTTTAATCATTGGTCTATTAAGTGGTTCTACTTATAAATTGGTGGGGGTTTAGGGGTAACACCCCCAATGGTGTGAGTGTTAATATTGTAGCCTTTACGGCTAAGATCAATCAGACACTTGATAAATGTTAGTGCAATGTTATAATAATAAGGAGATTATTATAAATTCAAATATATATATGAATTATCAATTGAGGGCCCAAAGTAGGCCAGGTCGGCCCTCTTAGAGAAGGGTGTTAATTAAATCATATATATATGATGGTGCCATTCTTGGAGAGGATATACAAAACACATAACGTACCTTCCTCTTCTTAAGAAACGGTCATTCCTGAGCATTCAAAAGCAGCGATTTTAATTTAGCAACTTGAGCATCAAGGAGGAGCGAATTTCAAGTGTGAGATCCTTGGATTGAAGGGCAAGTTTCTTCAGCAATTGTAATGCAGATCGGACAGCATATTCAGGGCTGCCACCAAGTCTAAATAATACAGATCGGACATCAATCTCAGGGCTGTTGCAATCTGGTCTAATGCGCATAAAGTATGGAATCACCAGATTCTTATATCAGCATTAAGGAAGGTGGAAGATATGTGATGGAAAGATTTGCTTCGTGGATCGGGGATCCTCAGCAAATCACTGAATAACAAAGGCAATCATATTCATGAGCAGGGTTTTATACAGATCGATATTATATATCAGATATAATATGTTGGCAGCTTATTTAAGGGCAACTTGAAATACTTCGAGTAACAGATCTGGAGTCATCTCCTTCGAATTCGGGTACTATCCGTACTTACTTGTGTATGTTATATATTATCATGTGCTTAGTTTCGTTAGACCTCTAGATTGACATTATCCTAAGTAGAATCTGAAAAATATCAACAGTGAGGGGCAGAGCCTCTTGCGAGAGTAGAGTCAACACCCCCTGCAGGGTTGAGGGGCAAAGCGCCAACCGCCAAGCCCAAATGATGACCTTCAAAACCACACAAACCTTCATGAACCACCCATCCCTTTTTTTCAAATCAAAATTGTGTTTCTTAAAGTATTAAAAGAGAGCCTAGGCCATTAGGGATGGCTAGTCGTCCCCAAGACAGTTTAGACATCCCATGGTTGTCCCTTGTTTTTTGGGGGGACATTTCCTACCACTTCAAAATAGGGGTGGATGGGGAGGGAATGTTTCCCACCCAACTCCATGTCTCTGAAATGTCCCCTATAGGAAATGAGAGCATTTAGGGTAAGAGACACATCTCCAAGGAGCACTACTATTTATTTATTAGCCTTAGGAGGGTTCACAAAAGAAACCACATCAAATCCTAAGACTCAATTTATATACATCAAAAAGATGTGAATTTGCACGATTTAGACATTGTGCACTAGATTTCGAGTCGAGTGAAGATGAAAATCATTTAATTTGAATTTGTTGATCCTTATCATAGGCACCTAGGGTGTTGTAGTATGTTTTCACTAGGCATAATCTTTCTACATCTTCCATTCTTTAAGCATCCAATATCATTTGAGGACCAATTGAAAGCATAATTTGAATCAAAGTACTAAGAGATATATGATCTATTTTGTATTGAAGTTGTTGAAGCTATGATTTCATTGTCTTTGAGAATCCTTGAATTAGTTTAATATGTGGTTTTTTAATATCTGTGGTACAAAGTTGCTAAGTATCATCATTTAGTACAAGGTTAGATGGTCTTTAATTAGACCCTCCAATCACAAGTATGTTACCTTTGCCCCTTTGATTTTCCCATTTCTTGTCAACTTTTCAATCTTTAAAAGTTGGTTAACCTCCAAGGATGGCTAACCATATCCAAAAAAGATCTTGTAGATGTGCCTAATCATCACAAGATGTTTCAAGGGGTTTCGACATTATTTATGGGATGGACTTGGAGTAATGCAAGGGTTGGCTCAAGGGGTGTTTCTAAGGCGACCCCACATACTTGAAATGTTAGGAGTGAGGAAACCCAAGAAAGGCTTACAAATGCATCCACATGCATCCCTAGCTGGAAAACACCAATCCTCTTGTTCAAGTCTCGTACCAAATAGCCATCTGCTCTACCTAACAAATTGTAATAGGCCATTAGGTGCCAAATTGATAAATAAAGTTCACCTTAGCCATTCTTTTTACTCACTATTTCTACTTAAACAAATTCATAAAACTCTTTCCCTAACTCCAAGAAAGCACAACCATGTAATACTAAAGAGCATTAGCAATCCAATCCTTTTTGCACAAATGGATCTAGTGATTATTCATCATCTTTATACTCCTTCCGATAGTTTTCTTGCTCAGGACTCTCCCACCTTTCCTAAAGTTACCATGGCTTCATCATGTGCATGGTCATAGAAAACGTTACTTGAGGCCATTGTGTTTATGATGCAAATGGGGATGTGTGCTCTTAGGGGCTTTTAAGCCACATTCCAAACTCCTAAAACTCACTTGTTCAAGCATAATTCTTACGTATAGCAAAACCACAAAGAACATGTCTTCCAAGATCAACTAATTGATATTTGTTACCCTCTCACTATTGGATTACCTCCTTACAAGCCAAAGTTGGTTATATGGCTTCATCATGTGCATGGTCATAGAAAACGTTACTTGAGGCCATTGTGTTTATGATGCAAATGGGGATGTGTGCTCTTAGGGGCTTTTAAGCCACATTCCGAACTCCTAAAACTCACTTGTTCAATCATAATTCTTACGTATAGCAAAACCACAAAGAACAACATGTCTTCCAAGATCAGCTAATTGATATTTGTTACCCTCTCACTATTGGATTACCTCCTTACAAGCCAAAGTTGGTTTTATATATATATATATATATATATATATATATATATATATATATATATATATATATATATATATATATATATATATATATAATTTAATCATTAATTCAAGTATTCATTTTTATCAAATAGAATAGTTGTTAATGTTTCATACCAGAAATAAAAATAACCGGCAAAAACAAAATAATGAGCTCTAAGACACAGCAAATTATCTTGGGAAAATCCTCCAACTTGAGGGAGAAAAACCCAACCACAAAATATCACTTATATATTTATGAATGTGCTGAAAACTGATTTACAATTTGGCCAAACACATGGCTAAGATGAAGTAATGATCATAGCACATATCAATATGCAGACACTAATAAAATTCCTTAGCATCAATCTCCTTGAAACAAAAGATATCAATTTGCAGTCATACGAATTCCTTCTAGAAGAATATATAAAATTGTCTTGACCCTTCATTGTCTTGCCATTACAAGTGAAGACCCTTCATTGCCTTGACGTTACAAAGAAGATGACAATATGTGTTGAGTTGGCTTCAATAATATATTTAATATTTATTTATTTCGAATACATGAGAGAAAGATAACTCCTGCAGCTATAACATCAACACTCCCTCTTAGCTAGGGAGGTACCTTTCCAGATATCCATGTCGTGTAGTCTCTCAACATGACACCCACAATGGCCACACCCATTTGTGGAAAAGAATTTATCACGGAATCTCTCAATGTGATAATGTCATGGAGTCACTCAACATGAGACCCACAATGGCTACATCCATTTGTGAAAAGAGTTTATCACGGAATCTCTCAACGTGATAATGTCATGGAGTCACTAAACATGACACCCACAATGGCTACATCCATTTGTGGACATGTGCACAAGTGCTCATTGCGGAGTTACTCAACGTGTTGTCGTCATGGAGTCTCTCAACATGATGTCGTCATGGAGTCTCTCAACATGACGTCCACGATGGCTACTCCCATGAGTGGAAAGAAGCATGTGCACAAGTGCTCATCACTGAGTCACTCAACGTGATGTCATCATGGAGTCTCTCAACATACTTGTAGTAATGATGACACTTAACAACTTTGTACAGGTAATAGTTATGGCTTTTAACAAGTAATACTTAGTTTAGAAGATGGGAAATAGGAAACTAATTCAAGAGCAAATACTTATCTCCCAAATGTGCCTTTAACTCTTCTCTTCGCCTCACAATCCTCTTCTTCTTGTTCGGACGCCATGATGAGAAAATTTGTGCCACTGAACTCGTGCCTTGGACTTGGAGGACCAACTCTTCCCATTGCATAATGCTCCACCCAATTAGTGCCAACCAACCGCTTCACATTGAAAAAAATTATAATCATTTGATATGCAAAGCATCATTCCCCTCCCCATCAAGTCCCAACTATCCAAGATGACCCAATACTAAATGTAGATTCATTCTCTAGCACAAACGATTTGTGTTGACCACATTTCTTCGCCCCTCTAGATTGGTTACCCCAAACCACCACTACTAACCAGCCAGAGAGCTCTAAAACAGTGACTCCCCGTATCATCTGTGTGAACAAAGTTGCCCCCCATTTGAATTCCTCTCTACACACATGAGGAGGTCGTGGTTCTTCACCATGGATATGCCATCCCGTCACCTTCATGCTTAGTTTCCCCAATATTGCAGTGCTCACGATGAAAAAAGATCACAATATAATAGTACATAGGATCAACCTAGCTCTGATACCATGTTAATGTTTCATACCAAAAATAAAAACAAGTCGCAAAAACAAAATAATGAGCTCTAAGACACAGCAAATTATCCTGCGAAAACCCTCCAACTTGGGGGAGAAAAACCCAGCCACAAAATATACTTATATATTTATGAATGTGCAAAAAACAAATTTCCAATTTGGCCAAACACATGGCTAAGCTAAGGTAATGATCATAGCACATATCAATATGCAGACACTAATAAAGTTCCTTAGCATCAATCTCCTTGAAACAAAAGATATCAATTTGCAGTCATACGAATTCCTCCTGGAAGAATATATAAAATTGTCTTGACCCTTCATTGTCTTGCCGTTACAAAGTGAAGACCCTTCGTTGCCTAGACGTTACAAAGAAAATGATGATGTGTTGAGTTGGCTTCAATAATATATTTATTTATTTTGAATACAGGAGAGATAGATAACTCCCGCAACTACAACATCAACAAGAGTAAACATTGGTGGCGTTTCCTTGAAAGAGATTAGGTCATATTTGAGAGATTCATGCCCTTAGACCCAATAAAGTCAAGAAGAGACCTCAAGGTGGTCAAGACCAAGAGATTAAGCGATCTTTAAGGGTTGTAGAACAAGAGCACAAAGAAAAACACTACAAGAACAAAGAAACCCCAACAATACAAGTTCAAAGTTGAAGCCCATCCCAATAAAGAAGTGGAAAAATCAAGACATCTTTACATAGACAAGGTAAGCTGGGAGACAAGTCAAATTCCTTCATAAAAGTGTACGAGAATAACCTTCAAGGCATCGAAACATTATCAATCAACAAAGAAGAAGCTAAACCAAGGGTGTATAAAAAAATATGAACTTGAAACCGGTGTACGAAATGCTAAAGATGTAAGAAGAGAGGATTCTACATGACCAAGAGTGTGAGAGCAACATTAAAACATCTCAATCAAAACTCCTTGGCAATATTAAAATATTTTAGAATCTTTTGCTATTTTTAGCTAGCTTTTTAGATTCTTCTGATTATGGTCATTTAAGTGTTTTACTTATTATTTTATTGTAGTCTTCTATATTTTTAAAAGACTTTAGCTTCAGTTTGAAGCTCTTGTAAATTGCTATATGTACCCCTTGAATCCATTAATTCAAGTGTGCAATTTTCGAGTTTCATGGTATCAAAACAAGAGACGAGCCATTAAATTATTTTTTGTGTCCTACCTGAATATAATTTCCAAAAAAATTTAAGAGATTTTTTTATGAAAAAATCTGCATTGGAGAGAAATGGCATCTAGGGTTCGCAATCTGGTTCCTCTTTGAAATTTTGAGGGTTTTCAAATTTTCTAGCATTGGAGATTTTTGCAGATTGCGATAACCCTTATCATGTTTTATCGTGTGTCATTTTTTTCAAAGAAGAAAGCCCTGTTGTTTCTTATTTTTATGACGCAATCTAACTTGTGCAAAGGAGGATTTTAGTGCCATTTTGGGGCAAGCTGTAAGTTTGGTGACGACTCCGCATAATTTTTTTCGGTTGTTTTTCAAAAAATCATGCTTTTTTCCCAACTCACGTGACAGGAGAGTCTCTATCATGGCTTTTTTGTGCCCGCACATCTACAAAGTTATCCGCACGTTTTTCTCCGCATTGGATCTCAATCAAAGGTTTTTTCCATGCATTCAAAGTTTAAATGGGTCGTTTTTCCAACACAACGCCATGCTTTTTAGCACACGATTTTCTTCTTATTTTCAAGCTACAACTTGCGATAGATTTGAACCTAGGGTTTTAACAAAACCGTGGTTTTCTACCCGTGTGAAGTATGTTTTTTACCGCGCAAAGGATTTGTCATTTTCTCGGTTTTGCTGATAATTTTCCCGCGACCTAGGGTTTACAAAAAAAAATTCTAGGTTTTCAACAAAACTTGTGGTTTCTGATTTTTGCATGATTTTGGAGAAAAATCAATTTGTTTTCTACAAAGTGACAGCCCAAAGCTTTTGATTAAATTGAAAAATTGGACCTTTCAATTTTGTGAGAAGTTCACCTCATTGAAAAGCAAGAGGGTTGGGATCATTGACCAACATCATATTGGAAGGCAATCAGTGCTTCAACGACAAGAACTATAATGCCTGGAAGCAAAGGATGCTTTCCATTTGAGTACCCTAGTTTTGATGTGGTCATTCCAAGTTCCACTACTCATCCTACAACCACAACCAAGACAAGTTTGATGAGTGTAACCGAGAAGCAGTTAAGTTGTTAAAATTATCAATCATCGATGAGATGCTTCCAAAAGTGCCATCAGGCAAGACAACTAAAGAGATTTGGGATCACTTGAAGGGTCTTCATGAGACATGCAACAAGAGCGAAGCATTCCTTCCAAAGAACATGTTTTCCCTTATGATGGATGAGAAGATTACTCTACAGGAGCATCTTATTAAGATCAAGGATATACGCGATCAACTAGAAGCCATTGGTCGCAAGATGGAAGAGGACATGGTGATTGCGCTGAAGAGTTCACCACACTCCTACAAACACTTTATTGAGATGCTCAACATTACCTCCACTAAAGTTAACTAGAAATTTGACAAATTATGCAATAAATTGTTGTGGCCATAGATGGAAAACTCGGACTTGGCAAAAACTCACCAAGCCCAAAAAAAAATTCGAGAAAAATTTGGCCAGTTTTTTAAAAACTCGGGAACTTAAAAAACCGCTTAAATTTAATTAAAAATGCATTTATTTTGCAAAATTCAATGAGAAGATGCATCCAATGAGTTAATTAATGAGAACAAAAAACAAACAAGCTGAGTTTATATATATATATATAAATGCAAAGTGGGTACAAAATCACATTCTCATGCGGAATGCTGATGGCTAGAAGCAAATTAGTAAATAGTTTCTATAAAACTAAAAGTAAATACATCATTACAATTACATCTTCCTCTTCCCAGCTCTAATAACAAATAAGGGAGAGGAACTATGGGGTCTAATCTTAGAAGTAGAACACTGCGTTGGTCGTGACTGTGCCTCCACTCGAATCCTCCTCCAATACTTTGCAATCAGCAAGCAAGGGCTTGGAAGCCTCTTTTTCTCCTCCACTCACAAACCAAAACGCTAAAAACAAGAAACAATGACCAAAAATGCCATTTTTTGCATTTTAACACGAGAACAAGCGCAAGAGAGTATTTTTATAAAAATCATAGAGTTTCTCCAAAATAACTCTGCAATTTTTTCCTGCAAGTTTTTCTTAGGAAAACTCGCCCAGCTGAAAAACTCAACAAGAACTCGGGACTCGACGAATAATTGGCGATTAGTCCAACTATGGTTGCAGCAAGCTAGGTGGTGACAGCAATTTGGTAGCAACAGTGACATGGTCAGTGCGGAATAGGCTTTACTGTCATAGATAAAGGCAAAGGCATGTACACTCAACAAAAAGGACAACACACATCTAAGGAAGGTTCCAAGAATACCATGTCACTATTGTGGGAGGCTTGGTCATATCCAAAGGTTCTACAAAAAGCGGTTGGCTGATCAGAAGACCAACCAAGGAGAGTCTTAGCAGTAGGCTCATGTCGCAAAGCGTTCTAATTCTTGAAGACGAGTCAACCTTCTATGCTTTTTGATAAGCAGGTTTTGTCATGTCGGTCATGTAGTTGATGGAATGACCATTAAGGGAGGATATTAGAATATTTTCAAATCTTTTGATATTTTTAGCTAGCTTTTTAGATTCTTTTGTTAATGGTCATTTAAGTGTTTTATTTATTATTTTATTGTAGTCTTCTATTTTGAGAAGACTTTGGCTTCAATTTGAAGCTCTTGTAAATTGCTATATGTACCCATTGAACCCATTAATTCAAGAATGCAACTTTTGAGTTTCAAGCAAGTAGGTTCCAAGCACTAGGTTTGCATCAAACCACCCATGGTAAGCCCCAAAGTAGAAAAGAAAAAGTTACCCAAATTTCTAGGCAATGGATTATAGGATCTTATGAGGCATTCTAAGACTTGTGAAACAATTTAAATAGCAAATGGGCAAGATGATAAGGCAATCTTTCCATAGTCTCTTCCAACAACCTAGTGAGGTGTAGCAATTGACTACTATACAGAAATAGACCAAGCCTCTCAAAACACATGGGAGAGATCAAAGAAGGCCTTCAATGATGAGTTTAAGTTGCTTCACGATAATAATGAAATAGAGAGATTAGATTTCCACAGTCCATAAATCAAATTGTAAATATATTTCTAGATTCAGCTATGTAGTATTTTTTGCGTCTAGGAATATAATCACAATAATGAATAGTCATAAAAATTTACAATATAAAGCAAGGTAGACATGAAAATGTACGAGCTTACGATTGTAAACTTAAAAAATTGTTTGTAAAGTTTAAAAAAAGAACTGACCAACAATCTCAAGAAAAGATTCATTTGAGGTCTAATTGATTCATTAAGGAAAATGATGAAGGTAGTACAACACTCTTCCTATGTATAAGCCTACAATCAATAGACATGGAAAGTGAAGCCAATGTCCTCTCATGGTACAAGAAAAACAAATGAAGATTAAAGTTTGAATGACAATAGTGACAATGAATCAAAAATGATATAAGCACTTTGTAGAAACATGTTATGAAAACTAAAAGAATTGTAGGTAGAAGAAATAAATCAATGGAGAAACTAATGAACAATGATGTATTGAGTGCAAAAATGAAGGTCATCTCATGGTACAAGAAAAACAAATGAAGATTAAAGTTTGAATGACAATAGTGACAATGAATCAAAAATGATATAAGCACTTTGTAGAAACATGTTATGAAAACTAAAAGAATTGTAGGTAGAAGAAATAAATCAATGGAGAAACTAATGAACAATGATGTATTGAGTGCAAAAATGAAGGTCATACATAGGTATATATCCTCAAAAAAATAATTTGTGAGATTTACTAGTTTATGGGTCATAAAATAAAAGAGTTACCAAAAATACAGAAGTACTCTTTACATAAGGATAGCAATCCACCCTATTGAAGCCACATAATGCATCTCCAAACGATTATCGAAATCAAGGAGGTTGAAATCTAATTTAGCGCAAACCCAAACAACATTCAATCATTAAATGTCAATAATGTAATGAATGGGGACACTTTGGGAGAGATTGCTAGCACAAGCAAAACAAATTGCAACTATTATGCAAAGGTGTGGAGTTGGAGCTCATGAAGACACCAAAATATGAAGCAGAAGGCCGATATCAACATGATTGATGCAAGGCATAATGAAAGATTGGCCAATACTCAAACCCAAGGAAATAAGGTTGTGTACCTAAACCCGAGTACAAATAATGAAAGGCTTCGAGAAGCAAGGGCTGAAGTAGAGAATGCTATGGCTAATAAACAATGCCACTCAATTAAAAAGCAAGTACAATAACATATCAACAACAATCCAATATAAATATTACAAGGCAAGTAGCTAAAACTATCATACCAGTTTCAATATTGGATTTACTACAAAGTATTCATGACTTTGGCAAAGCTATCGTATTAAGGAACAATGATGCGATGCATCCTACAATCCATTTTGAATTTGATGAGAATGATGACCCAAAAACTAACATTATATTGTCAACCAACCAAGTGATTGATCCAATATTACTACCAATAGACAAAACTAAGAAACCAATAATGATGAATATTGAGATCCTTGGAAGAAGTCTCACCAATACAATTGTTGATTGTGGATTCGGTGTGAACAAACTTCTAAAAGATAATTAGAAGATTCCAAGCAAGCCAATCATTTAACCCCCAAATTTCCAACGAGTGACTGCAAATAAACAAAGAATTAAGTACTTGGAGCTTTAATAGGCCAAAAGGTGATTATTGAAACCCAAACTTTTTTGTTGAATTTAGTGGTGATTTCATTGCAAAAGAAAGCATAAAACACATCGTTGAATATAGGTTGTTTAGGAGCAACCAAAGATGATCACATTTGGAAAAAGGAATACAATCTCCATCAAGAACAAGCGTTGAAAGTAAATAATCAATTTGATGTACCAAGAAATCAATAAGGAAGTTGCTTTCTCATATTCGACCCATAACGAATGGAAGAAGCATTAGGATCAAGATTTGATGGAATTGAACAACCAAGGGATTTTGGGATTACAATAATGTGCAAAAGATGAAACAAATTCTATCCACAAACAATTTCCCTAGCAAATGGAGGACTATGAGGTATATCCCTCAAACCGTTATTTCATTTGAGTTGTTGAAATCAATTGTGATGACAAGGAATAGATGAACAATAGTTTTGAAAAGTGGATAGTTTATGTGTAAGACACAATAGAAGGTTTACAAAAGACAACGATTCTAACTTCAACAAAAGCACCTGACTATACTAAATATTGCAAAATTAAACAAGCTAGATCAATTTCACAAGAAAATTATAGTTAAAAAAAGTATCAAATAAGTTGAATGAAAAATTGTTGTGATCAAAGAAAAAAATAAGTTTAGCCTACATGAGAAAATGGTAAAATACCAATAAAAGTTCAAGAGAGGAAAAACAAATTAATTTTTTTTCAATTCCCTGATTGTATGGTGTTTCCAACACTTGGCTCAACTCTCACCTACTAACTGTACAAGAGGTCATAGAAGACTTCGTTGTATGATCTAAACTTCCAATTATTGTCAACAACTTTTATAACTTAAAGAATTTACTATTATATTCATACAATCTATCTTTAATATCTTCGTCATATAATTCAACTCCCCTAGCTACCATATGCTATTCAACCCAAGGGAGGTTGCATACTTAACCATACAATTCAATTATTGTCCTTCCAAATGGACTAACTTCCTAGTAGTAGTTGTAGAGTTGAACGTTCTCGCCACTATCACACAATTTGAATTGGTTGAACATCCTCTCCTAATTGAGCATTCTAAATCTATAGTACGATCCTTGCTACACGTTGTTGTACAAATTCCTACATCTAATTCATTCAAAAAAGCATTTGGTTTGTTCTTACATTTCAACTATAGAAAATCTACTTCTTGCCCAGACTATGACTTTCGCAAAAACGGGGAATTCCTCGTACCAAATCTTTAATTGGACAAAAGTGCAATTCTAGAATATGGGGATGTTGATAACCATTTTCATGATCGAAATCTTTGGAAATGCCCATGATACTATTTGGGCCCAATAAATAATAGGGTGCAAATTTCTCAACTCCATCGTGCAATCAAATGGGGTCCATTGGTAGTTTGGTCATAAGCATTTTTCATATATTAGCATATGTTCTAGATATATTAGTTGTGGAAATGGTGTCCACCATGAAGGTTCACATGGTTTTGATTTGCCCACTTGAGTAATCTTCGAGTCAAAGTCTACAAACTATGCTTCCAATTTTTTGCCTACAAGTTCCTATCTTCAATGTCATCACTAGTAAAGCAAATCTTTCCTAATGTTTACTTGTTTTCTATCATCTAGAAGGTAACATTTTCATCTTGGGTGATGTAGTTAGTGTACAATCTATTACTATACTTTGATAATACAGGTTATCAAACTATGTATTAATTGATTGTTGACTTCAAATAATTACAAGAGTAAGTCAAATGTTGTACTCATCTTGACGACAACCACTTCCTTTAAATACATTTCACATCACCAAGGAAAATAGCATGATTTAATTAGATCAACTCTGATCCTAGTTGAACATCTTTGATCTAGCTTTGTTAATAACTTGTATGAATAAAGACATACTCTTACTCCTCTATCTAGTATGCATTATTAATTATGTTCAGTATTTTGAATATCCAATTTATTAGATAGGGAAGTAAACAAAGAGGGTACATTAATTATTAAAATGGTAATGTTCACATGTTTGCAATAAATTAACAAAGATAATATTATTCATTCAAGATCCTACCATATTTATTTCATTGTTAGGAAAAGACATCAATCTTAACCGTCTAAACTACCATACAAGTAATTCCCATCTTCCCTCGCAACTAGCCAAAATAACATTAATTCAAAACTTCTTATTAACATTTGTTTATTCATTAACTAACTTATAAACTATAGTTTATTATTAATTACACTTGACTAATTAAAATGTAATATTCCAATATTCGTCCTTACTATATCACTCCAAACAAGCCTAGGAACATTAGGGAATAAATCCAAAATCGAGATGACAAATTCTCCCTTAAAAGAACAAATCCCTCCATGTCCATAACCCACTTGCTCCAAAGGAGAAACACAATGAAGATTGCACACCTCAAGCAATCTACCCAATCTCAAAGAGAGAAGCTAACGTGAGATGGGAATAGTCCTCTGTCATCCATCCTTTTATTTGACTTATGCTCTAGTAGCCACATAGCATTTAAATCACCTTGTCAATGAATGTCATGTATACATAAAAGAGCCCATGAGGAAAAATATGTGATAGATTCAATTGATAATGCCCTCCTATCTCCATTACAAAGTGTAAAGATAATTTTTACATAAGACAAATATGCTTTCTTGTTTTTTGGTGTTGGAGTTATTACATCAATTAGGTTAGCTTTATAGGTTTATTAATAAAAACTACCGCTTAGTTTCAGCGGTTATGTAACTGTGCACTTTTTGTAATGCCTATTTAAGGCACATTGATGGAATGAATAAATCATCGATTGGAAATTCAATGCTTATCAAATACAAATCTTTTTATTTACGTTCTTATTTTGGTATCAGAGCAAAAACAATTCTTGTGCCTGCGAGATGTAAATCAGAGAGGAAAAGAAAAAGAGTGGTAGGACGGAGACGAATGTAACCGCTGGGGAACAAATGTAACAGTTGGGGAGATCATTATCTCTTGATATTTTATTCAGGCTGAGACTGAGATAGTCCAGATTTATGAACGAATGCTTGTGTGTTTCTTCTGAACAATGAACATGAATTTCCTTAGAGTCTATTCTTTCTTACAAGGCATTATTGTTGGCTGCGAGTGTAGGACCAACTACTTACTGAGTTTTCCAGCCTATGCGGTGTGGAGTGCAACAATAGGACCCCGATCGCCTTGTGTAGATCGCTGCAGCAGTATTTTTAATAAAAGCATTATTGGGAGTAATCATCTCAGCTAAGTATTTGTTAGAAAATTATATGTTCTATGCTCCTATATTAGAAGCCATTTTTATCTGGTTCAATCATTGAATCTTCGTATCATTTTCTCCTCTGTGAAATCTGTTATGGAACTACATTTTTGGCTTTATATCTTCCTATTGCATTTGCTATGAAGTCTTTTTCAACAATATTCTTGTTGTCGATTGTAAGTCTCGTGAAACAAAAAAGCATAGAAGAAAGTTACCGCTTAATGGTCTGGTATATGGCAGCGAGTAAAGGTGTTCGCTCTTTGAGTGTTGTTCCTCAAGCGGGGCATGGTTTGGCACTTGAAGTTGATAGTTTATACTTATGAGCTTTGACAGGTTGAAGGTGCAAACTTTCATGTGCTCTTCACTTTGGTTTGAAATTGAATATATATGCATTTTCAATATTATATCTTGTGAGATAATATTTTTGGAGCAATTTTTAAAGATCTCTCAAGAATAGTTTGAACAAATGGTATATTATTGGTTTGATTACATCTTGAAATGAAATTTTTTATCCTGTCACCTTATTTTTGTGCTTTTGGGCCCAAAAATCTGATCAATGGAGAGTTGAAGGAAAATAAAGATGAAGGTGAAACACACTATTGCGGCTCTGCAGTGCATACAAAAGACTCATCACATCGTGATATTGATAAAGATAATGTACCATAGAAACTAAAAAGATATTACAGGAGGCTAGAGGCAACAGAGGCAAGAGGTTTTCTATCATCCCGAGCTAGCTTCTCACTCAAGGATGATTCATTGTATGAGAAGCAATATAATTGTATCCTTGAAAAGTTGGAGCTTGGCAGATTCGTCCCTGAAGAAAAGAGGGGACTTGACATATTTGTGTCCCTGAAGAGAAGAGGAGGCTTGGTGTCATGATTGTCCCTTCAAGGAGTCAGGGCGGGCAGGATTTGAATATGATTTGTCGAGCACATGAGGAGGCGTTAGACACACTTGGAGATGTGTACTTTCGAAAGAAAGGTGTCTCATGTCCAAGCATATTGGTGGTGATTGTTTCCACAGCACTTGAGGAGGCGTTAGACACACTCGAAGGAGATGTGGACTTTTGGAGGAAAGGTGTATCATGTGCAACACTGGAGGAGGCATTAGACACATTCGGAGGAGATAAGGAATTTCGGAGGAAATGTCTCTTTGTGCAAGGGAGATGGGAACACTCATGTTGTGCAAACGGTTTCAAGTTTTGTGGTCAGGAGATCCACTGATGTGGACAGTTCGGTGTTTCTTGAGCAAGCGTGGTCAGGAGATCCATTGGTGCAGTCAGTTTGGTGTTTCTTGAGCAAGTGAGGAGGATTGGTGAAGGCGCTTCATCAAAGTCTCCAGAGGGTTGGGTTTGAAACCCTTGCAACTTCCACTCTTGTTCGGATTAATGCAAAAAGGGGGGGGAATGTTGGAGTTATTACATTAATTAGGTTAGCTTTATAGGTTTATTAATAAAAACTACTGCTTGGTTTCAGCAGTTATGTAACTGTGCACTTTTTGTAATGCCTATTTGAGGCACATTAATGGAATGAATGAATCATCGATTGGAAATTCAATGCTTATCAAATACAAATCTTTTCATTTACATTCTTATTTGGTTGTAGTTAGTTTGGAGAACCCCACACAAAATAGTCTTCTAAATATTTGAGCCAATGACCGCTTCAAGATATATGAACTAATTATCACCTAATTTCCACTTGCACTACACATACGCACACAAATTTATTCTGCATGCATCTATTTATTCCTTCTTTCCAGGCTGCCTATATTAAACATATTCACAGAGAACATACATCATAAACTTCTCAGCAAGCAAACAGTTGTGTGTCATATAGCAAGGAAAGAGCTCCACAAATTACATCGCTCTCACTTTGCAGCATCAAGGCGAACAGTTCGAATTAAAGAATGATTTCAGCAACAACATACAAAACAGTATGCAGAGGATTAAGGCAGGGGTAAATTAGCACCATTACAAAATGATAAAGAATAGAAGAATACATGTTGATTTCACAAACATTACATTCATTTATTGTCTATTTATTCGACTAAATCACCTCAAAGCCCCTTACTTCTCCATACACCAGACACCAAGTAGATGCTCTGATACCATATTAAAATCATAAATGCTCACATGTTTACAACAGAGTAACAAAAATAATATTATTCATTTGGGATTATACTATATTTATTCTATTGTATACAAAGACCTTTTAAAAACATTCAAGGGATATCAATCTTAACCACCTACACTACCATACAAGAAGATTCTTATCTTCCCCTGCAAACACCCAAACCTCGTAATGTTCATCCAAAACTTCCCTGCTAACATTTGTTTATTTACTAAAATAGTGAACTTATAAGCCATAGTCTATTATTAACTATACTTAACCAACCGAAGATGTCATATTCCAACATCAAAAAGCTGGCTAGGCTGAGACCAAATGTCATTCTCTATTAATAATATGATTATATAAAAGGAGCCAAATATAAAGGTAGCCATTTACTGCACCTGTCCAGATACAACCCAGATTTACAAATCAGACAACCTTGAGTACCCCCAATATCTCTTGGATGTTAGATATCACACACACATCCCCAGACACTTACAGCCCGCTGGAATATAAATAGCAGACATATCTGTATGTGTGAATATTATTTAAGTTAACCGAAAAACCTAAAAAATTGCCCATAAAATTTATATGGGTGAATATTATTTAATTTAGCTGAAAACAATAAAATGTCTTTGCAAAGATTTTTATTGTTTAATTGTTTCGATGTTTATCTTTGCTTTCTTGATTAACTATTGTGAAGATTTCATCGTAGCTTGTTCATCCATGTCTGTTGCTTGTTTTCCTGCAACATTTGCATAATAAAGCCTCTGTGTTCATTGAAGTGAACAATAATCTCTACATTTGTGGCAGCATACATGCAAAGATGTCTGCCAAGGTAGAAAATTTATATGGGTGAATATTATTTAATTTAACTGAAAACAATAAAAAATCTTTGCAAAGATTTTATTGTTTAAACTTTAATTGTTTGGATGTTTATCTTTGCTTTCTTGATTAACTATTGTGAAGATTTCATTGTAGCTTGTTCATCCATGTCCGTTGCTTGTTTTCCTGCAACATTTGCATAATAAAGCCTCTGTGCTCATTAAAGTGAACAACAATCTCTACATTTGTGGCAGCATACATGCAAAGATGTCTGCTAAGGAAGACAACAAGGTTACATTTTTATTTTTTTTACGAAGAGTCTGAAAACTGGAAAATGAATACAAGTTGTTGCCGCAAAAAAAAAATTCAAAAGTTTGATAATGTCTAAAGGAACACAGCCCCTTTACTCCAAATTTTGATCTCCAAGCTTGGACTTGGGGACTCTGCAGGAGCAATAACAATTTTTCATCCACTGGCAGAACCCTTCTAACATCTAAGAACCTATATATTGAAGTTTTTTATCCAATTTTATTTTTAACATTTAACTGTTATCGGTTTGATCCTGGAAACCCCTTGATCCACATCTGGTTCAATCCCAGTACACCTACAGGACCCATCCAAGGTCCTACAAAATGCACCCAGCATGAATCCGGCAAAAACAGTGACAGACTTCTACATATTTTTTTCTTTTTTTAAATCAATTTTACTGACTGTTAGATTTTGTCCTTATGAAAGGCAAATTATCACTGTTATAAATTGTGGATGATTGCTTGTTACAGCACAGAATTTTTTGACCTTATTACTGGCCAAGATGACATTAAAAAGCATATTTTGATGAAATCTCAATGCTCATCTGACAAAAGGCTAAATACTGAACTTTTCCCATATAGACTGCACTGAAATCCTCTCTAACGTAAACACTATTAAACCCTAGATATTTCACAGATTATTGCATCAAATAAAAAATACTAATAATCCATATCTTTAAGGCTGGCTATATTTTAATATATTTAATATTTTTAAGTTTGTTGTTTATAAAACCAGATGTATTAGCTTGACAAGAAAGATATCAATATTTAGAGTTCATTGGAGGTTTCTAATTATTTCATCTCTAGAACTATTGTATACTGTATTATTAATGTGGTGAGTTTGCTAATTTTATGAGATCCATTATCTGATAACTCTAAATAGTCTCAATGATCTTTTTAGTTTGGTTGCGTGTTAGAAGATATTAATACCCATCATGTTGACAAAGCTGTTTTTGATAGAAAAATATTGCTTCAAAGTCTGATAACGATCGCTGGAAATATACATAAATATTAAATATTTGTGGATTTTAAAATTTTTTGTACAGATGAACCTAACCCCAAAAATAATTTTACCTACTGGCATACCCAAACCTGAACCAGTAACTTTGACTTTTTAAATTTGATTTAAAATTACTAAAATTTATAAATTTACAAATTTAGATTTAATTTATCTATTTTTATCATTTGTGTTATATGTTTTATTACATGGAAGAATTAATTATCATATAATATATATTTAGATTTTGAGTTTTTATCAGATTTTAATATATTTTATTTAAAAAATTTGAACTTCAGTTTAAATTTTTAATATATACTTACATATTTGTTGTATTTGACATTATCAAGACTTATGTTGTTTTCTGGGAAATATGTTGTTTTTGTTTGGAGGAGGTTGCTGTATTAAAAAACTTACATAACAGATCATTTTTGGACAGTTTCTGTATTTACCATGTCTAAGATGCTATATTAATATCAATAAGGGTTTTATTCAGATACGTTTTCATGCTTTTGTTGTATTGGGTTTCAAAGTCTTAATCTTTGAAAAGTCAGACGTAAATACTTTCAGTTGAAAGTTATTCTTCAGCTAAAACAGATGATTATGGCAGGCATATAAGACATCCACAAAAGCATATACTTGAAAAAGAATAGGAAAAGAATAATGGCCTGCTGCATAAATTTTAACAAATTTAAGAAATTATCCCAAAAATTTAATTATCATATATAATGGAGTCTATCTGCTTGTGAATAAGAATTGATATTTCAAAGAGTGAAAAAATCCTAGGGAATAAGAGCATTGCGGTCAAAAATGCAAAATAAAAAAATAGGAACAAACCAAGATAGATCTCAGGACCAAGTGTATTATAGGATGTAAAATACTAACCGATCCACGCCAATCAGCATGATGCACTGTACCAAACGAGCCTGCAAAAGAATTTTCTACCATAAATAGCATATAGACTTTCTTACCATAGAAAATATCCTGAATGAGCTGTAATTGCAATTGTCAATGTAATTTGTTCATAGACAAAATTTCAATGATAAAAGATATTATTTCTTTGCATTACAAATATAAATACCTACCAGAACCAATACGCTCCTTTAATGTAAGATCCTCCCACGGAATTTCCAAACCATCCATTGCCAAAGACAACTCAAGATTTGATCTGCTTTGCAGTGCACTTCCAGACTGCTTGAGTCTCCCATCATCAACCTTTTGATGAGAAACCTGTAACTTAGGTAACAAATCTCTCTGCATGTGAGATGCCAATACTGTTTCCTGAGGACATTCTGGACTAGTGATTTGTCGATGTTCAACTAAGAATTTATCGTTCTCACTGGAATTTTGAATATGATTTTTGGAAATCATATCTCCCTTCAGGTGCACTGGTAAATGTCTGTGCTGAGGGTGATCACCGCCAGAGGGGGAAATTCCAGGCATCCTCTGAGAATCAATATTTCTTATATTATCTGCTAGATGTATTTTTGCATTCCCCACACCTTGAGGTGCTGACAAATCTGGTAAAACAGGAGACTTTGTACAATTTATGTCTGTTGCAACCATGCATTTTTTGGAAGCTTTCATTTCATCCACTTTCTTCGTTAACTCTTCATCGGGTCTTTTTATCTTAACTACTGGCATATTGCCTGCAACATTTGTAGCATCTGAACCTTCTGTTGTTGGTTTTGTGCATGTGCATGTAATAGGTGAGGAGCCCACAGGTTCAATAGTTAGTTGTTCTGAAGAGCTAGCAATTCTACTTCTATCCTCTGGTAGACCTGCAACTTGATGTAAACATATAGGCAAGTTTAGTAAAAACAACTTGCTAACACAGCAAAAAGTAAATGAATAAGTCCGATAGTCTCAAATAGCCAAGTTGTTAGTACAGGATGAAATAAAAAAGAAGTTTGTCATGGCATAAAGTCAATAATCTCTACTTCTCAACTTCATACCAAATCTAAATATAAACATAAAGGCAAGTTTAGAAAACAACTTGCTAACAAAGGAAAAACTAAATAAACAGCTCCAATAATCTCAGCTAGCCAAGTTCCTAGTGCCAGATCAAATAAAAAAGGAGCTTGTTACTGTAAAAAATCCCGATTATACCTAACTAATCTTGAATCCTAAAACCAGCCGATTTTTTTCTAGAAAACATCATTGACCCGATTTTCAATGACCTTTTTGCATTTAAAGCACATTAAAATCATATTAAAATCCCTTCAAAAATGGCAAAAAAACGTAAAAAATCATTGCAAAAAGTTAGAAACCTACAAAACCCTACAAAAAACTCAAAAAATTGATGAATCACTTAGAAATAGGATTGATTCCAGGACAGAAGCGAAATCAATGCGGAATCAGTGTGGAAAAAGTTTGTGATTTAATCCCTTTAGTTTTCTTTCCAACCTCTGGAAAACCCTACACAGAGGAGTAGGAGGAGCAATGACAGTCAATACCGAAATTTGGAAAGGCCTCAATCATTCTAAATTGTGGGGGGCATGTCAGAAAGTGTCAAAGCAACTAATGAATTTGTTCTCTACACTAATTATGATGATGATGTTCTCTACCCGAGCTCTCTACAAGCCTTACCCCATGGATTATGATGAGATCAACTATTATACACTAATTTTAAAATTATAACTAATACGCTGGCATGACGAGCCCTCCAAACATGTGAAATGCTTTTGACCCAGAGCTATGACCCAAAGAGGCCACAAATGGGGGACGTCATCCCCAAACTTCACTTGTCCAAACCCACGAGCTCAACGGCCCGGAGAAGGCACAAGGCCTATGAGCATAGTGGCTCATCAAAGATTTGAACCTTGATGGCCACTTCACCAATGAAGTGTTTTAACCACAACACTACAAGTCTGAAGACTTCTACATTGAATATATTCTATAGCTTGATTGATACTATTTCTTTTCTAACATTCATTTTGTTTGTATAAATTTCAAATATTTAAATTGTTGCAATATGAAACAAAAGAAGATCATAACAAAGCTGCCTTCTTTATTTGTTACGATATGATCTGAAATGGCCCTCGTTCTTCATCAAACACCACATCTCGATTGAATATGAGACAATCAGTGTCAACATCAATCAGTTGATAGGCCTTATGATTATCACTGCAGCCTGTGAACATCAATTTGAGTCTTGGAGTCCAATTTGCTGCGCTTGACATCTGGAATCCAAACATAAGCCATAGAGCCAAAAACCTTCAGATGACTGATTTTGGGCTTCCGTCCAATCCAAGCTTCCTCTGGGGTCATCTTATTAATGGCCTGTGTGGGAGACTGGTTCAGAAGATAAATTGCAGTATAGACACCTTCCACGCAAAACTTCTTTTGAACATTTCTACGCTCTAACATAAATCGAGCCATCTCAATGACTGTACAGTTCTTGTGCTCAACAAAACCGTCCTATTGAGGGGTGTAAGGTGTGGTAAGTTGATGCTTAATGCCATGTGATGCATACAAGTTGGAGAAATTAGAAGAACGAAATTCCCCACCAATGTGACAGCCTAACTCTTTTTCTTCTGAAACATGTTGAACACCTCTAATTTATGCTTGAGAAATACAACCACATTCTTCTGTTGAAATCATCAACAAATAACAGAAAATACCTGCACCCATTGACTGATGGAGTGTTCATGGGCTGACAAATATCTACAAGAACCAACTGCAAGACCTTGGATGCCTTCCAAGCGTCACCATCTGAAAACGGAGTCCAATGTTGCTTTCTAACTTGAAAAGCTCCAAAAACTCCATGACTCTGAGTCTGCATCTCAAATAATCCAACAACTAGACCCTCCCAAACTAACTCAGGGAGAGAATGAATATTCAGGTGCCCATATCGTCAATGTCAAAGATTGTTGATGGAAGTACTTCTAGCTGCCATGGCATGCTCTTGGGAATCACATGTATCAATAAGTCGATAAAGACCATGATCCTCAAGGCCAACAACATGTAAGATGCCCCCTTGATCTGATATTTTTGGGTGCCTTTTCCACTCACTGTAATTTTGTCAAACAGTTCGCTTGCAAGCTGATTACTGAGTTTTTTTATTTGTTCTCAGTTTGCAGTTGTATATGTTTTGTTGTCATTATATGCTAAGTGATTTTCAGATTTCATTAAATATAAAAAACAATACACAACAAATGTTTGCAATACAACATAGAAGATTAAACACTAATAAAACATAAGTTTATTCAGACTTCAAAGAACTTGTTTCAAGCCTTAAAAATCAGAAATTAATATCATTGCAAACCTGGGAAGTCTTCAATACATAATAGAGAACACTCAGAACTGTAGCAGCATTAACCAAACTTCACCAGCACATATATAATGCCCAAGAATGACTCCACGAAGCTTCCAAATTGCAGATTCAAACCCTTTCAAGTGATGCTGCTAACTATAGCAGAACTATATAGCAGAAATTGTCCTCCAAACTACAAATGTGATCACCAAACCCTCACACACAATGCCCAACAGTCTCAGGTTGATATGGCCAGCATGAAATGGTACGGCCAGACTGATGTAATTGCAGCAACACTGATTTGAGACGGCCAGCATAAACCAAAGCATAGTAATAAACTTCTCCATCTCACTCTCATATTCGCCTTCAAACACTCATACAAAAAGATATAGAAATTCAATCCTTAAAGTACGTTGTATTTACCTAATTGCAAATACCAATCGAATCCCCTGACTATGTCTTCCAATTGCGTAGAGATTGTTAGCAAAGAGGGATTTTGTCCTCCAAGCCCTTGAAGATAAACTCTCTAAATAATTTCATAAATTTCTTATTCAATCCAACCTGCCTAAAAGTGAGCTCTTGAAAATCTTTTATAACACTCTCATAAGAGCTCATTCACTTCTGCATTTCCCTATTTTTGGGGGGATTTTTCCTTTTTCTCCTATGTTCTCACGATTGCTTTTTTAGCACTATTTTTCCACAAATGTTTTAGCTATTTTTTCACAAATGCTTTTTAGTTGATTTTCGTGAATGCTTTTCTACATTTTCTTGTGAGTGCTTTTATTTAATATTTCCCCATGTCACTTAAAATGAATTTCCCTTTAAGTCCCCATATCAATAAAGTTAAATATTTTAATTTAACTTTATAACTTAACTTTATTGATAAATACCTTAAAAATCACAAACAATTATTAAAATCTCTAGTTGATATTAACAATTATCATCATCAGGATATTATCTATGATCCATTGATGATACCGACTTGGTCCAACTAACTTACTATAAATAGTAAGTATGCCAAAACTACATCCAAACACCTCACATTGACCTGCAACGAAATTTGACTGGGTCAAATGACCTCAAAGTCCCTTAAATGTCCTATTAGCCTATAGGGCAATGGTGAAATATGTTAACAACAAACTCATACAACTTGTGCTAGAAAGGGGACATTATAGTTTGCCCTTCCCAAAGATTACTTGTCCTCAAGAATGCCAATACAATCCACAATCAACTAGCTGATCCATATTGTAACCAA
Source organism: Chamaecyparis obtusa (assembly GCA_027943335.1). Taxonomy (NCBI): domain Eukaryota; kingdom Viridiplantae; phylum Streptophyta; class Pinopsida; order Cupressales; family Cupressaceae; genus Chamaecyparis; species Chamaecyparis obtusa. Next base: position 2,194,158 of record BSBK01003299.1, read on the forward strand.
TAATCATCCTAGGGTCCCAAGTCAACCTAGGGAAACTGCAGCACCATCTCCTGTAGACACTGTCCTCCAAGGTGCACAAAACAGAGACATCCTACCAATCTCCAGCAAGAGGAGCAACCAAGCACTACATAAACTTAGTCATCTCCTAGGGAAAATGCTCTTCAAAAGGACCAAACTGAAAAACTGTAGGAGTGAATTCCGAGATGTCAACATAGACAACCACATTCCTATCAACTGTTGAGCTACTAACCATAGTGATCTCAAGGTTTTGAATCAAACTTGGAACATAACCACAACACAGATACTATGCTACTCTAATCATAACTAAGAAACAAAACATACTCAAATTGCACTCCTCTCTCAGAACTCCATAAAGAAAACATCATCAAACCTGAAATTGAAATCCCTGAGAGAAGGTAACTTAAAAAAGACCACATCGGTGAACTCACTGCCAATCATGATCTTGGGCAATAGAAAGAACATCATGCTCAACCATATAACGTAAACCCAAGTATCACTCCACATGACATTACGAAAATGAAGATCAATCACTATTACAACTTTGCAATCTGTCAACCAAGGAATGCCTCTACTATTGCCAACCAAAAACATACCACCAACACTTAATCTCCAAATGTTAAGGGAAGGACATTGAATACACCGGCTAACCAATCTCACTAGGATTAACCAATCATCATCTGAAAGATTGACAACAAATGCCTTGAAAAGACTACAATGTCCAAAGCTCTCCCAAGAGATAATGGTGAATAATTGAACTATGCCTAGAGAATCTCCCATAACCAGTTGTACTAAAGACTACAAGTGCTCAAAACTGAACTACCCCAAAACTGAGGTTGCCATAAACAGTGTGAGAAAACTAAGACAGGAGCAAACAATCGGAAATCTTACTAAATACATAGGAATCATGAGAATGGCAGTAGCTGAAAAAGCCATCTCCATGAGCAAACCTCCTCTACCATCAATCCTCAACCATGTACTAATCATCTGCTGGACAAAAAATGCAATCAAACTCATTTGCATGCCAAAAACTATAGTCTTCTGGGTGCTGATTGGAAAGTGAACAGCAGAACCAACACTGAATTTTGTCCACAACTCCAATCATGTGACCAAACCCCATCACTAGAAATTGTACCTGGGTCCCAAATCCTACAATCAATTCCATTCTCATCACCTAAACACTTCATCTCATACTTAATTTCACCTCTTTGTAACCAAGCATAACAACCAACCGGAAAATGCAAACTAAAAATCCTGCAAGCTACAAATCCTCCTTTCGAAGGAGAGTACATTTCGTACCATGATAAAGTATAACTCTGTTTATACCAATCATTCAGTCTCTTCTTATTTGTCTTCATAAACATATTCAACTCATCAGTTTGCGCGCTGAAAGAGAAATGATATGGAATCCTCACAATGCAATCAAGTTGATAAGTACCACCCTCTTTTAAGCAAAAATCAATGCTCATATCTATTGGACTCAAATCCATCATGCTTCTACTGCTCTACTCTGATACAACCAAACATCCTATGAAGCAACTGACTTCTCAACAAAATCCAAACCATAAAGTTGTCATACACCTACAAGATGAAATGAGCATCTATCATCCAAATTCCAAATGTTGGTGTTTCACCAATGATCCATTGGTCAAAACTCAAAACTGAAAGTATAATCCTCTTGACGCCAAACCACATACTCGATTGTATTTAACAATGCAAATGCTGGAAACTGATATCTCCAATATGAAAATTGGCTCTCATGAAGTAATTCATTCGAAAACCTTTGCCACTGAAGACATCTCACCAAATCCAAGTAGTCACATTGATATGCCCTCATGAAACCATGAATAGCAACTTCATTACCTAAAGACATACCCAGTGAGAGCAACTTACCAACATCAGCTCCTTGAGTTAACATATCCTCTAAGGAAATTGAAGAAACTCATGAAGACGAGCTGCCTATGCAACCTCATTATGTCCACCTAGAACCATTGCCATCTTTGATGTATCATCCACCAAAGCTTTCAACACCCTCTAATTGTGTTGATTATGTGGTTGCATCCGATTAACTCCCAAAGAAACGCTAGCACCATCAAACCCAAACACATAGAAGCCTCTAATGCTGATGTAAACAAGCAACTAAAAACCCATTCGTGATGCCAAACTGACTCCTGAAAAATTGGAATGATTCATACATCATTTGGTCATTTCCTAAATCTGCATTCTCCTTTCCCTCAACATATGAATCACTATTGCTAATGGGATATGAACTTTCCTCTTTCAAGACTAATTTGCAATTCACTACTAACTGCACTGCGGAATCTTGTAAGAAACTTGAAACAATAAAGATATCCAAACCCAAGTCAATCTGAAAGTTCATATTTGACATCTCAAGGCTAATAAAGGCATAAGGACTATTGTTTACTAATACCAAGTCGGCATGTGCTTCACACCTTCCTTGAGTGTCATAATGTTGATCAAACAAATCTTCTTCTAATATAGGTTGCTTATAATGGTGGTTGTTTTATTGAGTGTTATCCTCTAGAAACTATCAACATCGGCATTTTTATAATTGCAACATGCATAATCTTGTGGTTTTTCTCCTCCAATCTCAAGAGTTTATACTCTTGACGTTCTTCTCAATTCTTCTCAGCATATGGGGTCATATGAGTATACTGCAACTCTTCCAAATTTGGGTATTTATTATCAACTACTGATCCAAAAAGAGTCATTACGAAAGCCACCTGCCAAACTTATTAAAGCAATTTTCACATGGCTACAAACTATATCATCATGACAAAAAAATTCATGAGCTCAACTTCTCGTGGTTCCTGCTAATCTTCATCCACATTGTATCTCCTTAGGATAGAAGATGTTGGAATCATAGTACCTTATTTCATCTTTATGAATTGCATCAATTCCTTTAACAATTTGTATGATCTCCCTAGCCCTATTTGCTTCTTGATCCATAGGACCGGTTGCAATAGGTGACCGATTTTCTACTTTGTACAATGAACAATGAGTCATACTTAGCTGCAAGCAAATGTCATCAACTTCTTTCTCCTTGTCTTCAGCAAACTTGATTGCACAATCCCTATCCTTGAGCAATTGCAAGTAATCAGATTTCATTCTTTCTAATGCCTCTTTGATTGTGCAAAGCTGAGAACTAGTGACTCCACTTACTACTCCCCTTTGCCTTTCCTCAGTTTGGGTCTTCCAAATGAAGTCTTCAATGTATTTATGAGTTGTATCCTCTCTTGATAATATTTGAACAACTTCCTCTTTTGAACCAACAAAATGGTACTTCAGATCTTGCAAATTTAAAGGTCCCCAATCAAGTTCACCGAGGTCAATGGGGCTTCCACTCAATGAATTTTCAGATTCACTATCATCTCTAGGAGCAATTTCATCATTAATATTAGTTGAATCACTAGTTGTTACCATACAATTCTCTAGAGGAGATGGAGGGAAATCATTAAATTCCATAGTTACCAGGAGACCCGTCTCCTACCCCCTGAGACGTGTCTCGGAGACCTCCAGTACCAGAGACACGTCTCCAGGTACTAGAGATGTCCCCAAAAATGTCCTGATGCACGGGGTTTTTCTGGTTGCCGTCTTCAAAGTCTCCGAACCAACAATTGATGTTTCCCACCAAAAACATAGGGCATAAGGTGTTATAAAAACTCTTAAATCTTATCCACTATCATCACCCTTGTGACAATTAGTATTACTTATCTGTTAGTAATGATAATGATAGCCACTATAGTCTTCTAATCAATTTTCTCAATTGCCTCTCTAGAAAGACTCCTCAATGATGTACAATTATTCACTTTTCTTGTAGTTTCCTGATTTACTAACAACTGTTCTTTTAAAGAGTTTACCAGAATGGTAATAAGAGATCTTTGCGTAACATCAATTCAACTGTTGGAAAAAATGGAAGCCACTGAGTATCTCCAGCCTTGTCAAATATCTTATAGGGACAAATCCATGCAAACCTTCTCCACTATCAAAAGAACGATACAAAATTTCTCATAATCACACATCTCATATCCTTTGGCATGTGTATCAACATCAAACTATCAATATTTCTGAATTTCAATATGTAATGACAATCTAATATGAAATATATATTGTGAGTTTTGAACTCTTTCACTCTTCAACACAATGACTTTTGACTTTTGTGTATCTAAACTTAAAAGTTAATGTTAAAGTTTACCACTATTCTTGTTTTCAAAGTTCTATGTCATGATATTTTCTAGAAATTATTAAATTATATTAAACAAAAATTGACATCTCCAAGTACCCCCGTCTCCTATTTCTGAAAATTACCCGTACCAGTACCGGTACCAATCTCCAAGTACCCCCGTCTCCTGGTAATCTTGTTAAATTCAATCTCCTCAAAAGAATACTTTTCGTTGGCCTTATCAATGCTGATTTCTATTTCTCCAACAAAGAGCTTGGTGTGACCTCCGCCTATAACAATTGATTCTTCCTCGTTTTTTCTATTTGTCTAATCTTCTCTTGTGAAATCAGATTCTTCGAACCTATAAACATGTCACATCCCTCCAGACGACTTATATTTGATACTCTGTTTTGTTTAAAATTATGCCCTATATGGTTTCTAGTAAATGAAACAATGGTTTTGTTTAAATTATGCCCTAGATGGTTTCGGGTATATGAACCGGTGGTTTGTTTAAAATCATGCCCTAGATGGTTTTTGGTATATGAAACAGTGGTTTTGTTTAAATTATGCCCTAGATGGTTACTACTTTAATTTATGTTTATGATGCATTAGATTCGGATAGTATATATGGATTGTCAAGATGAGTTTCATGTGTATCTAGAATAGATGCAATTGTTTATCTCGCATTATGCAATTATTATTATAATGCCATGGTAACAGAGTGACTACTTTTGTTTTGGCAAGTGGATGCAAGATTGACTTGGCCTCCAAAGAAAAAGGGGGAAAATTTATCACCGGCAAAGAGGGAAGAGAATATAGTTAAGGTCAATGATGGACTAGATTTAGAGGACTAGTAAGTATCGACTAGAACCAACTAGTTCTACCTTATCAACCTAGGTCCCTAGTTGGATTTTGGGATGAGTGTTCTCTAATGCTTTAAGTCAATTTGGCAACAACCATGAAGTCATTTGATGACAATGCCACTAACTTGCACCACATAGGATTCTGTAATCTTGACACGTTGCGGTTTCGTGTCAACATTTCCTTGTTAATACTTTAATAACTAATTTTATCAAGTGATGATATAAACATATGTATGTATAGTTGTGGTATAGATATGTAATTACATGTGTGTAGATAAACGGATTGGATACTTAAGTCGCATTATCTACACGTGTAATATATATATATATGTAGGTTAAATATTACGACTATATTTACACGAATATCTATATATCATTACTTGATAAGAAATTGGGTATTTTAAACACTTAATTTATTCATTATGGCTTGTAAGTATTTGATATTTAAAATGAAATATATTTAATCAAATCTTAATAATGTTTGAGTTGGTTGTTATTGAAACATTCATATTAATATAAACATTTTGAAATTAATTATCAAATTAACATTTGTGGCTACTGCCACCTTGTACTTTGATTAATTTATTTAAATAGCGGCAAGAACTTGGAATTTAAAATTATAAAAATGATAACGTCGAGCACCATCAAGAGAATTATCAGCACTTAGGAACATTGTGTTTGAACTATATAGTTCTTGGATTTTCTCTTGGCAAACATTCAAATGTTTTGCTAACTATCACAATAAAGTTTAAACCTTGGTCCTTCAGCCATGATGTAGGGTGGCGGAATTTTAGAGCCAGTGAGGATTATTAAAATTGTGGAGATATGTTGTCTTGTTGTGTGTCTCTTGAACGGCTCATGAATACAGTAATGGATGGTTATTGGATGAAATCAACATGTAATTAAACCTAAATGAACCGTAATTGAGGGGGGAGAATTTGGCGAGATATGTAAAAACGGTTTCTCTCTTTTCAAAGGGGGATTCTTGGCTCTTGTCTCTTTTTTAAAAAAAAAAGAGCGATATCAACTGCAGGAATGGTATTCCAGTGGGCATAGAAGACCGAGTCTTGTCTCTTTCTCAGAGATTGGTAGCGACAAGACAGTCAGCTCAAGTTCTTTCCTCTAGTCTGAACTCTTACACATCATTTCAGGCATGTAACATTCTCGGTCTACTTCTTAATACAATTGGAAGCGTAAGCATAATAGTAATGACAACAATACGAACCGTGTATGAGAAAGATGTTCTTTAGCTTCCTTCCTTCAGTAAGCTTAACTTGAATACTAGAGTGTGTTGATAACGTTAAGTGCTTAAAATAGAAGAAAGTTTGTTTAAAAAGAAATGAGGGCCCATTTGGTAGTGGGAATTAGGAAATGATGGATTTGATCAAATGTTGGAAATGGTCAAATCATGGATTTGATAATCTGGTTTTTCATTTATGGATTATGTTTGGACCGTTTGGTTCCACTTTTTGAAACTGGAATTGGAATTTGAGTATGATTTTTTTATTTTTATTTTCTTTAATTGTTTTAATGTTTTTGAATTTAATGATTCATTTTTATTAATGGAATTGAATTTAAAATGGAATCGCAAACCGTTTTAGGCAGCCAAAGTTGGCGGCAGGCAACCAAGTTACAATCACTGCAACCAAAATTCAACAAAAAATTTGGAAAATAAATTCAAAAAAAATAAAAAATCAAATTTTTTTAAAAAAAAATCAACAAAAAAATTCGTCAAAAAATTCCAAAACAAATTGTTTTAAAAAATTGAAAAAAAATTTGAATTTTCGAATAAATAACAAAGTTACAAACCACCCAGACAAATTAAAAATAAATTTAATCCCTCCCCACACAAATAAAAAATTAAAAAATTAAGTGTAGATAAGAAAAATTTAAAAATTTGCTTTCCCCCCATTCAAATTCCAATTCCACCTTTTCAAATGGAAGATGTAAATGCTCATTTTTGGCAAAATGAGCATTTACATATTCCTATTCTATTTTCATATTGCACTCCCAAACTGAGGATTCGACAAAATGGCAAATAACAAATGCCAATTCCAGGCTAATTCCCGCTACCAAACGGACCCTGAATGTATAAATCTTATTGCATGTAAGAAAGATTTATTAAGTTTTCAGCTTTTTCAATTTGAAGAAGTCTCAGGGTGCTAGATTTTCTTTTGTCAATTTGAAAGTTAAAATTATCAGAATATAGGCATCCTTCGGCTGTTGAGTAAGGCAGCAACCGAACCTAAGGAGAATTCTAATTTATTTTGGAAGGCAATAAAAAAATTAGATGACCTGTAAGTAAACAGACATTATACCCTGCAAGATACATAGAGCACCCATATAGATAACATGAATAAGTTCTAACTATGTCAGGCAGATATATAAGAAGTAATTAAAAAAACCAAAGCAGCAACCATACATCAGTAAGAGTACAGCTGTAGAAACAGTCAGATTTACACTGGCTGATGCATAGTGGAATAATGAAAGAACCACAGTCTCTATAGATCTGAAAAAAGGAAAATTATGCGGTACATAAACATTCTTTACAACCTAATGTGATATTTATCAATACCAAGTCGTAATGAAAGAAACATTCAGATATATTCTATAGCTTGAAAGAAAACAAGACCTGTCTAGTCTTGTGATTTTGAATAAAGTAAACCCAACCAGATAGAGCAGCAATAGCAATTATTGTTATTTTTCTTTAACCAAGATAGACTGATCAGTATGAACCTCATTAAGACAAGAATGTCAGAACGTATAAAGGACAATCGAATCCTATTTGAGTATACACCAATTCTTTATTATGTTTTCCAAAGGTGCAAGTCGGATAGGATAGGAATCTGACATGTTAATCATGTGCAATGAATCCTTGGCCAAGGTGCATTGACCGTAGGTTAGTGCTTGTCAGTTCATAAGTTCCCAGATACAGATTTTAGTCAGGAGTTATACCAAGTTAGCAGTGATTAAAGGGTGTAACCGACTAAGGTTGTAGGGTCTTACACCAGTTCCATATGACTTGACATAACCATATTCTCTTCTCTTGTGGAGGGCGAGGCCCACTTTGTAAGAAGTGATCAAGGGAGGATCGAGCTACAATCCATGGTTGGGTAGATAAACGCCCTAGTGATATCTTTTCCCCTTAATGCAAAAAAGATTAAAGATGTTACAAAGACAGTCAATTACTAGAAGTAAAGTAAGATTCTTTCCATTCTCTATATTTTGAATTTGATGTATAAGAAAATGTAGATTTAGATTTAGAGGTAAATTTTTACTTGAAAGTTAGCTTATAAATTGTTATGGCAGTTATTTATTTTATTACTCAAAAAAAAATATAGCATGTTAGAGTAATTCCTTTCCTGTTTTAGTTTTATTTTCAAATCTTTGGTTAAAAAAAATTATAAATCTAGTCGTTACTTTTGTTCATTTTTAATGCTTGTTACATATGGTATCAGAGCACCGGGTTCCACACTGGACCTAGGCTCGCCAACTTCTAAACCATAAACAGTAAATTGACCAAGATGAATTGGTTTTACCAGGATGCCGATAATTATTCATACTAAACGCAGGAGGGTCCATGATCCACTCCAAATTAAACTAGCCAATGCCCTTTATAAAGACTGCTTATTCTAGATGCAACCCACCAATGGATAACAAAACCTTGCCAGCAGCCCTATCTAGGATCAAACAACAGAGACGTGCCTGGACCCCAGAATAAGGGCTGAAATGAAAGCAGCCCTGCTGGCCGAACATAAACAAAATGTAAAACTAGAATCTGGACTTCATTTATCTACATTTGTTCACAAAATTCAACCAAAATTGTTAATCTTTATTGATCACAGAATGTTCTCATGTTTGGAGTTATTGAAGGTAAGTGAACTTGAACTAAAGTTAGTAATTTAATTTTCTTTTTAAAATTAGAATCTTAATATTTCTGATTTTCATTTTTTTAGTGTAATGTGTATCCTTTTATAAAATATGTATCTAATAGTTGTATTTTTTTGCTCTAATTTATGTTACAGGTTGCTGAGACTCGTTTTGCATCAAATTTAATCGTCTTGAGACGACTTGTGCAAGTGAAAGAGGCATTTTGCAATATGGTAATCAACAACAATTGGGCCATATAGAGGCAAAGCAACAGTGAGAGGGCAAAGGACATTGGATGACTTATGGTGGGAACATGTGGAATATCTCATTAAGTTCACCGAGACCATTATGAGCATGCTTAGGTACGCTGACATGGATAGGCCTTGCCTTGCAGAGATCTATGATGGCATAGACTCAACGCTTGAGAAGATCAAGCAAATTGTAAATGAAAAAGAGCAAGATTCCGAAGAGACCCTCTTCAAACAATTGCAAGCAATTATTGTAGAATGATGGAACAAAATGACCACTCTTTTACATTTGCTTTCCTATGCATTGACGCCCAAATACTATAGCAACCAATTTCTTGACCTACCGGGAAGGCTACCACCCTATAGAGATTTAGAAGTGTCTAATGGACAAGGCAGCATTTGAAACTCTTTCCCGATGATGATATGAGAGATTTGATTACGGATGAGTCCATAGAGTTTGCAAATGCAAGAGGTCTAAGTAATGATGCTCTTCGTCATCAGTTTAGGAAGGATGCTCATAGTTGGTGGTACCTCCATGGCCAAAGATTCCAAACATTGCAGCCCCTTGCAATAAAAATTCTATCACAAGTAAGTTTTATTTTTAAAAAAATTAGGTTACTTTATCTTTATGACTAGCAAGTAATTTTTATAATTTTATATTGTAAGATTAATAATTTTATTTAAATTGTTTACCTTGTCTTGTCTTCGTAGGTTGCTAGTTCATCTGCATCAGAAAGAAATTGGAGCACATATTCTTTCATCCACTCAGTAAAGCGCAATAGATTGCAATCAAAAAGAGCGGAGAACTTGGTATTTGTGCATTACAACTTGCGTCTTGTCTCACACAAGACTAAAGAATACAAAGAAGGGGAGACGAAGAGGTGGGATGTAAATGCAAAGCTTGCGGACTTGGATGCTTTCCACTTCTCAGCTTGCACTTGATGAATTTGAAGATTTTGACGCCAATACTATTGTTGCTGCTGCTGATCCCATTGGCCTTAGCTCTATTGCTGAGTCAACTAATGCTGAAGATGAAGATGAAGATGAAGATGAAGATGAAGATGAAGAAGAAGAAGAAGAATATTAATACATTTTATATTCATTAGTTGAACTTGATGTTATGATTTAGTTTTAATGCTTTGAATCTTTGATGTTGAACTTAAAGTATATGATAGTATGATCACGATTCATGATGCTATGATTACAAGTTTATGGTGTTTTTGTTGTTTAAATGTTTTTATGATACTATGTGACATTCTAATTTTAACTCATGCTTCTATCTAGGCTTCATAAATATATATATATATATATATATATATATATATATATATATATATAATTTTTACATGTTTTTGTACTAACGAACCCAAACCCCTTTTCAAAATTTTGTCGAACTTGCGAACCGGTCCTTCGTACCCAAACTTAGAACCAAACTCGAACTGGTAACTTAGTTTTAAATATTAGTATATTTTTTTCTAACTAAAGAATAGTAAACCTTGTTGAATGTTCACAATTTTTCCTTTGTCTTCTGGGAAAAACATAAGATTGCATTAGTGTAGGCTAAATGAAACTTCTGGGTCACAGTTTAATTTAAGATATGTATGACTATAAATAATAAGACAATAGTGTGCCCAGACATTAAAGATGTTAAGAACTTGCATAGGAAACATCTTACCTGCAACCTGAGGTAAGGTGGCCGCATCGATCAAATCACTCATTGATTGGCTTTCTTGGGTATACTGCTTTGCTAGAGATCTAATCTCGTCAGTCATATGAAATGATTTGAGTTCTGGCATGCGCAAAGGTGAAGCGATTGATAAGAAGGTCGAACAACTGAAAAAAGATACTGGATCACTCAATTCTCCTGGTTTTCCAAATAAATCAACTAAATATTCCCTGAAATATGATTTGCATTTGTTAGTGAGAAGCAAGGCTTGAACCAAATTTTAGAAAAAAAAAAATCACACATTTCTAGAAAGTACTTCCAATAGTTCACAAAGAAAGTCAGAAGTTGGACTAAGTAAACAATATAAACGTGGTTTAAATCAGAGTTAACTCGGTATCTGAAGATCCAAAATGCTCACTTTAACTTATTTATAAGTGTTGCCAGATATTTACACCTTGGAGCTATATAGAAATAACACATTACTTCCCAAACAATCTTCCTATTTTGAAATCTTCATATTCACCCATGAGTTTTAAAATCCGCAAAACAAAGAATAGACATCTGCTTGTTTGATAAATTTATATGATTAAATTCTCAATTGTTTCCACAGTCACTATGTGGTATGTATAACAATAAAGGAATGGTGCAAAGTAGTAAACATCCTCCAAACCACACCTTTCAATGTCACATCGAACCAGACATGATGAGCCATCAGCCATCCCACAATATTTGCATCCTCGAACAATCCGACAAGGTAAGTTAACAATATCTGCCAATGCCTGCCAAAAATAATGCATTCAAACCACTAAGTATGCTCCAAGCTGAAACAAGTCTGCAGATATCCCAGAAATTCTCAAAAGATGATTATCCTCGGTTAGAAAATTCTGCAATTTCTTGTTATTACCGCTACCATAAATGTGAAATTCTAGTTGTCTAGTAACAGTAGACAAGTTGTTGGAGAACTAGGGAAAAGGTGTGGAAAAAGTGTACATGGAATTTAATAATCCAATTTTATACGGGGAAAACTCAGCAAAAAATCAGAAAATCAAAGGCAAAATAGAGGGAGTAAAATGATAGATACGTGTAACAAAATTTCACAGCCACTTGTTATAACTTTCAGGAATTAACATTAGCATTATTCCTGAAATTTTAAAGAAATACATTTTATGGGGCAAAGCCCAGTTTTAATTAAAAACTGGGAGTGCAGATTGAGTCAGCACAGGAAACTTGGAACTGGTATTACTCACAAATAATCAAAAGTTATTAGCATTTTCTGCTATTTTACTTGCTACCATTAGACAAAAGGCGTATTAATGATGCCATGGGCATTGCCCAACTCATTCAGATTGTTACATCATTCGATAAATAAATAAGTAGATGAAATCATAAGAAATATCTTGATATATATTACAGTAATCACAGCATCGACAGTCAGGTTGAATATGAAATAATAATGCTTGGGCCAAGCAATTCAATAAATAGGACCTTTTTACTTAATTTAGAGGAAACAGTTTCTCTAAAAAAGAATGCCACCATAATGATCATACACCATCAAATCATCCTATTCTGCAAGATTACCTTGAAAAGTAAAGCCCGGTGCCTGCACAGACCCACAGATAAGCTGCCTATTGGAAGGACAATACTGTTTAAACAGTCTCTCAGCATTTGACTGCTTACTTTCCAGCGCATCATAAGATCTCCATGTTCCATCAAAGATGCACCCCTTGAGTTACAACCAAAACAGTGTCAGTTATATGCAACAAACAAAACATATAAGATATTTCAATCCCTAGCAGCCCACAACCCATATGCTTACCCCATCAACATGCAAACAAGTTTCCCTAGTTCTCCAACAACTTGTCTACTGTTACTACAACCATAAGCCAGTGCAAGTGCCTTGTTCTCAAGCTCCCTGAGATGTGAATCAGCCTGCTTATCTATCACGATGACCTCCATTGATGAATCAGATGCATCAACTGATTTCAGTGATTCTAAAGATGGCATCTGATGACCTTCATCTAAATTGTTGCATATTGTCCAAACATATGGATTCATACCCCAAATATGGTAAAATCCATTTTCTATTTTGTTGTGATACGATAAGCTTCCATTTACCTGTTACACAAAAACCACAAATATTTCAGATAACTACAGATTAAATGCATGAAACATTGAAAACACATCACTACTACTTGTGATGGAACCAAATCCCAAAGGAAGTGATATGCCACAATTTCCAAATAAGGATCAGATCTTGGGATCAAGAGAAATAAGAGAAATAAGAGGAAAACCAACCAAAAGCTCAAGCAGAAATAACAGAAGAAAAGTCCAATCACAGAATGTCAAAGTTAAATGATAAGTAAAAATATCTACATATTTGTAACTTGAGATTCCAAGCTCCAATATGGTAAAAAATTTCATCAGCAAGCAATGAATTAATTCATACATCATTCCAAACTCATGAATTTACAATCAACACCCTGATCAGATCATGGGATTAAGAAGAAAAACCATATTCAGGCAATGCTAATGGAATCTACAGCTTGAGGAGAAATAATTGAAGAAAAGTCATATTACAGTATTTCAAGGTTAAATGGTACATCAAAAAATTAAATTAATTGTAACTCAAGATCCCATGGTCCAGTTTGGTAAATATTTTTATCAGCAGGCAATGAGTGAATTCATAAATCATTTCAAACTCCTTGATCATCATGCTGGTACATGTCAGTATATTCAGTGTTTACTGTTTACCATCCTAGACCAAATGATAAAAAGCTACTTTGTGTATTTTACTATAATGTGATGGGCTGTAAAAAATTGTTAACCAAATACTCAACCTAATACTGAAAAGATGCAGTGCCTTTGTTCCTGGCCCTTCTTACCTTCCTCTTGTAGTTTCAGGAAACTAAAGGAACAAGAAAACACAGGAACATTTGAATGATTTACAAAAAGCAAAGGAGCTAAGGTTTTCATGCTCCTGTAATTTGATGATAGAAAAGCAATCTTAACACTTTGGTTTTTCTACTCCTGCTGTTGAATAACAAGAGAAAGCTAGAACATGCTCCTAGCCTCAATTGAAAAGGTATGGAGTTTTTACATCTTAAGGTATAAAATATAAATGACAAAATGTTGTAGTTTTAAAAGGTGATTTTTTTAAGAACAGAAATATGGGGCGGATACAAGAAACTAAGAGCTTTTAAACTCCCAACTCTTCCATGGCACGGATACCAAAACAAACTTCACAATTTAATTGATCAAAATCAAAAATATTTTAAAATAAATTGTTTCAATCAAGAAAAACTTCTTTGTACAATTTCCACATGTTGCCCAATACTTCAGACAGAATGGTTTGATGTTGATTTTGAACAGTGAACACTGAAGACCAAGTATCAACTGGTACTAGTGAGTTCAAGCAAATCTCATCTTGCAAGCAAAACAAATAAAGTGGAACTTGAAAGACAGGCCATGCATGAGAACAAAAAGAACAAAACTAGAAAGTAAGGAATAACATAAAAAAACTGCCCTGTAAGTTAAGTAAATCAACCGACAATAGCAAAGGATGTTATGCTCATGAAAACGTACATAGAAACTGATTAGAGAAGAATTCTCAATTTAAATAACATCTAAGCCAAAAAGAAGATTATACTGCTCAGTGAAGGTTGTGTATTAAATTTTACCTAACAAACTACATGTACAAGATGCATCTGACTATATGGACAACCAAATTGAGACTAATTGGTCTCCAGATTCCTGTATCTATAAATATGCCATGACTTATTAAGGTCTAGTTCAGCAATGATAAATAAGCTGACAACATTTAAATCCTCCACATTTTGACCAGAAAAAGAATGCTTAACAAAATTAAGAAAATATTGGACGCCTCCATACAGGACCACAGTCACAAACATTGCTCCTGTTGGTTTCTGTTGTCATTGATCCAAAAGTTAGTAATGTTGCTTATGTTGTGTAACATGTTAGAATATTATAGGTTATGTTTATAACCTAAAGCTTATGCTCTATAACCTAAGTTCTTATATTTGACTGTGTTATGTATTAGTATTGTTGTTCGTAATTAAAAGGTATTAATAGTCAGTAGTTAATGGTTGATTCAGTTAGTTTTTCACAGTGGCTTTATAAGCCTTTGCACTAAGTTGTGGCATATTTTTAGAGGGGCTGGGTAGTTCTGGGTACATCAGTACACAAAACATGTGTAGCTTAAAAAATGTAATTAAGATTAGAATGCCATATACCACCCATATGTTAAACAAATCCATATAGTATTATTAATATTAATTTTTAAAATAGAAATTATATTTTGTATTATTTTATAATTATTAACTTATAATTTATGTAAAAATTGAAATATTGTGAATTATTAGTACATTACAATATCAACACATATTGATAAAATTATATTCATAATAAAGATTATATATGCCAGTACTAGGATAGTGTGATGGTTGAGTTGTGGTGGTAAACTTCAAACACAGCTAGGGTGTCGTTATTGAATGTTTATATCAGGGATGAGGTCCCCCATTTGTGACCTCACCATGTCATTGCTCCGGGTCAAAAGCATTTACCCCTATAAAAAAATATATTATACATAAAATGTATATTCATATAAATATAGATATAAATTTATAATTATATTTAAAAATAATATACAATTTATAAATAATTTTAAAATTATGATTATAAATATACAATTTAATAAATTATAATTTTTTTGTTATTCAAAAAAATATATATTCATATATATCATTATTTTATTTATATAGTCTATTATATAAATCTGTATTTACAATTAGTTTTAATAATATTTTATCATAGTATTTAGTCATACTATTTTAATTTAATAAATTATATAAATAGTAATATATGTTTTAGAAAATCATAATTTAAAATTACGTAATAGAAGAGCTGCTTGTTCATACCTGATTGCCCTATCCCAATATAAGAAAGAAGAAAAAGAACATTGGCATGGATTAAAAATTAAGTAACTAATCAATCATCGTCTAGGTTTAATCTGCAAATGATCGGCTAGGTTTGCACAAAAACTGAAAAAACCCTCCCTACTTGTGTTTGTTCCTGTTCGCACCAATCACTGTTCCTGTTTTTCACACCCATCCTTGTTCACATTTTCACAGCTTAAAAGGAAAACTGTCAAATGCATCCATTACATGTTTCATTTTAGGGATTTTTGTATTTTTTAAAACTCGATGCTTGAATTGCCCTGGAATTGTTCTGAAAACGCAAGAATTAAGCGGATTCAGGAAATTTTGGGCAGAATCATTTCAGGGCAAAAAATACCAATCCTTGGATGATTCCACAGGTGTTTCAGGGTTGTTTCCAATTCCGAGATGTTTTGTAACATGAATCAGCAGGTAAAAATTATGATTTGGCAAAGTAGCCATTGTCATCAATGTAATCATTATCTTGTGAAGTTAATCTATTGAATACTATTTCTTATTCATGCTATAATTTATGCCTTTCTTGTGCTCTTTGATTCTACACTTACTATGCCAACGATACACCTTGGAGGAAGTTAAAATGCTTTGAAGAAACATGTGAGCAATGTACTATATGTTAAACCCAAAGAGGAAACAAGTCCTCCAATCCATTCATACAAAAACACCATGAACCACCTTAAACCATTGGGAGGCAAGCAGTTTTCTTTGTAGTTTGGATAACCCTTGAATATAGAGGTCAAATGAAAGGCCTCAGTTTTACATCCCCAACAAACTAAGACTATGCACCTTCAAACTGGAGCAACAATTTATTTGCACATTAATAGGGTTTCCACTCTCCCAAGCAAGTCTTGGGTAGACAAGGGAGGATATCCTGTTATGTGTAATGTCCCCTTCTCCGTAATAGGCCATTTTGGCGGCTGATTAATCTATCTTCCCATCCGGATAGGCTAATGGCTTCTTTTCAGAGGATGCCAGCCAGTCACTGGCTTCAGTGGGCGAATGTTTAATCTTTGGGCTTTATTTCTAAAGTTAAATCACTTTATTTTATAAAGTGATATTATAAAGTCACTTTATGACTTAAAGTTACTTTATTTTATAAAAGTGACTTAAGTGAGCTCTTTTATCCCACATGGCTTAGTTTTGTGTGCTTTCCCTCACTTCGAGGTTATAAAAAAAAAAGGTACGCCTTGGAAAAAGCACCATGAGATATTAAAAACAAAAAAGTAAAATCTGGTTGCATTTGTGACTGGTTATTTCCGAGGACACAAACCCTTTGGAAATTGTGAAGAGATTGGACATAGCCCCAGCATCTCTTCAAGAGGTGGAATCATACAGATTTCACAGTTGAGCTCCAAGCATATTGGTAAGGAGAAGGCATTTTCAGTTACAGCATTCTCACGGAGAAGAAGGTCAGTTTGTACTCCAGCAGTTCTAGTATTACTACACCAGCATTTTCAGAATAGCTTGTCAAGTAAGAATAAGGTACTCGCTCAGGCCCTAGATTTATTGATGAGATTTGCACTGGTTGGAAGGTCCAGATATATCACACTCCTCTAGGAAATATTCAACATAAAGGAGACTGCGTATATACAACAGCATACACGGGTAGCATATGAAGTCGCAGTTGTTCCTCTCCCCGTTGTATATCGGGTGGTAGAGTTTAAACATACTGGCACCTAAACAGAGATTTTGTGGGAACTCCAAGACAGCCGCGCGGAAGTCATTTCCTGGCCCGCACTGCAAATAGTGACTCAGCCATGCATGGGAAGTATTGACGTGAAGGAGGCTGTAGTTATCATACACCTCAGCGTAACAAGAAGTCAACCGCTGGGCATGCGACTATGAGGAGGGCGTGGTATTGACGCAAGAGCTGGCTGTATCGTGACACTTGCGTGAGTCAGTAAGTAGCTCACAGACTATGCTGTGGTCACATCGCTGCAGAGCTGGGAACGGTTCCGCCTTAAACACATTCCTCGCGAGTCAAGGCTCACACTTCCAGCATCACGTCAACGTCAGTCTTCTACAGCAAACATCCACGCGAACTGCAAGAAAACCAGGTGCATGTTGTAATCTATCTCCATCCTTTGGTACCCGCATTTTATTTCTTGTATGGATACGTTCAATGCAGAAGAATTGAAATTGTATTGTGACTGAGATTGTTTACTGTTATTGAACATCAACTAAATGCAATATCTTAATCTAGTTAAGCTGTATATCTAGTATCAGTGGCCCCATAAATTTATGTTTGGTTGTGTTCCTCATCTGCCGGAAATCTGGGCAAGAGAACCAGGCTTTTTCATTGAACAATACTAGAATATCTGTGGACCGAATACAGAAATCCTTTGCAGATATCTTCTTTTTGCAAATGGTAAAATGTTGCATTTGATAGAAGGACTGTTTTCTTTGAGATAGCTTAAGTGTATCCTTGGTCAAGCACGGTTAACTTGCACGAATAAAAATACACGCATCATTTGAAACCACTAAACGGAATAGCTGTCCAAGGACCAGTGGATATGCAGACATTCCATCTAATAGCAAGACAGTGATTCCCTTGGTGTGAAATTTTATGAGAAATTTATATTAAACACATTCTGTCAGAATTAATCAGAAAATTTCCTCAGAGATTGGCTTAGATCACTACATTATGTTTGAACTCCTAAACGAAAGAAAACCAGGGTTTCTGTCACGGTCACTGGTTATTGCATTGTCCTTTACCTCGTATTTAGGATAAAGAGACATTACCCAATAGAGAAAATCTTTTTATATGGTCTCAATTTGTGTCTGGGTCCTATGCATTCATCTAGTGTTTTAAGGTAGATATCCACCAAGGATAAAAGACAATTGAGCAGAACTAGGCTCAGGCAAACAAATGAACAGAGAATATACTTTAGTAAATAACAGTGTGAAATAACAGAGTTCCCATCCAAAGAGAACTAATTCATCTTTTTTTTTTCCCTCAATTTTATAGCAGTCCTATAGTATCCTTAAGTTTCTTCCCCTTCTCGCCACTCAAAATGCATTTCTCCTTGAGAGTAAAATTTCATTAACACCAATTACCTAAAGTTGAAACAGCTGCTACTACATGTGGAGACACATATAAACTGCTCAACAAAGATACTACTTATTGCTTACACTAATTATGAACACATTTAGATTTTGGGCACACCAAGAGCCCCTAAAATACAGCATTTTGCAGTCTTTCCAAGAGGGCTAGATTGTATTGTGACACCACATGAAAAATGGTGGGGTAGAAAACCTACTAGTGGCCACTAAAGCATGTTTGATAATGTAGCTTGGGCCAAAAAGTGCAGTGAAAGAGGGAAATTCTAAAAGCCATAAGTGAATACTGATGGTCTATCCAGTTGAAGTCTGAAGCCTATAGATTAAGGAAAACCTGCTAAAAACCAGATCATTATTCGGATACAAGGATCTTCGTATGTGTGTTATGTTGGTACTTATAAGGAATTGTATCATAGAAAGCATTAGAGGAAAGAGAGTTGGATGTTGACCCCAGTGTATAGGATGAGGATGGCCCTACAAGCCTACAAGCCTAGAACGGAGGGGGATGTTGACCCCAGTGTATAGGATGAGGATGGCCCTACAAGCCTAGAACGGAGGGAAATCTTGCCCATGAGATTCCTCTGTCTAGGGGGGGTGGGGGGTGTTAGATGTCCTAGGTGGGGCACCCTTGCCCTTGAAAAAGTCACAATACACCATCATGGACCCAGAAAAGTGGAAGAAAGCAATTTGCTCCCTTGCTACAGTGTCAAGGGTCAAAGACAACAAAAAATATAAAAACATAGAGAAGATGTTCAATCACTTCAACATAAAATTTGAGAGGATGGATGATCAGTTTGATAGATTGCAGGAGCTTCTCAGGCTTCCAAGAGTTATCATTAGTGGATGTGAAGATCTCTCCTATCAAAAATCTCGGCTTGTCAATGCCCCATTCTTTTCATCGCATCAAGTTGTGTCTTAGGAAGCATGTCAGAGAGCAGAAAACACATCTTGTTGGGTCTCTTTAAGTTACCAATACTTGTGGTATATAATTGGGTTATGCATATCTTATAGTTGTAAATTGTACTTAATGTGGCCACATATAGAACTTGCACTTAAAATCATATTATGGTTAGAGAGTTGACGAATCACCCTACCCTTTTGTGACTTACTGAGAGGTGCAAAAATTAAGTGCAATGCCTCCCACCCCATAAATCGCTTGAATCACTTTTGTTGCAATTCATTTCATATTGAACTATTCTTTTGATATCTCTTGACGCCTTCACATGTTGAGTTCTTTCTTATGCTTGTGGAATTTCTTAAATGTTCAATTATGGACCTGTGAAGCAAAACCAAAACAAACACTTGATTTTAAAGAAGAAATTGAAGGTTTGTCTTACAAAAGCATAATGTCATACAAGACAATGCTCTACCGACATTTAAAAGATTGGCTAAGGGCACAGAAATAGAAGCTCTGAGAAATAAATAAAGCTATAGCTCCGAGAGCATGTCATAAAAGGTGTAAGTAGAAATGAATATTGATATTGATTTCAAGTTTAAATGTACTGAGAATATTTAGAGGAAATGAAACTTGAAATTGAGAGACAATATCAAGAAGTTGGCCTGTGGACAAAAGAATATAAACAGTGGCAGAAAGAAGTTCATGCAATACTTGATTTGCCAATTGAAGATTTCATTAAATTTCAAAACAAATTTCCGAAAGGAAAGGTTCTATAATCTTCTTTCAGAGAAGGCAAATGACACAACCGAATGGGATAAATATGAAATTAATTAGTTTCACAGAACATGTTCCTATGTTGGAACTGAGGTTTGGAATTTTTTTCAGAGAATTATGCTAGGTACATTTCTTTGAGACACACGGCACTCTTGCAAACTGCTGGATTCAAGAGGCACTTGCCACACCTGGGATATGAGCGTGTTTATATCTAGCATAAGAAACAAAGAGTTTGTTTGCTGAGCAATTTTGAAGGACATGTGCCTCCCCATATTTCCATATATATCCAAATATATTATTGGATCCTCACTATTTAGTAGTTATGAGTCTACTAAGAAAGAATTCGACTCAGGGAGAAAGGGTATCTTTCATTGTCAGAAAACTTCTTATGATGTTGGAGAAAATTAATAAAAATAGACAAAGAAATTCTGCTTGGAAATAGACATTGTTCTTCTAAACCTGCTGTTATGAACTGAAATAAATTATCAGTTAGAGCCCAACTAGAACTATTACACAAGATTAGCATGTAGTCGGTCTTTTTGGCAGCAGATGAATTGCCAAAAGTGCAAGAAATGGGCCTAGCTGCGAGCCTGCATAGTCTTGCAATCCTGTTTGGATGGAATGAACAGTCTCCCTGAAGACGGAATACAATCCCAGGATTGGCCAATACAGAAGTACTGTATATTGCAGCCCTATCTCTATATTGGTATGTAATAACATCTTAGCTTTCTAATCAGATGGAATGAATAGTCATGCTACTACCCTACAGATTTTTATCGATAGTAAGGTCCCTAGAAAATATGCTGGGGATGAGCCACATATGCTAGTGTGATAAGCCAAGGGATGAATCCAGGAAAGATGCTTCTGCTCCAGAGAGATGGCATTCAACAGGCCATGTTTTCATACAGATAAAGGTTATTCAATATGTGCTACAAGATGGTTTTTAGCGTCCAGGACTGCATTGTGTTTCCCCTTGAACTAATGGCTATATACCTATTGAGCTTATTTATTTTGCATGCAATAAGCACTCCAATGGACAGTTAAAGAACCATTCTACTAAATCTTTTACATCTAATGGTTTAAAAATTACAACAGTTTTGCATTTGTTATTTTTGGTACAGCCTAACTGGATAAAGATAAGGACTGGGACAGTGTTCTATATTAATTAGACTGCAACAGAAAACTCTGCATCATGTAAGCATTTACCAGACAGTGAAGCTTCCAAACTTGCAAGTTGAAATATGAGTGAAGCCCTGAGTCTGGATTAACAGTATCCTGAGTAAGTAAATATCCTGATCTACAATCCCTGAAGCCAGCGTATTGAAACCACTACCCACAAAATAGGTATGTCCAAATGAACAGTGAAATTAGAAAACTAAATAAAGCATATTTCAAAAGAAATCACTTAGGGTGAGTAGGGTGTGTGCTAAACAGCAGTCCAACCATTTAAAAATCAGGAACCTAGAAGTTGTGAATCAAAAGACTTCATCACTTTTACAAGTTTTACTAAGTAGTCCAGAATAGCACGGCAGAGAAAATTAAAAGACAATGGGTTGCATTGGTCTAAACTGTAAAGATATAAGTATCATTATGACTTTTTACAGACAGTGCCTGGAAATGCAAAAATGAATTTCTTATCGATTATTCACACTAATGAACAGATTAATTCAAAATGAGCTGAAAGATACTCTAGTGTGGTTGCATAACTTAAGGATATGCCTTAACCATGAATAAACCAAAAAGAACACTTAGAGAAACATTAGATGTGGAAATTATTATTGTACTTCAAGTTATATTTCCAAATTGCAAAAGAGGGAAAACATTAAAGAATGGATTATTTTGCAACTTTAATAGTATGTAATTATTTCCAATTTCAGCAAAAATATGCATATCAGGCTAACGTTTGAGGAAAATATAGGATTTATGATTAATAACAATAAATTTTGTCAAATCTACTATGTACATTAATGCAAAATTATGGCTAATGACTAATTTTGAAGATCTCCAAATTGATCTTATAACTATCAACAAAATTATAAAAAATTTAACAATTGGAAAGAAAAGAAATAGTCCAAAAAAACACCCTATTGCAAACTGTTACATCCAGCAGGTTTCTGATCAATTTCACATCTTTACATCTGCAAAGACATGAATTAAGAACAAGATTGGAAACAAATACCCAGATGAAAATTCAAGATATGTACCCAAAAACGATGAGATGCAGCTTCCGATGTTTTAACAGAATCTACAGATGTGTTACTAGGTGCTGCTTGAAAATCATTGACAGGGAAATGAAGTTCGTCTGTCAAAGATGCTTCTGCAGTAAGGCGGAGTGCAAGAGTAAGCTGCAAATTATAACTCTCTTCAGTCTGCTGTGCCCAACTCTTTGCTGAGCCACTATACTTAGCCCCAATTCTGGGATCATCATACTTACATCCCTCCTCATAAAGTGCATTAATGAAGGCAGTATCACTGGCATTCAAAGACATGGAAGGTGAGAGAGTTGGTTGGGGGAAATCCCCTGAAAGATAACTGTCAGCATAGCTACTTCCGCTTGACTGCCTCTGCAGCCCAGATGATGATGTGCCATGAACCCTACTGTTACTCCCTGTTGAGCTCCGATCACCAAACCATGCATTTGAATTATTCCCCCTCTGTAAGCCATGATCTTCTGAATGATCTGCAGACCAAAAGGCCGGTCCTTGTCCTGGCTTCCTCTGTTCATTTCCATACTCAGTAAGAGAATATGACAGCGGTTTCCTATGTTCTGTTGGGGAGTAAGTCTGTTTGTGATTTGAATGTTCAGGTGGCGTATAAGGCTGTTGCTGAAGTTTTCTATGCTGGTCAATTACTCGGTCTGGCTGTGAATAAGTAGATTTTCTGTGCTCAATTACATGGTTTTCTGAATAAGTAGGTTTCCAATATTCAATTAAATTCACAGGATCTACAGAGGAGTGCAAAGATTTTCTATCAGCGTAAAACCCCGGTCTAGAAGCTGTCCATTCATTATAGTTTGAATTCTCAACTGCCCCAGCAGAGTTCCTGTCATCATAATAAAACAGATCCCTGCTATTATTATTATTATTCCTCACATCTGTATTTAAAGGTAGAGAAGACTTGATTAGTCTATCTTCATTAAAATTATTCTCATCAAATGGGATCCTGTCTGCACTCAAATGCCGCCGGTGAGGGTCGTACTGAGACTGTGGCTGTGACTTCCTTCGGGGATTATCATCAAGCACCTGGTTCAGCGGTAAGTAATCTGACCTACGGACAGGCATTTCGAAAACCTGTTTTTGATTGACAATGGAGATCCCTGGCCCTGAGCCGCAGCATCCTTCACGCATACAGAACCTGTAACCAAACAGTGGTTACTAAATCAGTCAAGCAGATTCCATCTAGCTGTCACCATACAAAATACTTAGTGGAACCCAATCACCACTTTCTTCTTGACTTTAAGAGTGCCCAAATGACATGCCATTAGATTTTCAAGCATTACATCTTTGGTTTTGTGTTTTTAACCCTGCTTCTTCTCCGTGTTTTACGTAATTTAACCCATTATATCAAAGATGCATTAGCACTCCTGTTACTGTATACTTTTCAAATAACTCATTCTCTACACTACCTTTGGCCACCTTGCACATTTACAGCTATAAAAATAAATTTGATTAGATTAAATTAAAAAATGCAAACCTCGATTGCCCTTTCCAAAAGAAATGCCTCAGACTCACGGTGAGGAGGTCCAAGACTGAGTTACTTCACTGCATTAAATTTGTAATTCTCGCTTCTTTCTTAATGTCGTTGACGCACTTGAAATAGATTTGATTCATAGGACTCCAAACCCTGCCCTTGTCAAAACTAACTTTTACTCGTCCAAAGCACCGTGTTCCTTGCAAAGATAGTCAACAAATCGAACAGCGCTTTTCTCCCATTAAATTAAATTGATGCTATTACACCAAATCTCGAACAATGTAATTTCGTGCCCCCGTGTCCATAAGAAAATGTCCAATTTCTAGTCTGGCCGTTAATAAACTTTCCTTGATAACGCTGAAAGGCACCTCTTAAAAAGCCTTTCGCCCTCCAAACGCTGAATGAACTGCCACTTGGCTTCTTCCTGTTTCCAGAGAAAGCAATTGACATCAAAACCCATGAATTCAAACATCCAAAGTAAAATCACTGACAATTTTTACGAACAATTAAACCCCTGAGCTTTAGCTCGGTTTCTTTTAAAACATGCTGGAAATTGGAATCTGGAATAAAGCATTCAAATTTAAATCAGTTATACCATTTGGAAAAATTCAAACTACCAAACAACTTCTTATTTTAAAACTTAGCATCAGCTATCAAACCCCTGAAATCGCGAACTAAAACTAAACTCGGCATTGGAAACTTGAAAAAAGAACCATCCAAATTAAAAATCACTAAGAATCTCCACACCAATCCAAATCTAAATCTCAGCATACCTCCAAATTATAGAAAATCACTCACGTAAACCTGACGTAAAACATACAAACTAAAATCTCTGACAACCTGTGGAACAATTCAAACTACAAAATCTTAAAGATCGACTGTCCAAAACCAGACATAGAGACTATTATCGCTAACCCTGTATAACAATTCAAGACACAAATGATCCACATTCCGAACGAAAAAATGAAACATCCAAACCAAAACAAGTCAAACATCCGAAGTCCCAAACAAAATCAATGACAGCATCTCAGACAATCAAGAACCACAAACCATCAAAAAAAAATCCAAACACCAAAATCGGACATTAAAACCCCAAGTACTCTAGAATCTCCGAAAATCCAGACACCTAAATAATACATTCAATACACAAACCTTCGAAAATCCAAACGCCGTAATAGAACATTCATCCAAACTTCAAAATAAAACACTAAAAACACACGTGTTCGAAATTCCAAACGCCGAAATCAAATCCAAACCAAAATAACTGACAATGAATGAGCAATTCAAACCCTGAAGCCTCACAGCTCAAAACACAAAACTCAAAAGCCTTGTCAGAAATCAAGCACACAAACTAAAACCACGAGCCAATCCTAAACGATCCAAACCCTGAATCCTCGCAGCTCAAAGCGCCAAAACTAAACCTTTCTTTCAAAATCCAACAAACAAAACCAAACCAAACCAAAATCCCTTCCTGACAACGCTAAATTCAAACGCCCACGAGGGCGAGGGCAAGGGCAAGGGTTGTGTTCAGAACTCAAAACCTCCAAAGACGAAGCGCCCTTCACAAAGCACCATCCTTTCTTCTCTTCCTCCTCCACCAAAAATCCTCACAGTTCCAATGAGACACAAGCATCGAATCTCCTCAAACAAACACTCCTCATTTCATCATCGCCGTCTCCGAAGCAATAGCGACTGCAACCTCCAATCCTTCTCCTCGCTCCTTTTGACCTTTCGAAGGTCGAGGGTTAAGCGTCACACCTCCCCTCCAAAAAAGGTCATGGGTTAGAATCCAACCGCAATAAATCAAAAGCGCAAACAAGACCTTTCTCCCCCTTTCCACCAAAGAAACAATGTTCCATGCTCGACAACTATAAATGAAGAAGACAATGGGCAACAGCAAAGCCCTTACTGGGCGGCCCAGCTGTGTAATTGTTAGGCTCCCTGTACCTTTTATTTCTTATTAATTTTCTCCATTCTTCAACTACCTAACAAACAAAATTAAACTCTGCTTAAAACGTAATGCACTACTTACAAACGTCTGTTTCTTGGATTTTTCATTCACGTCATTTGCCGCTTCTGACGTCGGTTTTCCAGAGAAGAGACAGAATTTTCTTTTCTTTGCCGCCGTTAATCACTCCCTTATTTTCTGATCGGAGCGCAGAACACGAGAAGAACAGCTCGGTACTTAGAGATTCATTATATATTATTATTTGCTTGCTTGATAAGGATATAAATGGTAAGGGAATTTGTACATTCAATCATCTTCTGGTCACACTTGCCAGATGTGGGGCTCTTCATGCATTGTAATGAGAGAGGGAAGCTAAGCCAATGCGTTTCATTTGGTTTGTCCTTTATTGCTCTTGGGCTATTTCATGCTGTCATGATCTTATCCTTTCTAGATTTGGCAGCTATCGTCCCTTATCATGTACCTAACCTTTTACAAATAGCACCTTCTTGGCTCTACTTCTCCTAGTTGGTGGGTTTCTAAGTGCTTAGCATAAATTGTCCACATGTTGATTGATCATTTACGAGGGAGGTGGCTTCCCATATGTACCTAGTAGGAGCTTTTTCATGTTCATAAATGTGGGTTTATATCAAATTTATAGACTCAGGTTGTTATCTAATATAGGATCATTTTGTACAATGCTTGAAAACTAGTTGGTCGAGTGGGGAGAATTTATGTTCTTGAGAGAGAGAGAGGGGCGACAAGTTCAAATCCAATAAGGGGTAAGATATGTGTGTCTTGTGTGTAGTACATTTAGGTATCTTTTGCAAGGAGTATAAGGTAGTCCCACATTACTATAAACCAATTATAGACCCAAAAATAGATCACTCGATATCATAGACTATAAAGCTCATTTTTTCGATTAAGAATTGAGATGTGTCCATTTTATCAAAATCATTCAAGACACAATCCTCATCTTGTCTCTTAGGCCCCGTTTGTTTGTCGGAAGATGACAAGAATATGAGGATGATAACCCCATTATGACCCATATCCATTGTTTGGAACCCTTAAAGTCATAATCGGGTTATCATCCCAAAACCTGAATATGGGCCGAAAATGAGAATATCCATCTTCCAGCCGAAGAGGTGGAATATGTTTTGATAACCTAGTTTTGGCAGATTATAAACCCAATTTGATTCTCAGTCGGGTCCGCCATCTTCCCAACATATTGTTTCGTGGATACGATCTTTTGTTTCGTGCATACGAAAAATTGAGGGTTTGTGGACACTTTCGTGGGTTTGTGAACTGGTTTTGTGGGTCTGTGTACTGGTTCGACGGCAGCGTTGTGAAGGGGGTTTGCATGTTTGTCTTCAACTCATCTTCCAGTGCGTTGATCAAGGTACGCTATTCTTCTTTGTTGCTCTAAAAATCTACGGCATTCTATTTTGAGCGTGCTGGTTTTTCTCTGCAATTATTTCAGTATAATGGGTTTGTAATATGGGTTTTTCTCTTTGCATTCTGCTTGGTATCATGGCAAATACGTTCTCTGCAATTATTTCAGTATAATGGGTTTGTAATATGGGTTTTTCTCTTTGCATTTTGCTTGGTATCGTGGCAAATACGTTCTCTGCAATTATTTCAGTATAATGGGTTTGTAATATGGGTTTTTCTCTTGGTCCTAGAAACTGAAATGGGTTGTATCTCCAGAACCCAATTCGTTTTCCTGTGCAATGGCAAGGTTTGTGGATGAATTATAGTGAACTCAGAGACTGATGCAACCAAAAATGTCAAGATTCCTCTTAAATTTCTTTCTTTGCCAAACTAAAATGCATAACAAAGATTTCCTGAGGATCCGACTTCCCTCTTTATACTGTTCAGGATGCTCGAAGAACCTCTTAGTGCCAATCCCTCTTTATACTATTAAAAGCATCAAAATCCATCTCTTTCTTAATAGTAGTAATGCCACTTTCTTACACATATACAGAAATGCCCTAATGTTGATCTCTTTTGTTAATATGGGCACAGAAAGGTTACCTGATCAGAAAGGAAAAGCGAAGGATGCTTTGCTTTGAGTTCCTATGCATGTACAATTAATGTTCACTATAGAAAACACATATATACTCTGCACCTCACAACAATTCATTGCATTTCTTTTAGAAAGTTGTACCAACATTATGCCATCTCTAATAATGGACGAGAACAAGCAAACTTTTTAATTTAATAGAAAAAAATAAAGCGATTTCTACAACTTGTAGCATTTCTGGGATTTGAAAACTCATACAGACAAAGTTTCGATGCTCATTGATTCACCAGCCATGAACAATCACATTATCAAAAGAATCAATGGCAAAAGAAAGGAAAAGACAAAGCAAAAATAAAAATAACTGCATCTCCATTACCAACTCAGTGCTTACTTTTCCTTCCAAAGCCAAAAAAAAATACATTAAATGAAATATACTTACCTATACTAGTGCCTAGTGTAGACTCTGTTTAAACAAATTTTATATCAACCAAACAGCCTGTAAAGACAAATTCTCTAGCCTTTCAATGCATTTATATAAAAACACTCCATGCAATTCCTCTGTCAATCTTGCAGGAATTCAACATCATTATACACAATGATCTCAACCAAATCTGTCATAGGTCAAGTCCTTAGAATTATATTGTACCCATTGCACTAGAATTATATTATATTGTATTTATTTCTGATTTGTCATTGCCTGTGAGTAATGAAGATCAAAGTGGGTGAAATAAAAATGGAGGCCACAAGCTTCCTGAAGCACATTTGGACAATGCTGAAGAAAAAATCAGATAGCCTCAAAGACAAAGCAGATGGAATCATGAATACCCAAATGCTTCTGCTCAAATCTATGAAAAATGACAACATTTTGGGCTCAGTATCCAACAAGATCAAATTCAATTGGAGGCATAGGTTTTCTGGAAAGTTCAAGCGCAGAGACTCAGAGAAAAAGGAAGATCCTTATAACCCACCTTCAATGGAGTTACTATGTGCTTCCCCAGATCACCAAGAGTTGGAGAGCTTATCACAGAGGCTGTTTGGTGGTTCAGATGCATCTGGCAGTCCTAGAACTCCAGAAATCAGGTCTGAGAATGAGATTGATAGAATTGCAGGGTCTTTCATCAGAAGGTTTCATAATCAAATGAAGCTGCAGAAGCAAGATTCTTATAATCAAATGAAGCTACAGAAGCAAGATTCTTTTAATGCTATGCTTGCCAGGAGTGTTTAATCTCAGATAAACTCTCTTCCTTAACCTGGTTTCCTTGTTAAGAGTGGCTTTGTTTTCTAGTTTGGTTTTAAGGGTGTTGGGAAAGTAAATATATGGTTCTTAGTGGACAACTCACTTAGGTCTTACTTGATTTAATAAACATAGGTCTTAACACATATAACAAAAAATAATGATAAGTATGTTTCAATTTAGCATGAGAAGATGAACTCAAAATCAAAAGAAGAAGAATCGTATACAATCGGAGTATAATCTTGAATATCCCTTGTATCTCTATGAAGAATAAAGTTCAAAACTGTTCCACCTTCCTTCTAACTATCATTCCCAATGTCAGTTCATCATCTCTATCGTCCATTCTAGTTTTCTTCCTTAATCTCCTCTCAATTTGATGTGTAATTAGAACATCTCTAGACCACAAAACTTTTTCTTCTTTTAGTATAGTATGTAAAAATTATAATAGTAGAAAAATAGCTATTGAACCAAAACATAAGGCCACATGGTTCTTCTTAGTTTTGATTTCCTTCATATTTTCAATAAACTAATCTTTAATTAGAGTGCACACATCATAATCGTTACCTTTCACCATTTGATATGCCATGAAAAATGTTGTTGCCAAGACTGAATTGTATCGGTTTGTGTATTGGACCTTGTTTCCAACAACTTGAGCTACATATCTAGTCATTGGGTCCTTAAAAGGAATTAATTTCAATGACCTACCATCAAAGATAACACTTGTCAGAGCTATGGCATCGTCAATCTTGACAGACTTAGTCTTTGGTAGCTCACCAATGTCACCCAGTCCAATAACCCTCTTCATAACTTCCTTGGTCAACAAGTGACAATCGTCTAGCCAAATATAGGTGTCATGAAAGTGACTTATCACCATTCTTACATAATTATCATCTCCACATAAATTTTGAAAATGATTGAACACATCTAGCTTCTTGTCCACCAAAACCTGAAATTCAGGTTTCACATTTCCATCATCGAAGAAATCATTCAAGTCGCAACAGAAAAATGGGAAGAGGCCATAGAATGGGAATAGAAATAACTTAATTGCTCTCTAAGTTTGAACACCCACTCAACTGTGTAGTTTTTTGAGTCAAACTCATTGACCCATGATTCATGAGTAGTGGTGATGCTCACAGAGGTGAAGCACTGGGACTTCCCGGTAGGTCCCAGTGCTTCACCTCTGTGAGCATCACCTAGATTCATTCATTCTCGTGGGAGATGGGTTCGTGTTGAACCAGTACTCATGAATCATGGGTCAATGAGTTTGACTCAAAAAACTACACAGTTGAATCGTGATAGCAATATCACATACTCATCCATAGTCGTATCCACGAAACAAGAAATCGTATCCACGAAACAATATAATGGGAAGATTGCGGACCCGACCAAGAATCAAATTGGGTATATAATCGGCCAAAATCGGGTTATCAAAACATATTCCACCTCTTTGGTTGGAAGATACATATTCTCATTTTAGGCCCATATTCAGGTTTTGAGATGATAATATTCAGCAATCATATTCATGAACAACAGTACCATATGCAGTATCATACAACAGTATCATATTCAGTATCATATTCAATATCATACAGCAATATCATATTCATTATCATATTCAGTATCATAAGCATGTTCATATTCAGTATCGTATTCATGAACAATAGTATCATATTCAGTATCATACAACAGTATCATATTCAATATCATATTCAGTATCATAAGCATGTTCATATTCAGTATCATATTCATGAACAACAGTATCATATGCAGTATCATACAATAGTATCATATTCAATATCATACAGCAATATCATATTCATTATCATATTCAATATCATAAGCATGTTCATATTCAGTATCGTATTCATGAACAACAGTATCATATTCAGTATCATACAACAGTATCATATTCAATATCATAAGCATGTTCATATTCAGTATCATATTCATGAACAACAGTATCATATTGAGTATCATAAGCATGTTCATATTCAATATCATATTCATGAACAACAGTATCATATTCATGAATAGCAGTATCATATTCATTATCATATTAGTTGGTTGTTAGGTTCAATAATGTCATTTTGATTCAAGTTTTGGTATATCTCTTGATCTTGCTATGATATCTTAAGAAAAGAATGAGGCTTTTCTATGTATGTGGGTATGTTTCTATGTATCTATGTATCTATTTATCTATCTAATTGTTTATATGTATGAACTATCTAACCCTATATATCTATGTATGTAGGTATGTATCTATGTATCTATGTAACTATTTATCTATCTAATTGTTTATATATGTACCTATGTTTTTAGGCCATTGATGGATCCTATTAAGAATATTGACGTTCTAAAATGGGTAGTTGTGGGGACCACATATTCTCAGCTTCTCATAGCTCTGATTGCTTGTGTTGTCGTAGCCATAACAGTGGTGGCCCTAGAATCTAATGCAGATAGGGGTCAACAAAAAAGGAAAGGAAATAATTTCTATAGAATGGTTATTCATTCCAATGACGTGGATTGTCGTGATCAGATTCGCATGAGTAGGGGAGCCTTCTTTCGTCTAGCTACTATCCTAAGGCTGAATGGATCCTTGAAAGATACGATACACTTGACATTAGAAGAACAACTTGTGATGTTCCTCCACACCGTTGGCCACAATTTGAGGAACCACAAGATTGCCCACAACTTTGGCCACTCAGGAGAGACAATCAGCCGATACTTCCACAATGTGTTGAGGGCTATCTTAGGACTCCACAAGGATTGCTTTCTACCACCTAGTCCAAACACTCCTCCTGAAATTAGTGGGAACGAACGCTTTGATCCATTCTTCAAGGTAATTGTTGTGTTGTTACATTTTTCTTGTACAGATTTTTATCATTGACGACTGGTTGACATTGCAATTGATGATTGTATCATATCATATAGGATTGTGTTGGAGCTATTGATGGAACCCATATACCAGTCACCGTCGATGTCGACATGCAGGGTAAATATCGTGATAGAAAAGGCAACCTGTCACAAAATGTTATGGGTGTGTGTTCCTTCGATCATAAGTTTCAATACTGCCTTGCTGGTTGGGAAGGGTCTGCCGCAGATAGTCGTGTTCTAGCTTCAGCTCTGTCAAGAGCAGATCCTCTTGTTGTTCCCCCCGGTAAGCCAAATCATAGTTTAATAATATGCTTTATTTATGTAGGAAAATATTTTCACGTTTCACATATTAATAATATACTTTATTTATGTAGGAAAATATTTTCTAGTGGATGCTGGATATCCCAATGCACTTGGATTTCTTGCTCCTTATTGGTGTACACGCTACCACCTGAAAGAGTTTTCAAGAGAAAATCCAATAAACTCAAAAGAAGAGTTGTTCAACCATCGACACTCCTCTCTTAGAAACTCAATAGAGCGTACATTTGGTATTCTCAAGCAGCGTTTTCCAATCCTGAGGCATGCCACGTCTTATCCTATCATGACACAAGCCCATATTGTATTAGCATGTTGCATACTACACAACTACATTACGGTAGAGGACGACATTCCACCAGAAATTGACATTGAAGAGGAAGATGATCGTGATGGGGTAGATGTACCAGTGCTAGAGACATATGGGTTGTCTCATAATGATAGAAACCGGTGGGCACAGTTCCGAAATGATATAGCAAGTAGAATGTGGGAAGAGTATAGATCCCGACAATAGTTGTATTGGTTTCCTTTTTCTTGTCTTTTTATCTGCAAGTATTGGACTTGTAATGGTCAATGTGTTTTATTTGAGTAAACTGATGTATGAAGCTACTTTGATATACATGATGGTTTTTTTTTTCTTGTATTTTTATCTGCAAGTATTGGACTTGTAATGGTCAATGTGTTTTATTTGAGTAAACTGATGTATGAAGCTACTTTGATATACATGATGGTTTCCTTTTTCTTGTATTTTTATCTGCAAGTATTGGACTTGTAATGGTCAATGTGTTTTATTTGAGTAAACTGATGTATGAAGCTACTTTGATTAACAACAATTTGTATACACAGCATGGCTTACACAGAATCATTGATGAACATGAATGAGATTGCTAACACGAGCCAAATATCTTCTTTGTCGAAGAAGATTATGTGGTCAAAGGACATGGAACGAAAGCTTATAGACTTGCTCCTTGAGCAAGTACAACTAGGAAGAAAATGTGATGGAGGCTTCAAAAAAGAAGCCTGGACCGCAATTGAGAGGCGGTTCAATGCTGATTTGAACCTCAGTCTATCCAAGGACAACTTCAAAAACAAGTTGAAAACTTGGAAGCTTGCATATAGAGTCATGAAGGAGCTTCGGAATATAAGCGGTTTAGCTTGGAACGAGGCTACTCAGTCCATGGATGCTAAGGACAGCGTGTGGGATGAGCTTCTCAAGGTAGGGTAATCTCTCTACTATTTTGATGGAAATAATATTGTCTTCTTTTTAAGTTAATAATGAAAGACAAAGAACCTAATCCATTTATTTATGCCAACATATAGCGAAGAGAGTTCAAAAACGCAAGAATGTATAAAAAGCAGCCCTTTCAGTACTTCACTGAATTGGGTGTAATTGTCGGTAATGACATGGCTGAAGGAAATGCAGCTACCACGGCCCTTGAGTTTGAAGAAGGGAACCCTTTGGAAGAGCCATTCGATGTGAATGATGAAGAGGACGCTGTACATCTTGATAGTGGTGTTGATTGGGATGACGAGCCTTATAATTCCACTCAATCCACTGCAACAACAAGTACTAGAGGGACTCCTAGTTCATCAGGTAGAAAGGTGGGAAAGAGGAAGAAGGCAAGTCTGGCTGCTTCGTTGGATTCCATGTCTGAAACAATGAAAAAAAAAAAAGAGGGCATGAACAATATTCACCTTGTTAAAATTGATGAATCTAGTCATGAGAATGCTTTGACGGATGCCTATAACGCTCTCAAATCCATGCCCGAATTGAGTAGAGGTGTATTCCTCAAGGTATACGAAACCTTCTTGGGTCAACGTGAAAGAGCCAAATGGTTCTTATTGATGACGGAGGAGGAGAGAAGCGACTGGATTGTAGCCACATATGGTGGTTTATAGTTAATTTAAAGGACATCATTTTGTGATTTTAAATGAGTTGGAAGCCTATAAAAGGCTAAAAAACTGACATGATACTGCTATTCATTTTGAATATGACATGAAATCTGAATATATGTGTATGCCAACTTTAATTCAATTTTTGCTAAACATGATAGTGAATATGATAGTGTTGTTCATGAATATGATACTGAATATGATAGTGTTGTTCATGAATATGATACTGCTGTTCATGAATATGATTACTGAATATTCAGTATCATATTCAGTATCATAAGCTGAATATAATACTGTTGTTCATGAATATGATTGCTTAATATGATACTGAATATGATACTATTGTTCATGAATATGATTGATGAATATGGTACTAAATATTCAGTATCATAAGCAGTATCATATTCAGTATCATATTTAGTATCATGACATACCATCATATTCCATGCTTATCCATTTGCATTTCATAATTACATTTTCAATCATTCCATAACTACATTTACAATGCTTGTGATTACCATTTTGATCATATATACATGATGATCTTGTTGTGATGTGGCATGATACTTTATGATGATATCTAGTGTATTTTGTGTTCAAGAACATTGATTTTTTTATCATGTTGTTACTGATTTTCAGTGGATTTGTACTTTATCATGTGGATAGATATATATTTAGATTTTTTACTATTATATGCTCATATTGTCACAAAATGATTATTTTAATATTTTAATTTAAATGCAATTGATGAATATGATACTGTTGTTCATGAATATGATTGTTGAATATGATACTATTGTTCATGAATATGATTGTTGAATATGATACTGAATATGATACTACTGTTCATGAATATCATTGCCGAATATGATACTGAATATTCAGTATCATAAGCAGTATCATATTCAGTATCAGGACATACCATCATATTCCATGCTTATCCATTTGCATTTCATAATTACGCTCAATTCTCAATTTTCAATATGACATGAAATCTGAATATATGTGTATGCCAACTTTAATTCAATTTTTGTTGAACATGATAGTGAATATGATAGTGCTGTCCATGATCATGATTGCTGAATATGTTACTGTTGTTCATGAATATGATTGCTGAATATGATACTGAATATGATACATATATTTAGATTTCATGTCATATTGAAAATTGAAAATTGAGCGTAATTATGAAATGCAAATGGATAAGCATGGAATATGATGGTATGTCCTGATACTGAATATGATACTGCTTATGATACTGAATATGATACTGAATATTCAGTATCATATTCAGTATCAGGACATACTGAATATGATACTGCTTATGATACTGAATATTCAGTATCATATTCAGTATCATAAGCAGTATCATATTCAGTATCAAGACATACCATCATATTCCATGCTTATCCATTTGCATTTGTCCTGATACTGAGTATGATACTGCTTATGATACTGAATATTCAGTATCATATTCAGTATCATAAGTAGTATCATATTCAGTATCAGGACATACCATCATATTCCATGCTTATCCATTTGCATTTCATAATTATGCTCAATTTTCAATTTTCAATATGACATGAAATCTGAATATATGTGTATGCCAACTTTAATTCAATTTTTGCTGAACATGATAGTGAATATGATAGTGCTGTCCATGATCATGATTGCTGAATATGATACTGAATATGATACTGTTGCTCATGAATATGATACTAAATATGATACTATTGTTCATGAATATGATTGCTGAATATGATACATATATTCAGATTTCATGTCATATTGAAAATTGAAAATTGAGCGTAATTATGAAATGCAAATGGATAAGCATGGAATATGATGGTATGTCCTGATACTAAATATGATACTGCTTATGATACTGAATATGATACTGAATATTCAATATCATAAGCAGTATCATATTCAGTATCAGGACATACCATCATATTCCATGCTTATCCATTTGCATTTCATAATTATGCTCAATTTTCAATTTTCAATATGACATGAAATCTGAATATATGTGTATGCCAACTTTAATTCAATTTTTGTTGAACATGATAGTGAATATGATAGTGTTGTCCATGATCATGATTGCTAAATATGATACTGAATATGATACTGTTGCTCATGAATATGATACTAAATATGATACTATTGTTCATGAATATGATTGCTGAATATGATACATATATTTAGATTTCATGTCATATTGAAAATTGAAAATTGAAAATTGAGCGTAATTATGAAATGCAAATGGATAAGCAGGGAATATGATGGTATGTCCTGATACTAAATATGATACTGCTTATGATACTGAATATGATACTGAATATTTAGTATCATATTCAGCAATCATATTCATGAACAATAGTATCATATTCAGTATCATATTCAGCAATCATATTCATGAACAATAGTATCATATTCAGTATCATATTCAACAATCATGATCATGGACAACACTATCATATTCACTATCATGTTCAGCAAAAATTGAATTAAAGTTGGCATACACATAAATTCAGATTTCATGTCATATTGAAAATTAAAAATTGAGCGTAATTATGAAATGCAAATGGATAAGCATGGAATATGATGGTATGTCCTGATACTGAATATGATACTGCTTATGATATTGAATATGATACTGTTGTTCATGAATATGATTGCTGAATATGATACTGAATATTCAGTATCATATTCGGTATCATAAGCAGTATCATATTCAGTATCATAAGCTGAATATGATACTGAATATGATACTATTGTTCATGAATATGATTGTTGAATATGATACTGACTATTCAGTATCATAAGCTGATTATGATACTGAATATGATACTACTGTTCATGAATATGATTGCTGAATATGATACTGAATATTCAGTATCATATTCAGTATCATAAGCAGTATCATATTCAGTATCATAAGCTGAATATGATACTAAATATGATATTGTTGTTCATCTCCATTACAAAATATAGTTTTATGAGAAATGGAGGCATTGGATATTTATGTTGGAGCCACTGGTAAGTACCCGCCGGTATTTTTATTGTGTTAATTTCTTGGATCCATGCCAAGATTATTTTGTGTTGCTAGTGATTATGTTGGCTTTCACAGAGTGTGCTTGTCATTTTATACTTCATTTTATATAGTGCTCATCTTCCTCTCCATTATTTTGTGTTGCTAGTGATTATGTTGGCTTTCACAGAGTGTGCTTGTCATTTTATACTTCATTTTATATAGTGTTTGTCTTTCTCTCCATTTTTTTATTTTTCTCTCCAGTTTTAGGAAGCCTTGTTTCTCTTGTCTTTTGAATTTAGAGTGCTTTCAGACATATTAGCTTGCATTTGTTAGTGTTGTTGCTTTTTTTAAGTGGAATACACGAAGGAGTACCACATGATGAATGCTTCATTTAATGTATTGTTAAGGTGTAGTCTCTTAACTATCCATTTCTAGTTCTTCAGACATGATTTTATAAATGTGTTTTGGTAGACGACTGTATTGTTCATGATTTTGTATGTATTAACCATCTTGTTATTATTGTTGCGTTATGAAATTAAGTTTAATAATTCTACTTTGTTTAATGCTCTATTTCATCTTCAATTTCTTTTCATTTTTCATTCATTTTAAAAAAACACGTGATAGGTACAGAAATAGAAATGGATAGTTTTGAGACTACACATATGATAAAGTGAGACTACACATATGCTGACATTAAATATGTTTGAAATAGCTTCTGGATTTGATTTTGTAGATATTTTATGGTCACACTCTATGATCCTTCATCGGGATGGAAGAGATAAAAATGACTGAAAAAAAATTCCATCATTTTGGTCTATTGCAATCATTTTGGTCTCAAACTATCTATTGCAATCCCGATGATGAATCACAGAGTGTGATCCAAAACTATCTACACAATTGAATCAAGAAGGTATTTCAAACATCGATGCAAAAAATATCCACATATGCTGATAAAAAAATGAGCTATCTGATGATTGTTTACTGTTCATGTTAGTAAACGGTCAAAATTTTTGATGGTACTCCTTGGTGTATTCCATTTAAAAATGAACAAGTTTTAGTTTTTGTATCATGTTTACTTTGTAGATGCAGGATTGATCATCGAATGTGGGGCATAAGGGCATAGACCGTGGATCTACTTGCGTTTTCTTATTTAATGGTGTGTTTTCACACCACCGACCAGTTCATGGATATTGTTATATCTGATGCTATAGTTGTGTCATTATATTTTTTGTATAACTTTTTCAATTTGTACTCATAAAATATAGTCATGTTGTTATAGCGAACAAAATTAGTATGAATGAACAAATTTTTGCTTGATATAGTGATGATGGCTACGAGGAATGCTCCTATGTGTGACTGCGGTGATGGATTGCGTTGTGTGTTGAAGAAGTCACAGACAGAGGACAATCCAGGCCGTAAATTTTGGGGTTGTAAAAACTTCTATAAGGTTGTTAATTGCACAATATTTAAATATTTACAAATAATAAATATTAGTCATTATAGCGAGACTAACTTAGATTTGTATTGTAGGATGGAGGTGGATGTGGTTACTTTCGATGGGTTAATGACACCCCGTCATTGTCTACATCATCAGTATGTTCTACACACAGACCTGTTGTAGATGATGAGTGCAAGAATTGCAAAAGACTCGAGAAAACTATGGCAAAAGCGGAGGCTACATCTAAAGCCGAAATCTTGTTTTTACGGAATCTTCTTTGTGCAACAATCATACTATTTAGTTTGATCATCGTACTACTTAGTTTGATCATTTTTTGGAGATAGATATATATGTGGACTAGATGACTTATTTATATTTTGATGTGATATGAGCAATGTTATAATTTTTTTTTTTGTTATAATATTGTTTATGATAATGTATAAAATTATTAAAAAAAGCTAAGTTTACTGTTCAATATTGTTTTTGTTAATGTATAATATTATTTATTTTTTTTGTTAATGTATTGAAAAAAATATATTAAATTTTGTTAAAGTTAAGTTTATTGTTTTTGTTAATGTATAATATTGTTTATTTTTGTTGTTATGATATTGAAAAAAATATATTAAATTTTGTTTATGATTTACTGCATAAAAATATAAATTAATATAAAAAAACTATACATAAAGAATGGACCAAAATAATAAATGTATAAAATTATTTAAGTTTTCTATTCACAGAATTGGAAAAAATATATTAAATTTTATTTATGATTTAGTACATAAAAATATAAATTAATATAAAAAAACTATACATAAAAAATGGACTAAAATAATAAAATATCAAATTAAAAATTAAATTCTAATTCCAATTTAAAATGTAGAACCAAACAGAAAAGATGAATTTCTATCTTCCAATTCCAATTTGAAATTGCAAACCAAACACATAAAGAGGAATTTCTATCTTCCAATTCCAATTTTGAAAATGGCAACCAAACGCAGAAGATGGATTGTCTCATCCATCTTCCGGGTCAACCAAACGGTCCAAAACATATTCCGAATATACAAAATCAGAATATCAAAACCTTATTATGAGATAATCAGGTTTTGCGCCAAATTCCAATTCCACAAACAAACGGGGCCTTATGATGTTAAGGCCTTGTACTCAACTAGAATTGATCTCTAGTGGGCTCATTCAAAATCATTCAACTTGTAAATCAAGGACACATTAACATAATTTTAAGTTTGTATATTCATCTAATTATAATTCATGTTTTGTAGAAGCCTTTATTTTTATGTCTATGAAATATCACATGATGCATTTTCGTTACTTTTCAAATAACTTGAAATTTTCATTTAAATAGATTGTACAAAATTTGCTACTACTAACTTAAATTGTACTATTTTCCTACTACTCTCTTACAAATTGATGATGGATCATGGAGTGTGATCAGAAACGTTGATGTAAAAAATACTCACACAATCGAATCCAAAAATATAACATTATAAATGGTCATTTATGTTATTGAGTTTCTTCAAGTAAATTAAGGGTTGCATAGTTTACTCTTACTAATATTAAATGTTCTTGTAGATCATTGAATTGTGAAGATTGATTTTCGAGGTTTGAAAAACCTTGTTTTATAATTTGTTTTGAAAAATAAAGTGTTATTACACAATTTGTTTGACCTAAAAATGAGTTAAGTTTGTGTAATCTCTTGTTAGGGCCTCTTGCCATTTCATAACCATCTCATATGTTTTTTGTGCTTTGGGATTATTCACATCTATTATGGTTTTTATTATTAGTTCTTCTTGATAGGCAGGGTATTTATGATTTCGTTAGATGCAATTTATTTTGTTAAGTTGGCTAATCCGCTAATGCATTTTGGTTACTATTCAAATAACTTGAAATTTTCATTTAAATAGACTGTACAAAATCCACTACTACTAACTTAAATTGTACTATTTTCCTCCTACTCTCTTACATATTGATGATAGATCATGGAGTGTGATAAAAAAATGTTGATGTAAAAAATACACACATAATCGAATCCAAAAACTATAGCATTATAAATGGTCATTTACGTTATTGAGTTTCTTCAAGTAAATTAAGGGTTGAATAGTCTATTCTTACTAATATTAAATGTTCTTGTAGATCATTTAATTGTGAAGATTGGTTTTTGAGGTTTGAAAAGCCTTGTTTTATAATTTGTTTTGAAAAATAAAGTGTTATTACACAATTTGTTTGACCTAATATGAGTTAAATTTGTGTAATCTCTTGTTAGGGCCTCTTGTCATTTCATAACAATCTCATATATTTTTGTGCTCTTGGATTATTCACATCTATGATGGTTTTTATTATTAATTCTTGTTGATTGGCAGGATATTTATGATTTCGTTAGATGCAATTTGTTTTTCAAACAACCATTGCAAAATTTATTTATTTTTTATAAGAGCTTCAATTATTTATAACCATCTAAATTGATATTAAGTTTTTTGTTTTATTGATAATAATGAATGATTGTTGAATTCCACATAAATCTTGTTTCATTTAATTCATATCTTGATAGAAATGCATAGAATTTTCTTGAGTCTCTCATTGCGTACAGTATCAAATGCATTCAATAGAGATCTTAAAATATCTATGAAAGTTTATGTAGGTTATTTCAATGGAATCAATTACATGGGAAATTATTTTTTATTCTCGGTACTAATAGATGGTCAATGAAATCCAGCAAAATCTTAGGAGATATTATCTCATTGAATGCACGTCTCGACATATATCATCTCAATGAATGCAAAAACAATGATTGAGCTACCCAATGAATTTTTCTGTGCAGCTAATAGGTAGTAACTATGACCTTTGTATACGTGTCATTTTTGCTTGCTCTCTATACAACTACATTTGTTCATTTTGTGTCTCCTTGTTGTATCAAGTTTTTCTAACCTGTTCAAATGGTAGAGTTTCCTAGACTTCTCTAACATGTACAATATAAACTTATATCACAAATAAAAATTAAATTTCTTAAATTCAACCCCTATAGAAAAGAATATTAGTACTAATTAATTGTTCCAATAGAGAAAATACTAGAGAGAGAAAATGTAGGTTCCCTTGCTACTACAACACTTTAGATGTTAAACAATTTTGGCAATTTCACTAAATTTTTGCTTTCTAAAAGTATAACGTGTATGTTGTATTGCTAGTATTTTATTGCTTCATCTTTTTTGTTTTATTTTGGTCTTCAAGACTTCTTTTTTAGTTTTATTTTGGTCTTCAAGACTTCTTTTTTAGTTTCATGAAAAAAAAGGACTACAGAGCTACTCTTTCAATTATCAAATTGAGTCAAAAAAACTTGTGAATGCCAATAGCAATTTTTTTTACCATCTTCAGCTCATTTTTGGTCTCCTTAACCTCTTATTTGAGATCATTAACATCAACAATGGAAGCCATATGGCTCCAAGAAGCACTGGCACCCTACTTCCTCTTTGAAAAACCTATACACTCCAACCTCTCAGACCAAAAGTTGCAGCAACCAAGCTTTAACAATTGGGTTGGGGACTCTTGCCTTCAAGCCAAGTTGGAACTCGATAAACATAGATTTAATTCTTTTTTGAATCATCATTTCAGATATTTTGATTTCTTGCAAATTCTAGCATCACGCATAAAAGGAGACTGAGGAGAGGGTACTCACATGGCTAAAGCAATTTACCTCAACTCAATTTCTATATATTTTAGGGTTTCAAAATTTAACAATTTTCTTTGATTGGTCAGTTGATTGCAGAGATTTTCTCTGCAACTTATCCTAGCATCTTGTGCAAAGGTCGACTCTACATGAGTGAGCAGTCACTCAACCCAGGTGAAGGTGGCCTTCCCTATCCTATACATAAACTCACATTGAATGTGACCCTCACATTGTTGCTAGAGTCTTTTGTACATCTTATATGGGAGATGTATCCATATGAAATAACAATAAAATTGTGTTCACCTCTATCAAGAAGAGTGGAAAATCCTTCAAGGTGATCACAGTGGATGTAATGCCTCGCTAGGGAACCCAAGAGAAATTAACCTAAACTATGTTACTAAGTTTACAGAATGTTTTTTTCTCAAGAGTTTACAAATAATGATGAATAACAACACGAAAGTAATATAACATAAGACACTATATACTTACAAATGTAACTCATTTATAGGTTACGAATCCCAAGGGTTCCATGACGTAGAATTATGTAAGTTAATTAATCTACTAAACACAATAAACAATATACAATCTCCATACAATGTAAAATAATAACAAGTACATCATCTCATAAATGAAACCTAGATACATTTGATACCATAAGGTATACATAATAACCAACATTCACTGCACAAGTCGTAGGATATGTAATAATAAATCAAGATACAAAGTACAAGTACAATATATGAAAGATAAGAGTAAGTCTCCAACAAGAACAAGAAGAGAGTAACAACAAAAAG
This sequence comes from Chamaecyparis obtusa, assembly GCA_027943335.1. Lineage (NCBI taxonomy): Eukaryota > Viridiplantae > Streptophyta > Pinopsida > Cupressales > Cupressaceae > Chamaecyparis > Chamaecyparis obtusa. The sequence continues at coordinate 2,237,624 of BSBK01003299.1, forward strand.
GATCATCCAACACCATCACAAACATCAAAATCTAAATGGTAATAGAATCACTACCACCCGACCACGTGGAACCAAAAAGATCACTCCTACTATGCTAAGGAGATAACAACATACCCCACTTAGATATCAAACACCAAAATCAACCACATTACAAACTAAGCAAAGGATCTTGAAAGATCTCTATCTCAAGAGGTACAACTCAAAATGCAAAGTTAAACATACTAATCCCAAAGGCAACCAACACATGTAGGAAACCTAAGATGCATATGGGGAAGTTTCATCACATAAGTCAACTCTAGAGTTATCCTAGTAGTCTCTCTAGACCTCAGCGCCCTAGTGACTCTATGTGGTATCGGTAATCTTCTCATATAAACAAGGTACCACTATGTTATATCCAAGTCCACGCAGGCGAAAAGAATCATCTCACACTCCATCCTAGCATGTAGTAGCACTTGAAGCATGGGTGGGGAACATAGACATCTTATTAATTCATTTTAAACTCTCAATGTATTTAAGTTATATCACTTTATTAAGTAACTTGCAAAGGATACCCAGGCAGCCACTTTCGGGCTTGGACGCCTCCAGAGCAAGCTACTTCCCCTCTAACACCTAGATAACCTACCCTAAGCTCGTAAGTCTCAAATAAATCTCATAGAAGTACAATAATCAAATATCAGTTCCAAAGATTGCTAACAGGAACACACATTGGTCCTCAAACCAAATATCACAAAATCCATACGGGTCCTCAAACCATAACATCATAAAAATATACTCTCTCAAAGAGTTCACAAACTAATAAGCTTAAAATGAACAAAGGTTGGGTAAAAAGATCAAAACCATTATCACATTACAAACATTGCAAATATCTATGCCACAAATAAAAGGTAAAACTTCAAGCCTCTGATAACAATTCCTAAAAGCCAACTTAATGCTACTCATACTGACAATCAAACACAACAACCAAAAAATCTAATAATATACACATCAACATTTAAATTCTCATCAAATAGTTTTTTTTTAATTAATTTTTTATATTTATTTTTTTTAATTTATTTTTTCTAAAAACATAATTTCTAAATGTAGATTTTTGCAATATGTAAATAAATTATCTTCCTTAAATAACATGCAACTGAATATATATTTCCTAAATATCATGCAATTGAATATATATTTCTTAAATAACATGCAACTGAATATGTCTTTTTTAAATAACATGCAATTGAATATATCCTCCTTAAATAACATGCAATTGAATATATCATTCCTAAATAACATGCAACTTAATATATATTTCCTAAATAACATGCAACTGAATATGTCTTTCCTAAATAACATGCAACTGAATATATCTTTCTTAAATAACATGCAACTAAATATATTTTCCTTAAATAACACACAACTGAATATATATATCTTTCACACATGCAAATCTATATTATTTACATACACATATCTATATTTCAAAAGCATCCATTTTTCTCTAAAAACAAACTCTTTCAAAATCGTGGAAGGTCATAATTGAAAATAAATCAAAGCAAAACTTTTAATGAAAATCTTAATCAAATTTTTTTTCCAAAAGATTCCCTAGCATTCTTGATTATCAAAGAAACAAATCTTTTAAATAAGCTCTCATCATTTGTACACAAGATCTAATCAAACACGAAGAAGACAATGATTTCAATGGATGCTTTTTAAGGATTTTAAAACCCTACCTTAATATACAACGCTGAATCAAAAATTATTTCCAAATCTTGAAAACCCAAAGCTTTTGAAAACACCAAAACTTTAATCCAAAATTTGTCAAGAGAGAATTCTTCAAAACCTAAATGAAATATTCTAAAATGGTCTCTTGGCTCTCTTATATAGAAATTCAAAACCTCGAGTTAAAATAATGCAACTCTAAAATAACAAAATGGAACTCAACTACGACCTCATTTTTATCAACTTTAATTTATTAAAAGAATTATTTATTTAATTTCTTCAACTTTAAGTCACTTTAATTCAACTTGATTTTAAAAGGTTAAGTTCTAATTTTATAACAAAGTACTTTTTAAGTTGCATGATTTATTATTATTATTTTAATTAATAAAATATGCAACTCAATTTAAATATCACTTAACTCAAATTACACATTTAAATTTAATTTTTATTTAATAATTATTAAATTTCTCAATTAATTATTTTTTTCTCATTTAATTAATTTTGACTTTGCAATTAAATTATTTATTAAATATAGATAATTAATTAATTTTTATTAATTGATTAATCTTATATTTAATATTTTAATATATCATAAGGTGTAACTATTTAATCTTATTTAATTAATCTTAATTAATTCTTCAAACTATTTTAATACCAAAACCACATCAAATCACATGACTTGCAATAAGATGGAAACTGACTAAATTAAAATGCAACAATCAAGCCTAAAGGAAGGGCTCATGAATTTACATCACCTTGACGAATCCGGATAGGTAGAAAATCATATACTTGTCCATTATTTCAATACAATTAATGGCTTAGGTTGGGATTGGACCTGTATGTTATCTCCCCTCTCTTACCATTGAGATATTGTGATAGGGCACGCTCATCTTGGCAATTTAGGGAAGTTGATGTGTGGTACCTAAAATTTTGCATAAAAGACGAGCATGCGCATACATGTATAAATAGATAACAAACAATGGCAAGGATCGACCGGTCGTGTAGATCTCACAAGCAAGTAACTACGACTCCATCCCTCAACCACATCAAGCATGTCAAATAAAAAAGTAAAACATACACTCTAACCATACACATGCAAGTATGAGGTCAATAAAACCATAAATATAAATAACATCATCATACGTGGATAATCAACATGAAGAGTGGCCTAAAAGAGTTTATCCATATAAACTAAAAATAAAACTATGGGAGGGTATTACAGTGGAAACTTAGCGCTTGTTGGAGGGTGCACTATTTGTGCATGCTCGAGCTTTATCTAGAAACAGTTGCTCAAGTGATGGAAAAAGAAGAGGTAAGCCTTTCTCTACTCTCGTCGTTAAACCTAACTCTGAAATGACCTTAGCATTAAATAGTGAGAAAGATAGACTAATGGGTGTTGTGATCTTTCTTGCAATGCTTGATGCTAGTAAATTATCATATTATAGTTATATGAACAACTAGTTGCAAAACATTTGGGTTAAGAAACTGTGGTTTTGTAAACATTAATTTTTCCATCTCCATAAAACATCCTTTCAATTACTTATATTATTCTCCGCAGTGGGTATGTAACTAGCAACGTACGTCCTACCACTCTTCACCTCGACGCATATCTTGGAGTAGACCACCATCTCTTTGAGCAAAGCTCTTTGCTTGAGTGCCACGTGTCCTTCGTATCCTTTGAAACATTCATTTTCTTGCAAACCCTAACCTTTCAAGGGTTGTACACATGTTGACTTCGCAGATGTCTACAAGCAAAGGAAGCAAAGCAAAGTTAAAAGTTCTCGCTCGAGCGATACATGGCCCTTTTCGGGCTAACCACAATTCTTTTCGTTGGTGATCTTGATTCCTCACAAAGCCCTACACGTGGCCTTCTCACAGGCACTTTAAGAAAACCAACTCCCTTCCTTCCCATCTCTCAACACCATTGTTTCACGTATCCCAGTTTGTTCCTGAACCAAAAGTTGTTGCAAGTTTCTCGGTCATTTGCCACACGCCTTTCAAAGCTATAGATGAATTGCTACACACGTCCAAATGCCTACAATTCCAAAGTCATCTTAATAAGGTACAATGGTCCCTTAGGAATAGTCACAATCTGAAGTTTTTTCTATTTCCCAAGTGCCATTATTGTGAGTTGATTTCTCTTGAAGATCAAATTGTGTGAGCCATCTATCCCTCAGGGCCGACATAGAAAGCGACCTCTTATTTCTTTCAAGTGTGCGATGTCGTACCTCTTCAGTAGTCATTTTCTTTCTTTGAATTTTGGGGTTCTTCCTACCCAATGATATATAATGTTCATTATGTAATGAGAAATGGATCCCAACAGAGAACTTTGAGTCCTCACGCTTATAGAATCAACTCTCTTTTGTCTTAAACTATTTATGTTTTCTAAATCATTAATACAAATTAATTGTGCACTATGCCCTTCGATATATTTGGTGGCTCATTATTCATTTACAAATTTATGTGTTATTTTGAACCTTAGTATAGCATTTGTATTAAATATTTGAAGTAGATTATGCTTTTAAAGATTCTTTGTTTCATCTACATTATTGTGTTCTCTACTCTATGTTTGTGAGTTAGGCTTTTACTAGGCATGTTTATGTTCTAAATTTGGTTGGTTTTGTAAAGAGCCTTGAGATTCCTCATTGGGAATAACTTGTACATTTGGTTTTTTAAGGTGTTCTAAAATATCAAACATATCATCTTTTGCAATTTCATCATTTTCTAACTCTTTCCCTCAAAACATAGTATGAAGATTCAGCTTCTAAAATCTTAGAGGTTTCTCAGTGAAAAGAATTAGAGTTCTACATTCACTAAAGCTTCCCATAAGGTCGTTACGCCTTAGATAAATTTTTGGTGTCAATAGTTCCTTTTTATAGCATGCTTGGTGGGACTCGAAACAAATATTATGTTTGAAATTTTAGTGGGTGCATGAGCCATAGACCGGTTACTATATCTCAGTCTCAGGGAGTGCCTCATTTACTTGTTCCTCTACTATCCTTTGGCACTTATAGGAGCCCCAACTAACAAGCTCGTGCCCATCAAGTGCATAACCAAGAAAAAAACACATGATAGTAATAACCCAGAATGCAGAATCAACCCAGAAATTTTGTGGCCTGGAACAATGGTAGTCCTCTAGTTCCTCCTATCCCCTAGTTGTATGGGGACATTCCTACATCTTCCCTCAAAGAATTTCTTAAATTTAGAGGAGAGGATTCTAAGACCCTAGGAAAATATCTTCAAGATGTTGCACAACATTTTAGAGCAATGTGTGGCTCTAAGGCTCTTGGCAGCTTCTTTCAAGGGCAAGGCTCAAAACTGGTACCGTTCGCTCCCTGCTAGCTCCATCACGTAATGGGACTAGCTGGGTGACCCTTTCTACGAGTGTTTCTCAAACAAGGGATATAGATCATCACTATTGCAATAGTTGATCACTATCAAAAGGGCTCTTCATGAGGTGATCATAGATTTCAACACTAGGTTCCACAAAACTTGGCATATAATACCTATTGTTGCAAGGCTCTCGGATGACATGGTGTATGTTTTCTATCGCAAAGCTTTTACTCCCTATATATCTTTCATGACCCACTCCATGGGTAGAGTGACATTACCAAATACATACGTGATTATTGTAAGGGCAAAAACTAGTCTCATTGATGTTGGCCAGCTCCCTACTAGACCCATCATGCATGTATTCACAAACTTGCAAGATACTCCCCTCCTTGTTGAGAATATGCCAAGCATTTCTCATGTTCCCCAATCACATTATTATTATCCAAGTTCATAGTGTAGCACATCAAGTGATCTGCCTAGCATTACAGCCACTCCCTCTCCCATTGCCTTGGCAACCGAGGTAAGTGTTATACACTAAGTTTGCACCCTTGTCTCAAGCTCTCGTAGTCTTGATAACCTAGTATAACATGGGAATCATCTCCAGGTTGTGGGACCTATGCTAACTGAGATGAGACCTCCAGGTTCTAGGTTGGTTCCTCTTGGATAATCACCTTAATTTGCTTCTAGACATGAAAAGTAAAACTTTCAAGGGAAAGGGATAGAAGGAATGCTTGGAAAGGGAAAAGACTGAAAGCAAACTACCTACTAGGTGATACACCGAAATTAGGGTTTGGATCTTAGTATAGAGGAATGGAATCAATGAAAGGCTCAGGTCTAGTAGGTCACAACTTACTGAATAGGCTTGCATAAGTATTTCATAGAAGGGTCTGAACATAAGACATAATTTATGACCTGCAAGCAGACATTCACTTCTGCAACTCGGTGTAGGATTGAGACAAGACTGTTAGGGGGTTGAAGTATACCCACGAAACATCTAAATCAGATCAAACATAATAACACACAAAATTATAGAAAGCAAGAGGGATCAAGAACCCTAAGATATCACTGAAAATATCATATACTTTAATCTAATAAGAGATAATTTTGACAAGGAAGCATAGGGACATGAAGGATTGTCACAAAACACCTTTGCAATATCTGAATCATCAATGGGAGAAATACAACTATATAAGCCAGAGGGTAGAAATGATACCACAGATGACCCTTAAGAAAAGATGAATTTCTTCTACAAATTGTCCAACTCTGAGCTCAAAAAGCTCCAAAAAGCTCCAAAAATACAATATATACATACTCCTTTGCACGCAAGCAAGAGTCAAAAACTAACTAGGGTTACATGGTTTTCAATACAATAATCAAACCCTAGCCGATCAAATCTGATCATAAATATATCTCTGCAAAAAATCATAGATGATCAGATATTTGGGCCCATCTCTGTACTCGAAATCAACTTGCAAACAAGCAACCCGGACATATCTACTTCGCTTGCACAAAGTCTCACCATGAATGCACTGAATGGTACCCCCTTGAGACAAGAAATGACAAAAAATGACCACCTAGACCCCTGTCATCATCTTCCTCAACTGCAAAATGTCCTAAAGATATAAATTCCATCCACCAATTCTGTCACGATTGACTACTGATTCAAAAAACCTAGCCGAAACCCTGTAGGAATATATTTGAATTTAAATAATAATGGCTAACAGGTGGCACCCAACTTTTCCTCCATCGACAGTTGATGTTTAAAACTTAATCTCACTTTAAAACGCGACTGTCAGATCTTCTTATTTACCTGGGCTCGGCATCTGACTGCAAATCTAACTTTAAGTCTACCTCGGGTTACCCTTTTCCTTCAGTCGCAAAGTCATTTAAACATTTAGTTGACCTTGGTTAAGTCTAGCGTACACGGAAAGCTCTTTAGTCGCTAATTCACGGAATACCCTTAACCCTGGGCCCAGAACCGCCACATGTCATTCCTTTATTCACCCTTGATTGCTCTGTAAGCATACACCTTGGCAAGTCCTGACATCGGTCCCACTTAAAACAAGATTCTGATCCAACGGTGGGTGCAAGATCTCATGGCCCCTGAATATTCCTTGCACCTTTACGCTAGTCGTAGATCTATATTAGACCGGGACCCCTCTGACACATCGGTCAACCTAGAAGTCCTCATCATCATGCAATAACTAATAGGAAGCGAACACATCAGCAAGAAAGGACCCACTGAGAATGCTCTGAGATAAAGCAAGATCAATGACTATCGCATGATCTCATGGCCTAACACATAGCCTCGTGAACATACAACAGCCGTCGATCCTCTGCATATGTCAGAGCCTCTAACCACTGAAAGAACTTGGTCCTACTAATGAATAAGCTGACTCAACACATGTGGACCAATCAGAAGCTGCCATTTGAGTACACGTAGCAGTGGACCCGCCAGGCATGAAGAGTTACGTCACCAGGAGAAATCAATGGTAGTCTGAAAATCGCATACCTGTGACACTTTTCATGAGAAAACACGCCAGCCATTAGATCAAAAGAGGATTGACAACTGGGCCCGCTAACAAATTACAAGTCATCTCCCTTCGATCAATGAAAAGCTTCCACATGGGACAACGTGGCAATGGACCCACTTGACTTCAAAGTGCTACAGACCTGGAAGATCTACTGGCCATCGCAAGATCGCATGTGTCAGAAGAACCCCTTGTGATTTCACGACAACCATTGGATCTTCCTGACTGGGACCTTGCAATCTTGAGACCACCAAAGAACTTAACAATTACGTGACTAAGGGAAGGCTAACCCCTCATTGAATCACTAACTGTCGAGGACTTAACCGTGAAACACTTAGCGACTATGAGAATCATGCAGTCGCTGAATCGCTGAGAGGGAAAGATCACCGCCAGAGAAATATGAGAATTTGCTACTAGCCAATAGGATTAAAGTGCACATGGGCATTTAGGATTTTAAGTGGATGATAAAGTAACTCAAAAATATATCAGGCCAAAGGGTTACTTAGGGTTTTAAGCCTACGACTACTTTTATGAATTTTTGACCTGCAGACCAGAGAGTTAGAAAGCTTGCAGAGACTAGAGAACAGGACATAAAGCTATGAAATTTTCTAAGGTGCTTGGCAAGGTAAAAATAGAGACCTTGAGGTGGGAATTGGTCAAATTTGCATGCATATGAAAATTAGGGTAACATTTTGGCAATTTCTGCTAGATGTCAGCCTGCTAGACATGGAAAACCAGTGGCCTATGACAATCCATTGGGCATGGGGTCACACTTGGGCACAAAACTTCGCTAGAGAGACAAAACTGAACCAAAAGGATGGACTTGTGCACAAGCACTTCTTGGAAAGTAGGAAACTAACCTAGAAAATAGGGACAAAAACTAGGAAAACCTAACCTATCCTAAACTAACCAGTTACAAAAACCTGGTCAAACAAAACCATTTACTAGTTGTGAAAAAATACTACCTTTCCTCACTAGGGTATTTTGCATTAGACACATGAGGATAACTGCAAAGATAAGAAGCACACAAAAATTTGTCAAATAATTATTAACTACCTCTGCAAAAATAGGATCAAGTTTACCTTCCTTCAATTGATCATATAGAGGGGCCTCGGTAAACTCCTTCTGTGCCAAGTATCTAATGGGGCAGCCTCTTGAAAGTCTAAAGGTAGGACTTTCCTTAATGGCTTCTTCTTTATCTTCATGGTTGCCCTCCATCATGGATAGCCATGTCAATTCATCATCTGTGGATAGGGGACTATCATCCTCTACTTTTAAACAAGCCAAGATCTCTTCAAGATTATCAATATCCTGAAGATCCCTAGGAATGACTAGCTCTTTATAACCAAGCTCCATACACAAGTCTCCTATGATGTGCTCCAAACAATCCTCTCCAAGGTCTTGGTTTTCCTCTTCATATTGGGAAGTCTCCTCCTCAAAGATGAGATCAAGCTCATGAATTAACATATCCTCAGGATCGATCTCTTCTAGCTGCTGCAACTCCACGAAGGTGGCTATGATCACATCCTTATCATCCTGCTCAACAAAACTAGGTAGCTTATCAAATAAAAGCATAGCATCCCCCCTTGTATCAACCTCCTATTTATGGTGAACCTTTTGTTCTGATTGATCCTTGGCCATAGGTAATGGCATGGTCTCCTCTTCATTGTCAACAAAGAGGGGAAGCTCATCGAATAATTCAACCAAGAGCTCAGGCTGGGCATCAATCTCCATTTCTTCTCCTTGCTGTCCCACCTTATCACAGTCATCACTCAGCAGTGACACCTCAGATTTTCTTTCCTCCTCTTCAAATGAAAGCTTACTTACCATAGGTCCTTGCTCAGACACCAGACTAGTATCTTTGAAAAGATCTGGCATTTGACAGCCAGGAGGCAGAGTCCATTGGGGTATCCACAACACTTCATCATCCCGAGAGACCAGAGGGGCCTCTTGGGATACTTTTTTTTTTTGAATAGGCTGCTCTTGCAGAGTGGTAGGCTGCATCTCAAGTATAGGCTCTTGGAAGGAATTTTTTGCCTTAAAACTTGGGATATGAAATTGAGGGGGCTCGGAGGGAGACGTAGAAGGCATACCCATCTTGAAGCCTGGAAAAGTAAAAGCCCTAACATTTTGACGTTGGTCTCTTGCAGCTAGCTCTGTCTTAATATAGTCTTTAGGCTATTGCAGACCACAATAAGGTTGCAACTATTCCAAAACAGGCTCAGATTTTTAAAGGGTGCTCCTAAAACTTGGAAATGGGCACTTTGTATTCTCTTCATGTGTAGGCTCTTGAGGCAAATGGGTCCTCCAGCTTGGAATTTTAGGTCTAGGAGCCTCTTGTTGAGCAATTTGTGATCTCAACCTTGCTGTCTCAATGTCAGCTTGGTGTCTGATCTCTTCTTGGAATTTTTTTATTTGTTGCTCATCAACAAGAGTCTATGCCACTTGGTAAGGGATGAACCCTTGCTCATAACTTTGAGCCTCCATTTCCTGCTGCTCCTTGATCTCAGACACTTGCTTAATCAAATCAAGCAATAGATTTTTTGTCTTCTCTTGCTCTTTTATGAAGTCTGAGCTCTGAGTCTGTTGCCAATTAGGCTGAGAAGGGGTGGGTGGGTGGTAAGCATGCTAGGGGAGTTGGCCCTGCAACCTTTGTCTCAAGCTCTCGTAGTCTTGATAACCTAGTATAACATGGGAATCATCTCTAGGTTGTGGGACTTGTGCTAACTGAGATGAGACCTCTAGGTTCTAGGTTGGTTCCTCTTGGATAATCACCTTAATTTGCTTCTAGACATGAAAATTAAAACTTTTAAGGGAAAGGGATAGAAGGAATGCTTGGAAAGGGAAAAGACTGAAAGCAAACTACCTACTAGGTGATACATCAAAATTAGGGTTTGGATCTCAGTATAGAGGAATGGAATCAATGAAAGGCTCAGGTCTAGTAGGTCACAAATTACTGAATAGGCTTGCATAAGTATTTCATAGGAGGGTCTGAACATAAGACACAACCTATGACCTGCAAACAGACATTCACTTCTGCAACTCGGTGTAGGAATGAGACAAGACTGTTAGGGGGTTGAAGTATACCCACAAAACCATCTAAATTAGATCAAACACAATAACACACAAAATCACAAAAAGAAATAGGGATCAGGAACCCTAAGACATCACTGAAAGCATCGTATACTTTAATCCAATAAGAGATAATTTAGACAAGGAAGCATAGGGACATGAAGGATTGTCACAAAATACCTCTGCAATATTTGAATCATCAGTGGGAGAAATACAACTGTATAAGCCAGAGGGTAGAAATGATACCACAGATGACCCTTAAGAAAAGATGAATTTCTTCTACAAATTGTCCAACTCTGAGCTCAAAAAGCTCCAAAAATATAATATATACATACTCCTTGGAACGCGGGCAAGAGTAAAAAAACTAACTAGGGTTACATGGTTTTCAATACAATAATCAAACCCTAGCCGATCAAATCTGATCATAAATATATCTCTGCAAAAAATCATAGCCGATCAGATATTTGTGCCCATCTCTGTATTGGAAATCAACTTGCAGACAAGCAACCCGGACTTATCTACTTCTCTTGCACAAAGTCTCGCCATGAATGCACTAATTAGTACCCCCCTGAGATAAGAAATGACCAAAAATGGCTGCCCAGACCCCTGTCATCATCTTCCTCAACTGCAAAATGTCCTGAAGATATGAATTCCATCCACCAATTATGTCACAATTGACTACTGGTTCAAAAAACCTAGCTGAAACCCTGTAGGAATATATTTGAATTTAAATAATAATGGCTAACAGGTGGCACCCAACTTTTCCTCCATCGACGGTCGACATTTAAAACTTAATCTCACTTTAAAATGTGACCGTCAGATCTTCTTATTTACCCAAGCTCGACATCTGACTACAAATCTAACTTTAAGTCTACCTCGGGTTACCCTTTTCCTTCAGTCGCAGAGTCATTTAAACATTTAGTTGACCTTGGTTAATTCTGGCGAACATGGAAAGCTCTTTAGACGCTGATTCATGAAATACCCTTAACCCTGGGCCCAGAACCGCCACATGTCATTCCTTTATTCGCCCTTGATTTCTCTATAAGCATACACCTCGGCAAGTCCTGACATCGGTCCCACCTAAAACAAGATTCTGATCCAATGGTGGGTGCAAGATCTCATGGCCCCTGAATATTCCTTGTGCCTTTACGCCAGTCGTAGATCTATATTAGATTGGGACCCCTTTGACACATCGGTCCACCTGGAAGTCCTCATCATCACGCAGCAACCAATAGGAAGCGAACACATCAGCAAGAAAGGACCCACCGAGAATGCTCTGAGATAAATCAAGATCAACGGTCGTCGCATGATCTCATGGCCTGACACATAGCCTCACAAACATATGACAGCCGTCGATCCTCTACAAATGTCAGAGCCTCTAACCGCTAAAAGAACTTGGTCCCACTGACGAATAAGCTGACTCAACACATGTGGACCAATTAGAAGCCGCCATTTGAATACACGTAGCAGTGGACCCTCTAGGCATGAAGAGTTATGTCACCAGGAGAAATCAACGGTAGTCTGAAAATCGCATACCTCTGACACATTTCATGAGAAAACACACCAGCCGTTACATCAAAAGAGGCCTAACAACTGGGCCCGCTGACAAATTACAAGTCATCTCCCTTCGACCAATGAAAAACCTCCACATAGGACATCATGGCAATGGACCCACAAAGGCATGAAGCACTGAGAAAAGGAAAGATCAACGGTTGTCGTAAGATCACAAGCCTTTGACACATGCTATGAGATCCTATGACAACCGTTGATCTCATCAACTGGGACCCCACAATCTTGAGACCGCCAAAGAACTTAGCGATTACATGACCAAGGGAAGGCTAACCACTTACTGAATCACTAACCATTGAGGACTTAACTGTGAAACACTTAGCGACTATGAGAATCATGTAGTCGCTGAATTGCTGAGAGGGAAAGATCACCGCCAGAGAAATATGAGAATCTACGACCAGCCAATAGGATTAAAGTGCACATGGGCATTTAGGATTTTAAGTGGCTGTTAAAGTAACTTGAAAATATATCAGGCCAAAGGGCTACTTAGGGTTTTAAGCCTACAACGGCTACTTTTATGAATTTTTGACCTGCAGACCAAAGAGTTAGAAAGCTTGCAGAGACCAGAGAACAGGACATAAAGCTATGAAATTTTTTGAGGTGCTTGGCAGGGTAAAAATAGAGACCTTGAGATGGGAATTGGTCAAATTTGCATGCATATGAAAATTAGGGTAACAGTAAGCAAAATGAAAACCTATTATGTACCTTTTCAAATGAGATTGTCAATCTAAAAAGGCAACAAGCCTCCCCTAGAAGGCTGCCCTATCAAAATTACTATTCAAGAAATCCAAGCTATCAAGCTAACCAATATCAAGGAGGTAACAAATCTAGTCAGGCCCAAGCAAATAACTAGATGGTAATTATGTCTAATCCCTTGCAATCAGTGTCGCTTAGTCAAAGAAGGGAGTTGATTCCTGGGAAAAATAACTTGGCGGAAGGTAATGCATGGTGTTTCCCTTGCAACGATGATCATGCTTCGCATAATTTTCCAAGAGGAAACCTTCAACAAAAAATTATGGAACAAAGAGCACAAGGCTCTTTTGTTGATCCTCGTGTCTACGCCTCACCCGGTATAGAGACTACAATGTTGTTGCTCAATTGCAAGGTATGTCTTTGGAAAGAGAAGTAGAAATCACCCCCAAACATGATCTATTCTCTTGGATGGAAGATGAGTAGGTCATGTTGGCAAACCTGTTTAATCCAAGCAGTACCATTGTGTTTGCTAGCAAAGCCCCACAAGTGCATTCTGAGTATAGACTACGCTCAAAGAGAAGAAATATTGGTGAGCCAGTAGTGAAACAAAGAAAACCCAATACAAGCAAGGTGATTATTGAGCCTAGCATCACCCCTCCTTACCTAAAGCCAAAGGAGTTAGTAGTGTACAAGTATGGAGATACAAAGCACTTTATACAGACTGATCCTAATGTAGTCGAGCAAATGAAGAAGGCTCCCACAAATGCATCCCTCTGGGATATTCTTTCTATATTGGGACAAAAGTCTTTGTTAAAAGAAGCATCGTCTAAAGTAGACAAGATGTAGCTAGTTCTTAGTGACACTCCTGCACAAATAAAAGATAAAGGGCCACCAAGAAAACTAGAAAAGCCTAGGAGTCAAGAACATGTTCACACTACCTTGGTCAACCAAGGAGTTGCAAGCTCAAGCAAAAAGGTGGAATGTCCAAATCCCACCTCTTTCTACTTAAAACTTATCATGAACAGTAATCTTTTACACAACTCTATGATCGATAGCGAGGCTAGCACCACTGTTATGCCAAAACAAATCGTTGAGGTCCTAGGTCTTGAATATGAGCCCTTGAATAGGGGAGTTATGCATCTCAATGGAAATAGAGTGTAGACCGTAGGTATTATCAAGAAACTCCCACTCACCTTATATGCTTGTCCAAGCATCAATGCACTACAAGAGATGGCTATTATCGACATCACTCTTGCTTTCGGTCTATGTCTTTCCTGAGTCTTCATCGCTACAATCAGTGGATACTTGTCCCTAGATTGGTCACACCTCATCCTAAAAAATAAACACAAAACCAAATTCAAAATTGTAAGTGAGCCCCTACATGTTGAACACATTATTTTTGAAGCTTTAACTAATTTACAGTTTAAGGAAGAAGAAAAACTTGAAGAACTCTTGGTGGATGAGAATATTCAAGAATTTGAGCTAATAAAGTTCATCCTTCTCAATGATTATGACTTCTCAAGTTTCCATTCTACTGGCCTTGTCACTTATGTCATATACGAAGAAGACCAACCCATTCCACAGGTGACCAAAGATGTCACAACTGAGGCTGAAGAGATTTGAGAGCAAGAGTTCTTCTTTATGGATGTTGCACTTTGATAGAGGGAGAAGCAAGAAAGGTTCTAGCATTGGTGTGTGTCTAACTTCCTTGACTACTGGAAAGATCTTGAGAGATTTCAACTTTCAGTTCCCTTGTTCCAAAAATGAAGCAGAGTATGAGGGGTTGATCCATAGAATGAGTCTGGCTGAGTGTATGGGTATTAAGAAGTTGAAGGTGCTTGATGATTTTGAGATAGTAGTGCATTAAGTGCAAAACATAGTAGTCACAAAACATGTGTGTATGCGCTCTTATTGTCATAGGGTATGGGATCCCATTGAAGGCTTTGATGCTTTAAATATTTAATTTGTGTTGAGAAAGGAAAATGCGGTCATGAATAGTCTGGTAATGGTCGGTTCTCATCCCTTCCCTGCCACCGATCTAATAGAAAAAATATGAGGTCCAAGTGATCTTAAGGCCCATCGTGCCCGATAATAATCAAAATTGACAAGTATTTGAGAATGATGAGCACATTATTGTATTCTTGCAACATTAAGGTGAATTCCAAGACCAGCTACAACCAAAGATAGTAGAAGTGTATGGAGACCAAGTCATTTAGCTCAAGGGAAATAAGATTCCAAGAGGCTTGATCACCCTAGAGAACATTTTGATTGTGATGGCACTAGCACCAACATGACAACATTCATGGTGGACGAGTGAGACTATAGTGATTTAGAGGTCAGTAAGGCCAAATACTAAAGATTAGGAATGATGTCCCTTAGCATGACCGAGACTGCCTGATTCATCTCAACAAGAAGTATGAAGGTGTGGTTTCTTGGTCTTACGAAGACCTAAAAGGATACAACCCATCAGTAATCTAGCACACCATCAAACTAATTGAAGGAGAAAGGCAGGTCTGACAAAAGAAAAGGCCAGTGAACCTAAAGATCAAGGCATTGACAAGCAAAGAGCTAACCAAGTTGGTAGAATCACAATCAAGCATACCACATGGGTGTCCAATTTGGTTCCTGTCCACAAAAATAATGGAGACATCCACCTCTACATTGATTCACTTGACCTAAAAATAAAATTCATTGAAGGATTACAATCCACTTCCATCTATGGAAGTTATATTGCAATAAATCATCAGGTATGAGATGGTTTCTTTGCTTGATGGTTTCTCAGGTTACAACCAGGTGCTAGTTATAGAGGAGGACCAGCATAAAATGATGTTTACCACTAAGTGGGGAACCTTTACATACAAAAATATGCCTTTCGGTCTATCCAACACTGGTGCCACCTTTCAATGTGATATAGATATTATGTTCAAGGAATTGATCAATGAGACTATCCTGATTTATTTGGATAATCTTACTATGTTTTCTAAGTCTTTCACAGATAATTTTGACCATCTAGAGGTCATTTTTTGACATCTCACTCAATCCTAAGAAGTGCGTGCTCAGAGTTCCTCAAGGGAAGATCCTCAAGCACATAGTATCAAAAGATGACATGGAAATTGATCCAGAAAGAATTTGATCAATCCAAGAGTTGTCACTTCCCATGAATAAGAAGAGCTTACAATCTTTCCTTTGGAAGATTAATTTTTTGAGCAAGTTCATAACTAAATTTGTTGGACTAGTGAGGCCAATTACACTAATGTTGAAGAAGGACCTCCAGTTCAAATGGACTCTAGAAGAAAAGGAGACTTTCGGTAATATTAAAGAAGCTATTATGTTTTCCCCTATTCTAGTAAACTTGAACTTGTCCTCGGATTTCATTATGTATGTGTACACAAGCAATTTCAGTATTGCCACGGTGCTAGCTCAGAAGAACAAGGAAGGAATGGGTGAACACCCTATTGCTCTCTACTCAAAGATGCTTAAGGACTACGAAATAAAGTATAACTTTGTGGAGAAGCAAGTATTCACCATTGTTAAAGGGTTGAATAAATTCAGACACTTCATAGCATCCAAAAAAATAATAGTCTTTCTAGCCCAGTCTAGCATCAATGAGTACACCATGGAGGATGAGATAACTAAGAAAAGATCCAACTAGATCACAAAAATCATAGAATACGACATTGATGTCAAATCTACCAAGGTGATCCATGATAAAGGCTTGTGTGAATACATTATCCAGGAAGCAGATGCATCAAATACTAAAATAGAAGAAATAGTCTTGGTGCAACAGGCTCCTTCTGAGTCTTGTTGGATAGAACAAAGTTCATGTAAACTGGTAAGTACCCCCTCATCTCCCCGCTTATAGGCAAAGATATTATAGACTACAAAATGTTGGCTTATGGTTGATTGATGATGTTTTATTCAAGAGGATTTTTTATGGTGTCCTCCTCCACTATTTTGGGAAGCTTGACGTAGTGAGGATTCTAAAGGAATTTCATAGTGGCTCTGCAAGGGATCACTTTTCAACTAAGACTATTTTAATGAAGATCACTCGCATAGGATATTATTGGTCATCTATGTTCAATGACACACATACTTTGGTTTGTCGGTGTCATGAATGTCAGTTCTATATTGGTAAGAGGAAAAGCTCAACCATGTCTTTGCACCCCATTTTAGCTAATGATCCCTTTGTTCAATGGGGTTTGGATTTCATAGGCATGATCAACCCAACATCTAGTGCTGGACACAAATGGATCCTCACAGCCACAGACTATTTCATTAGGTAGACAGAGCTAGCTCCATTAAAGAACACAATAGAGGGAGAGATCTTGAACTTCCTTGAAGAGATAGTCACCTGTTTTGGTCCTCCAAAGACAATAATTTTTTATAATGTCAAGGCTTTCTTGGGGTCATGGATGTTTGAATTTTCCCTCCACAATGGTATGTTTCTGAAGACATCCTCCAACTATTATCCATAAGTTAATGGCCTCACGAAGTCAACAAAAAAAAAACTTGATCGCTTGACAAAAAGGATAGGGGTTGAGCACAAGTGTGAGTGGCATTAACACCTTCAGAATGCTCTACAGGTCAACTGCATTACTCCAAAGAAAATCCTCAAGTCTTCACCTTACGAGCTAGTTTATGGAAAATATGTTGTATTCCCTATCTCCATGGAGCTCCTGCCATTACAAATACTCAAGGTCACGAAGATCGAAGAAAATTCTCCCACAGAGGTCAGGATAGCCAAATTGATGGAGTTATAAGAGAAGCATGAGAAATATCTCATCACAATGAACGTAAGACAAAGAATAGTGAAGAAATGGTTCAATAAAAGGAGCTCTGACCCTACCTTTGAGCAAGGCGACCTGGTGCTAAAATACAATGAGCGTGGATCCAAGCCCAACATGCATGCAAAGTTTAATAGCCTTTGGGAAGGCCCTTTTTGCATTACACGGTGCAATAAATTCAACTCTTTCAAGCTCGAGACGATGGATGTTGAGTCTCTCAGGATCCCAATAAATGGGAACCACTTTAAATAGTTCAACTAATGTCATAGTGCATCTTGTATTTTAATGTAAATAAGTGTGTTTCCCTTCTATTGGTTTTCAATAAGTTAAAATCTTTAGGCTTTTAGTAGTGTGAGGCCTTTTTGTTCTATGTTCCTAGTTTTTTATGGTAAAGGAAAATATTTTCAAAGAGCTTTCAAGGCCTCCATTATTGACAGGTGTCAAATGGTAGTCTCTGATGGGGTTTCCTTTTTGAGGGCCATTTGTCACAATTTTAGATTGTTAGAAAGAAGTTTTTGTAGCAAATTGTGATATTAAATGCAAATCTTTATGGTTCAATCTACGAGTTTTGAGGAGGCTCCTTTTATGAGTATGGTGGCGCGAAAGAGGAATGTGTGTTTCTCGAAGCACAACTAAAAGTATTTCAAGTTTATGTGTGTTTAGTCGCACAAATGAAGGTTAAGACATTAACTACTAATTAGGGTTACAATGCATAATGAAAAGACCAACAATGTATCTCAAGGCATTAATGCCTAACTTTACGGTCTTATTTATTCCAAAGCTTTTGCCCTAATAAAACCTTAAGCATTTTCACATTTTCTTAAGCCTTGAGCATTTTGAGCAATAACATTTGAGAGAGAATTTTATGAAGCTTTGAATAGGCATTGTTGTGGAGAGAAACCATAGAGATTGCAAGGCATTAGGTGAAGGAATTCACGAATCAAGAAATGGAAACTAACATAGTGATTGCAAGCACCTCTGTAGGGACTAGAGCTTCATATCCAGGAGCTTTTCATGGTTTTGTGGACATCTACGATGATAATTCTTATGCAAGCCACATCATGTTGCCCAAGCCAGTCTATGAAAGAACCAAGTCAAAGGAGAAAGGCGTGAAAAAGTACCTAACTGTGCTTATTCATTTATTGTAATAGGTTTGCGAACCTAACCTACACAAGATGCCCAAAGCCCTAAGGGAGGCTACTTGTCAAAGGATGCTAGAAGATAGAAAAAGGATGGAGCTTGTCGAACATCCTGCTAGGTTTTGGGAGTGTGGTCTTCCCCAATTCATGGTGCCCAAAGTACCACATTGTCCAGAACTCATTCAATATTGTTCCACATTCTTCAATGGGAAGAACAACACTATACAAGAAATAGAGCTTAGGCTTTTCATAAGCCCTACAACCTTCCAGGACATGCTATACATTCCCCTACCATGGCCTAATGTGGAAGAATTCAATAGAGAAGTCATGAAGAATTATTGGGCCGCCAAGTGAGACCTCGTGCCCTTTTACAATTCCTACTTTAACAAGAATAAGAGTGACATCATCCCACCCAAGTTTCCCTTGGGACTCAAGGGGTAGGTTCATGAGAACATGTAGGATGTCCACTCAATGCTCGCCTTTATTTACAACTTTGAGCATGACTATAATGTGCAACCCTTTCAAATGGGTATGTTATTATATAGAATAAAATAGTGTATGGGGGTCCTAGAACTATGGTTTGCACATAAAAGAGACCCCAAAGCCAATATTTTACACATACATTTGAATTGTAAGGGAAATAATAGAAATTAGATAAAATAAGATACATACTTCATGATGAAATTAATTTGGAAATATCTATTTTCTGGTGCCTGTGTACAGTTTCTGGCAATTTTGCATCTTGTTTCGGACTAGAAATGTCGAGACGAAGAAAACCCAGAAATCATTTGTCTTTCCGACGGCAGGTATTTTTTGACCCTCATAAAAGGTGAAAGGCTACATTCTTTATTTAAAAGTTGATTCTGACTTTGTTCGTAGATCTCAGAAGTTCACCAAAAAGGGTATCCAAATCTACTCTCAGATCCGAAATTCCGCACCTGTATCTGCAAGAAAAAGAGGGTTTTTATTGTTTGTTTGAGGAGTTTACCTTGGTCAAACCCCAATTTGGAATCAACCTTAATATTGAAATTGAAATAAGAATGCTAGCAAGTAGTACAAATAGATCTAACAATGAATCTATGCAATTCGATAGATATGTAATTATATTTCGAATGTAAACAAGTATATTGATACGAAAGCTTGAACACAACAATGGTAAAATCAAACCTCCATGATTGTATGCTTGGAATCCACCATGAGGGAATAATGAATGGATCTTGAAGATGAACAAAAGGATCTTGAAGGAAGATCACACCATCATGATGGCTAGATCTAGGGTTTGAATGATGAATCTTGAATGCTTAAACCAAATCCCTTCAATGGCTTGAATGCTTGAATCCTTGATCTTCAATGGAGAACTTGGATGGAGAAGAGGAATTGAATGCTTGAATGGATGCTTGCTTGAATGGATGCTTGATTTAATGGATGCTTGCTTGATCACCTTCAGAGCTTGAGAGATATTCTCACAAAACTTGATGGAGAAAATGAGAGAGGAAGGCCTCCTTTTATAGTGAACTAGGGCACAATCCTCTAGAGGGGCCACCTTGGAGAATTAAATCCCAATTAGGTCCTAACCTTTAGAAAATATACCTAGATTAAATGCAATTTGAGGATTTACCATTTTGAAACCCGAAAAGGCTGATCCAGAGGTGGGAATACAAATATCCCCAAAACTCGACACTCGAAAATCAAAGAAATTTGAAATCTGGATAGGGGATCAAGGACAAGCTTGTATCTAACTAGGTCAGGGTCGAGGTCGATCTTGACCAGGTCAAGATAGAGGTCAAATTTGACCCCATAAAGTTGACTTTGACCTTGTGATCAAAAACCTCAGGATCCTGACCCAGAATGCTAGGAAATGCAGATTGAAGTGGAAATCAGGGGCAGATAGAAGCAAAATGAGGAGAAAAAGTATGATCCAAGTAATGAGCTAATTCAAGGTGCTTGACATGACCTAGAACACTCACTCGGAGGGCTAAACACTCTTAACATGGAAGTGCTTCCATTTTAAGATGATACATTAAGCCCCCACTTTAGCAAGAGTATGGATTTGATGCAAACTCTTAGTAAAGGAGAAGAAAGAAGAGATCCCAGTGGATTCGAAACAAGATAGAATGACACTTAGTTAGGGACACAAGCCCCTAGGCTAAGGATTCTAACTCAACATACGCGTACGAGGGTGCAAAAAACAAAAGGACACAAAAGAGGGGTTAGTACTAAAACACACCCAAATCAACTAGCATAAGAAACCTTACTAAGAAACATTTCTTATACTAACATCATATTTGGAAAGCTATCATAAAAGCATAAATGTTTACATAAGAAAGACAAGAACAACACTATAAATGACATAGCTTCATGATCCAGTCCTACTAGCATGAAAGTGAAAAGAGAGAAAAGGAAAAGAGTGATTGCCTCGCCTAGTAAGATGCCCACCTTACCATGAATCACCCTGGAGGGAGAGCCCAATAGGTTCACCCATAAACTATGCTTGCAATTGTAATGCATCTTCTAACGGCTTCTGGAATACCCATAGATCCACCTTCTTGTATCACTATGAATATGAAATGTGTGTCTCCTCAGGATTTAGCAACTTATGTGCGTTACCTTCGAAAGATTTAGCATATGAATGCATGTCTTTTCAGGATTTAGAAACTTATGTGCGTTACCTTCCAAGATTTAGCATATTTGAAATTGGAAATGTGTGTCCCTTTAGGATTTAGCAACTTATGTGCATTACTTTCCAAGATTTAGCATATTGAAATTTTTTGAAACATGCGTGTCTCCTCAGGATTTAGCAACTTATGTGCATTACCTTAAGAAGATTTAGCATATGAATGCATGTCTTTTCAAGATTTAGCAACTTATGTGCATTACCTTCCAAGATTTAGCATGTAAAAATAAAAAACTATAGTACAAGGGAGACCCTATATATGCCCCCCTCCTTAATATGGAAAAAACATACTATTTTGACATGTCAAGGAAAGGAAAGAACAAGGATAAAGCCTTCTTCAACATCAAGACAATATCCACAAACAACACCCAGTCCAAGCCAAGAAGGTCACAGCTCCTATGAGGCCATGGAAGGGATGAATGAAAAGAGATATCATGCAAGAAGTGAAAAAAAGTAACCCTTATGAGGGATAGCACACTATTCAGTTTCCAAGGTGAGAGATATATCAACCATGGAAACCCAATGTCAAACAAAAAAAATAGGTTGTGATCAAGGACAAAGATCCTCAATGCAAACCAAAATTTTCATGTATGATTGGATATCACATAATAGATAGATACTGCTTAACCAAGGAAAGAGGTGAATCTCAGAAAGACAGAAAAGAAGGAGATGGCATCCTTTCCCCCCAAGTGTAGGAACAAAGATGGAAGAGGATACCTACTTCACAATGCAAGGAGATATCCTATTTACAACAATGTACACCATATCCTTAGCGAGTGATATTGACCCCTACATCCAAGAATATAGATAATCATGAAAAGGATATGTCTCTCATGGAAAATGATCCTCTAATGAAAGAGATCTTATCAATAAGACCCCCAACAAAGAGGGGTGCTTTAGATAAAATATCAACTTTCAACAGCGGGAACAAAGATTCAATCATCAAGTCCCCTGCAAAGAAGAGGAAGAGGAATCTTTGAAATGAGGGAAACAACTCTAACACCAAAGCAAGGGTGAGAGTTTATAAAGAACATAATTTGCAACATAGAGAAGAAGTGACGACTTAGGACAACTTCTCATATAAGAAGGTTATCCCTAGTCAAAACATCTGTCAATATGATGAAATAATATTGCAATATAAACAAATACCACTAAGCTAAGGAAAGAAATTCCCTAGACAAAGAGAGAGAAGACAAAACCTTTCCCCCCAGGGATGAAAGGAAAGGTATACCTTTGCAAAACACATGTCCTAGAAAAGATATCTTGAATAATAGAAAAGAGCAATGGATGAAATACAAACCATCGAGATAAATGAAAGAATAACCAATTAAGTTCAAAGCATAAACATAATAGATCCTAGAAGATAGGAAGAAATATACCTCTTGCCCCCTAGTCTAGAGGAGAAAAGATTTATGTTATATCAGAGTGAGGGGTAAAATTATGACTAAATTTCAAAGGAGAAGTTTCTTTTCTCTTATCTTTATGGATCGGATAATAAGGAGAAGGTACTTTGAAGAATCTCTGCACATCATGAACCATAGTTTGAACCTCAACATAAATGTGGGAAGAACTAGGAATAGAAAATGGAGAATTAGGAATCAGATTAGGAAAGATAAGATTAGGATTAGGAAGATTAGGAACACTAGTAAAAGTGTAGGAAGTGATATGAATGGAAGACACAACCGAAGGAACACTTGGAACCACAGTTGGAAAAGGGTTTGAATAGATATAAGTAATACTATGGTAAGAAGGCTGTGAGGTAGGATCTTGATTTTCCATAAGGTCACCACTAAGGAGAAGAGCATTAAGGGAATTCTTATATTTCTGTGCTAATGCCTCATCACTAGAAAGAATCCCAAATGGAGGTAAAGCATCTATAATGTCATCTTCTTTCGCATAAGAGAATATGTCATCCTTTTGTATCAAAAATTCTTCACAAGGAGGGGATAAATCAATGTATTTATCCAAGGGTTCATCCCAAAAAGTATAATTATCCACAATGGCTTCATGAGGAAGAGAGTAATCAACATCCAAATCCAAAGGTTCATCCCAAATAGGAGGATTATCCATAATGGTTTCATGAAAAAGAGACTAATCAACATCCAATTTCATGAGGAAGAGAGTAATCAACATCCAAATCCAAAGGCTCATCCCAAATAGGAGGATTATCATCCCTATCCATTAGGCGCATTGTAGGAGTGTTATTAGTCATTAAAGCTTGATCCCTAAAGGGGAAAGAAGGTAAATTGTATTGTAAAATAGGCTCATAGAAAAGACATATATTAGGAGAAGAATTAACATCAATCCCTAACTCATCTTTGTAAAGGTCAATTGAAGAGGTTGTGGAGGAGGGTGAAATAGGAATATGATCAATGGAGATATCATTCAAACAATTGTCATCCTCACTTCCATGTACCTCATTAAGGTATCTATCATCTTGAACAACAAAAGCCTCATCAAAGTACTCAAAACAAGAATCATACATGTTGAATACAAAAAGCATGAAAATGTAAATGTTTTTGTATTTTAAAGAGATTTTGCAATTTTTTTGGATTTTTGAAATATAAATGCAAGAGCATAAAAGAAATATAATCTTAAGGCAAGAAAACAAATGATCTAACACCAAAAAAGAAAGAGTTGTCTATCACGGGTTCACCAAAATGTATAGAATAAAATAGTGTATGGGGGTCCTAGAATAATGGTTTGCACATAAAAGAGACCCCAAAGCCAATATTTTACACATACATTTGAATTGTAAGGGAAATACTAGAAATTAGATAAAATAAGATACATACCTCATGATGAAATTAATTTGGAAATACATATTTTTTGGTGCCTGTGTACAGTTTCTGGCAATTCTGCAACCTGTTCCGGATTGGAAATGCCGAGACGAAGAAAACCTAGAAATCGTTTGTCTTTCCAACGACAGGTAGTTTTTGACCCTCATAAAAGGTCAAAGGTTACATTCTTTATTTGAAGGTCAATTCTAACTTTGTTCGCAGATCCTGAAAGTTCACCGAAAAGGGTATCCAAATCTACTCTCAGATCCGAAATTCCGCACCTGTATCTACAAGAAAAATAGGGTTTTTCTTGTTTCTTTGAGGGGTTTGCCTTGGTCAAACCCCGGTTTGGAATCAACCTTAATATTGAAATTGAAATAAGAATGCTAGCAAGTAGTAGAAATAGATCTAACAATGAAGCTATGCAATTCGATAGATATGTAATTGTATTTCGAATGTAAACAATTATATTGATATGAAAGCTTGAACACAACAGTGGTAAAATTAAACCTCCATGATTATATGCTTGGAATCCACCATGAGGGAATAATGAATGGATCTTGAAGATGAAAAAAATGATCTTGAAGGAAGATCACACCATCATGATAGCTAGATCTAGGGTTTGAATGATGAATCTTGAATGCTTGAACCAAATCCCTTCAATGGCTTGAATGCTTGAATCCTTGATCTTCAATGGAGAACTTGGATGGAGAAGAGGACTTGAATGCTTGAATTGATGCTTTCTTGAATGGATTCTTGCTTGATCACCTTGAGAGCTTGAGAGATATTCTCACAAAACTTGATGGAGAAAATGAGAGAGGAAGGCCTCCTTTTATAGTGAACTAGGGCACAATCCTCTAGAGGGGCCACCTTGGAGAATTAAATCCCAATTAGGTCCTAACCTTTATAAAATATACCTATATTAAATTCAATTTGAGGATTTACCATTCCAAAATCTGAAATGGCCGATCCGGAGGCGGGAATACAAATATCCCCGAAACCCGAAACCCGACACCCGGAAATCAAGGAAATTTGAAATCTAGACAAGGGATCAAGGACGAGCTTGTATTTGACTAGGTTAGGGTCGAGGTCAATCTTGACCAGGTTAAGATAGAGGTCAACTTTGACCCCATAAATTTGACTTTGACCTTATGATAAAAAACCTTAGGATCCTGACCCATAATGCTAGGAAATGCAGATTGAAGTGGAAATCAGGGGCAGATAGAAGCAGAATGAGGAGAACAAGTATGATTCAAGCAACGAGCTAATTCAAGGTGCTTGACATGACCCAAACCACTCACTTGGAGGGCTAAACACTTTTAACATGAAAGTGCTTCTATTTTAAGATGATACAATTATTTAAGATCTGGAAGCAGAAGGAGTCATTTGTTTTTTATTTCACAAAGGACTTGGCCCTGCAAATCAAAACCTAACTTATCCTCTTTGAGAAGGATTTAGTCTTCCACCACATTTCCTATTTGGCACACATGTTCTTGCACCAAAATGATCAATTCTTTTAACATTTTATAAATCTGACTATGCATGATGATGAAGGAAGGAAGTTTTTTGTTACTATGTGGAACCCTATGTTGTCTTTCACATGTGACTTTTATGAATTCTCATGGGTGTTCCTAGCTCCCATTGCTTGTGATTTTAAAGGCTGGAATCTAGTGGCTCCTCCATGCTTCATAGATGATCAAATAGACTGGATAAGGACTTTCGTGCCCAAGTGCGAGTGGTTTTTCAGAGCCTACTTCACAATAGTCTAAGTGCATGGATTCACAGAAGAGCCCTTCTGCCTACCGCTTTATGTTGCAAATTACACTCTAGCCCTGTAGATTCTAAGACATGCCTTTATAATCAAAGAAAATATTAGCTATGGGAAGAAAGATGCCATCATTTTTAAGGGAAAGAAAATGCTAGGGCCAATTACACTAGAGAAGAAGGTCAAGGTTGAGGGAGTACTCACGTATAAATTAATGCAGATAGGCCTCTTTCTTATTGACAACAAATGGAGTTTTAACCCAGATGGTTACCTTTTGAACCAAAGGAACTCCATCAAGCATGTAACTCAAGATTACTAGGAAATACGCATGAGCCCAAGGGTTGAGGACTTGACTTTATTCATTGATATGGAAAAAGTACTAGAAGAAGAACGGTCGCCATGACATGCTTTCTATAAGTTTGTCATTGAAGTAGACCCCTCTAAGGGCATTCCACAAACACTCAAGGGGAAAATGAAAGAGGAGGATTAGTCTGAAGATAAGTATTTAGTATTTTGGATTTACTTCCAAGAGATCCAAGAAATGTAAGTAGGCCTTAGTAACACAACACATGATGGGCGATTTAGAGAGCCGTGTGATCAAGCCCACAAAGATGATGAGGAGTTTGTGCCTACACAACCCCCATCTATATTTTGTGAGGACAAAGGTGAAGGAATTACAACGACAATTCAACATGGAGAAAGGATCATTCCTCTTGCTTCACAGTCTACCCAAGTGACAACAAGTTTTGGCACTTTGAAGGGGTAGAGGTGTAATACCCCGCCAGGGAACCCATGAGAACTTAACCTAAACATGCAACTAAGTTTGCGGAATAATTTTTTTTTTAATTGCTTACAAACAATGATGATAACTATATCAAAGTTTTATAATGCGAAAGCAAGACAATGAAATATACAACACACATAGATTACAACTCTCCAGGATTCCTTGACAAAGATTACGTTAGTATTAATTAATTAATTTAGATAGATATAGTTACAAAACTCATATAAACAAATGAACGATAAATGCAACATCACATATAAGGTAACATAAATACAACTGGTATCATAAGGTATCCAAAATAACCTACATCCATTGCACATGTCGCAAGGTATGTAATACAATAACAGAAATGAAGTACAACATGATATCTTTGAATAACTGATACAACATCACACAGAAGAATAAGAACACCACTCCAACAATGAAGATCAAGAAGAATCAACTACTTTTAGGATTACTTGGTAGTATACCTAGTTTGATGTTTGTGAGATTATGTGCCTAGGGGAGGTTGAATAGGTGCATCTTAGGGAAGTGGCTTACAATAGGGGCCGACACCCAAAGTGGTTAGTACTCTAATATGAGGAAGTGAGTAGATTCTTCCTCTAACTCATTGTAATAATCGGTTGTTGTTGCTCCTCTATCCATGTCATCCAAAAGACATAACATAAGCCCTAGTACGGGGAATGCATCAACAATGGTTCGTGTAAGTTTTGTTTTCCCTATCCTTATATCTCAATCTTTAGTTTCCATGGTTGCACTCGACATCGCTTCCAATCCACCTACTATTATATCTCATATTGTGTCACCAATACTCTCTACCACTATTTTTGTCCCTAGCACCCTTGTGATCATGGCCACAATTTTTTCTTCCACCATGGTATCAGTTACAACTCCTTTTACAATGATTGCCTCAAACCCTAATCCATTCACCCCACCTAGGATTATTCGAGTGTTAAATTTTGATACCACTCCAATGGTGATTTTAAGTTTTTCCCTTCCACTCATCTAATCAAATGCAATAGCCTCTTTTGTTCCTCCCCTGCAAACTCCCTAAAGTTTTCCCCCTTTCTCTCCAACTATAATCTCCCTACTCCTATAGACCTCCATGTTAATAACAATCTCGTATGCGCTCCTACCCAGAGCACCAATCATGGGCCAATACGACCCTTCTTATGGGGATTGATAAAAAAATTTTGACACAAGGAAGTTGGCAAGAACTCAGGGAGCACAGAAGAAGAAAGGGAAAGATGCACTAAAGCTTGCCACACCTAGGGTGCAATATTTCTTTAATGATCAACATCAGAAATTGTTGTTCATAAATATATAGCCTAAGGTGATTAAACCCTAGGGAGAGATGACCACATATGACTATCAATTGTCCAACTAGGGAATTGACCTAAGCTCCATGCAACTAGAAGATAAGGTAGAGCTCGTTGAAGAAGCACTAAGTATCATGTCTTCAAACTATATGAAGAAGGTGAGGAAGTTAGACAAGTAGGAGGAAGAGCTGATCAATATGAAAACAATAATGATTACCTCATGGCTCGAGAGAAGTCCCAGGAGACTGAACTCAGGGAACTTAGAGATCAAGTGCTCTAGGAATAGACCAACAAGGATGCACTTCATATCCAGGTGCAAGATGAAACATTCCAACTATAGAAGGAGAAGAAAGCAAGGAATGAGGCTTTGAAGAAGCTCACTAAGAAGGAGTCATAGCTAACACAACTATAGGCTAGCATTCAAGATACCACATGCTCCAAGATCAAGTCAAGATACTTACCATAAAGAAGGAACATGTGGAGAAAGAACTAAGTAATGCACATACACTTATCATACAAGAGAAGGCTAATAAGGCTGTCAAATTAAAGGGCATCAATGACAGGCTTGTAGAAGCAGACAATCATAAGCTTGAATTCGAGGCCACACTAAAAAAGGTACACGGTGAGCTAGTTCAAATCTTAACAAAGGTCACTAATTAGAGCACTAAATTATGGAGCATGCAATATCAATTGGCTAATGCAGTACAGAAAGAAAAGGATCTAATTAACAGGGTTGCAGAAGTCAAAGTCAAGAGCAAGCTTCTCTCACAGAGCAAGTTCCCTATTTTTAGGTATATTCTTGTTCCTAAGTGGGATAGAATAAAGAACTTCATTCTTTTGAGTAGACCTTCTTTTTGGTTCTTGAAAGAGGTATATGCTTTATGCACTGTGGTCAAGCCCATAATCAACCAATTTTTAGGTTTCACATCACCCAATTTCTTGAATGCTTAATGTTTTACAAGATGGGTATATGCAACATTGGGCTAGGTTCACGCCAGCACCAGATTCACAGATTAATCCTCCACCATTTACATTTTGAACATGATAATTAAGTGCCATAAGGCATCCCTGAGGACACAAGCCACATTATCATCTTTGGAGGTCGTGATGCTAAGGATGAGAGAGAGAGAGAGAGAGTCACAAAGTTGGAGAAACATGGATTGCCCTCTCCCTTCATTGCGAGCAATTCAATTTTGGAACCAAAAGATCTCATAGTGGCAATAGATCATCATGTGCATAATTGTGATCTCCAAACGCTCCACGTCAATCCTGATCTAGCATTGTTTGAGAGCTTTTTCTATTCAGTGGTACATTTGCAAGTGCTCTTTGAGTCTGCCTTCAATGATCTGAGCTCCATTTACTTTCAAGAATTGATTGACCTAGACCAAGGGTACCAGTGCCTGAAGATATGGAAACTATGCTTGGAGGGAGAATAACAATTGTTGCAAGCTCAAATCGATAACCTCTTTAGCACCACAGTGTAAAAGCATGTATTTTCAGGGAAGCCAAAGATTTTGAGTTCGATCTGGTAGACCAGATTCTCCCAAAGTCACCAAAATTTGTAAACATTAATTTTTCTATCTCTATAAAGCATCCTTTCAACTGCTTATATTATTCTTTGTGGTGGGTATGTTATTAGCAACACGTGTCCTGCCACTCATCACCTCAGAGCATATCTTGGAGTAGACTGCCATCTCTTTGAGGAAAGCTCTCTACTTGAGTGCCACATGTCCTTCATGTTGTTCGCAACATTCTTTTTCTTGTGAGCCCTGGCCTTTCAAGGGTTGTACACGTGTTGACCTCTCTCATATCCACAAGAAAAGGAAGCAAAACAAAGTTAAAAGTTCCCGCTTGAGCGACACATGGCCCTTTTTGGGCTAACCACAATTTTTTTGATGGCAAGCTCAATTCCTCATAGATTTGTACACATGGCCTTCTTGCAAGAACTTTAAGAAAATCGGCTCCCTTCCTTCCTAGATCTTAACATTGTTGTACCTGTGTCCTAGTTTGTTCCTCAACTAAACATTGTTGCAGGTTTCTCAGTTGTTTTCCATGTGCTTGTCAAAGCTATACCTAAATTGCTACGCACATATAGATGCCCGCAATTCTAGAGTCACCTTAGTAAGGTACGATGGTCCCTTAGGAGTAGTCGCAATCCAGATTTATTTTTGTTTCCCAAGCACCATTATTGTGAGTTGATTTCTTTTGGGGATAAGATTGAGTGAGTTGCCTATCCCTTAAGATTGGCATAAAAAGAGACCTCTTAGTTCTTTCAAGTGTGCAATGTCTCACCTCTTTAACAATTATTTTCTTTCTTTGAATTTTGGGGTTCTTCCTACCGAAAGATATATTATGTTCATTTTGTAATGAGAAATAGATCCCAACTGAGGAGAAATTTGAGTCCTCGCACTTATAGAAGCAACTCTCTTTTGCCTTTAACTGTTTATGTTTTTTGAATCATTAATACAAATTAATTGTGTACTTTGTTGTTTGATATATCTAGTGGTTCATTATTCATTTAAAAATTTATATGTTGTTATGAAGTTTAGTATAGCATTTGTATTGCATATAATTTGAAGTAATTATGCTTTTAAAGCTTCTCTTTCATCTACATTATTGTGTGCTCTACTCTATGTTTGCAAGTTAGGCTTTGATTAGACATGTTTATGTTCTAAATTTGGTTGGTTTCATAAGTTTCTATGAGATTCCTTGTTAGGAATGGCCTATGAATTTGGTTGTTTAAGGTGTTCTAAAAGCTTTGGCATATCGTCTTTTGCAATTTCATCATTTTCTAACTCTTTCCCTCAAAACATAGAATGAATAGCGGACTTATAAAATCCTAGACGTTCCTAAGTGAAAATCATTAGAGTCCCACATTCACTAAAGCTTCTCATAAGGTCATTACACCTAGGAGAAATTTTAGGTGTCAATATGTTTCATTTTTCATTCTATCGAATGATATAGAGATGCATCTTTATTATTTTTTCAAAGATGCTAAAAGCTATAAATAAGTTGTGAAAAAAGAATTTTGGTCCATTGGCAATGGTTTCTTTAGGGCCATTGGATGGACACTAGAGACCAATAATGAATAAATCTTAGCACTTTCATGCCCTATATGTCACTATAGAGAATATTCCTCTGATTTTGTGGAAATGGGTACCTAAAAGCCTAGAATCTATCAAAAATGTGTTGAAGATGGATGAATCCCCATTCCTTATGTCACACATGGATGTGAGACTACTAGTATCCATCAAAATTGAGCTTGATTTTCCAAAAGAACTAAAATTGAACTTGATGAGAATCATTTTTTTTGCCACATTGAATTCTTGGGTGGCATAAACACTTTGTTTTTTATGCAGGAAAGAAGGGCATACAAGAAGTTAATGTCTCCTCTTGAGAACTAAAAGAGAGTCGGCTAAACCTTCCTTGAAGAGTAGATCATCTGATAAGGATAACCCCAATGATAAGGGCATTATCGTAAATGGATTTATAGGTCTAAGAAAGACCCCAAACTTTATCCCTCTTAGTAAACCTAATCCTAAGCTAACCATCACCGCCTTTGGAAGTATGCTTATGATCCTAACCCTCAGACCAAAGAAAGTAGTTGTGAGGTCACCATCATTGAAGACCTTGATATCCTCCATGATGTTATTAAGAAGGTCATCCATCCTACAACATACATTCCTCCTATTTTGGATGTCAAGTTGTAAGAGACAATATCCTAGACTAGACTCCCTAAGCACATGATCTTGAATGCACAACAAAATGTTCTTGAAAATTTCAAAAGAATTTATGATACTGGGAGGGATTCAAATGCAAATAAGCTTTGGGCTTCACATTAATAATGAATTGAATAACAATGCATGTCCTATAGAGAATAAAGTCCTTATGACCTCGCCTACTAGGGATGAGATTAAGATTATGGATAGGAAATCCTCTTACCCTAGGACTAGCTCGGGTGTGTCTAATGGAGGGGGGAAGCCCAATTTTAAGACTTTTGATCTGGTTAAGGTTCTAAGTGCTCAAAATAATGAGCCAAAGGAGAGCCCAATCAATGATAATAGGAATCTTGAGTTAATAGAAGCTCAACATGATTGAAATGTGGTATAAATCTCTAATTCCCCCTCTTCTAACCACAATCAAGATATTATTGAGGCCTTAGACCTTGATAGTTAGGGATATGAGCTTGTTAATGTGGGAAGATATCATTAGGAGGATAGGGATGGTCACAAGATGGTTGGTATTAAAGTTTTTAATCCAAAAGAATGTAAGGAGATCAACTAGGTTATTGTGCCCTTCCAAGGAACTTCTACAAAAAACTTAATTAAGGAATCCATGATGGAGTTTGGTGCCAAAAAGACTAAAGAAAAGGTTGGGTCTAAGAAGAAAACAAGGTTATGAATGATAATTTTACTCCATTAGCGGCATAACAAATGTTTGAATTTAAGAAAAAAAGAGAGGTAGACCCAGTGGGTCTATTGCTAGCATGGCAAAGAGATGGTTATCTGAAGGTACCTTCAAATGCTACAAAACATTTAGGACACCAATGGATACTACCTCATAGATAGTCATGGATTGAAATGTGTCTCTTGGAATGTCATGGGATTGGAGTCTCTAGATAGAAAGTATGTAGTTAAGATATTTTAAAGATTGTATAAGAATTTTGACATTCTCCTTCTACAAGAGATAAAGGTGGTTCAATTTTCATTAGACATTGATTTGAGATGCATTTCGAGGGATGTAGAGTACTTTACCATTAAACATACTCAAGGCAAGGGAGGAGTTTCTATTTTGATTAACTATAAATGGAGTAAGTATTTCTCCAGATGGGGATGCTCACCCTGCAATAGGTTAGTATGAGTGATTTTGAAGCATAAAAATAAGGATATTAGGATTTGCTCAATATATGCATCTAATGACCGTAGAGAAATGATTGAGATTTGGAACTGGATGACACAGTTGGAGGAAATTAAATTGAGAGCCCCTCAAGTAAGGCTGGTGGAATAAAATTTGAGTGGAAGGGGGAGGAAATTTTTTCTTGGAGTAGAATGTTAATAAGCTAAGATTGTTTAATTCGATGGCTGAGAATAAGAGTGAGGCCAATGATATCTAGTTTACATGGTGTAATTATCAACAAAGTAAGAAAATGATATACAATAGATTGAATATATTCTATGCCAACAAGGATGTTTTGTAGTTCATGAAGAATAACAAGGGGGGTTGCGTGAAGGTTATCTCATACACCCTTTCATATCATCACCCCATACAAAAAGTGATGTCTTTCCATGATTCCCCATGTGTTCTTGTAAGGCATAGGGAGGCTTTTTACCATGAATACTAGATTATTGATGGATGAAGATGTTACCCAAGCTATTTGTATCATTAAATAGTTTAACAAATGGAATAAGGAGTTACACAATGCTAGAGATAGGTGGATTCAGAATGTGATAAGCTGGAGGGTGCTCTTTAAGACTATAGGGAGAAAAAGGCCAGGGATCTAAGGAGGGAGGAGGCAGAAATGGATAGTAGACTTTTAAGATCTAATGAGTGCATATAGAATGACCCCTCTAACCCAAATTCCAAAGAAACCCTTACCTCGATCAAAGATGCCTTGAGGAAAATTCAAAATGTCAGAATTCAAGGCCTCAAGACAAGAGCCAGAATGAACTAGCTAAAACATGGTGATAAGGGCTCCAAGTTTTTTCCAGATTCTTAAAAGTAAGGAAACAAAAGAGAAGGTTGACTATATCTGGGAAGGAGATAGGAACATCACTCACCAAACAAACATCCATTATTTTTTTAATGTATTTTATAGTAAGTTATTCACATCTGAAGATGATGAGCGAGGAAAAAAGAGAGCTAGAGATAAGATTAGGAACATCATTCCTAAAAGGATCAGTAGAGAGGATGCTAAAAAGATTAGCAAGGAAATTATCATGGAGGAGATTAGAAATGCTATACTTTCTCTAAGTAATGATAACACATCAAGTCTAGACGAGCTATCGATGGAATTCTACAAGAGGAACATAGAATGAATTGGTGATGACCTGTTGGCATTATATATATAGGTTGTTGAAAAGGGATCTCTAGGTGGTGAGATCAATAGTGGCCTTATCAAATTGCTTCCTAAAGAACAAGATAAAACTCTCATTAAGAACTGAAGCCCTACTACACTTCTAAATGTCTCTTATAATATTTTAGGTAAACTGTTGGCTAGGGTATTGGAGAGCATCCTTCCTAAGGTGGTGACTCCCACCCAAATAGGCTTTGTGAAAGGAAGATACATATTGGAATATTTTCTTACATGTTGGGAGGTTATGAATTGGGCTAAGGAGTCTAAGAAAGTGACATATATGCTTTTAATAGACTTTGAAAAAGCTTATGATACAATAGAGTGGGATTTCCTACTCAATACTCTAAGATGGTAAAGACACAGATGGAGGATGCTAAGGCACGTATTGAAATCAATTTGAGTGCAAGTCTTAAATTTTTGGTCTCACTAGGTCTATTCAATAGGGGTGTCCACTGGAACCTTCCATCTTTATCATTGTTGTGG
Organism: Chamaecyparis obtusa; assembly: GCA_027943335.1. Lineage (NCBI taxonomy): Eukaryota > Viridiplantae > Streptophyta > Pinopsida > Cupressales > Cupressaceae > Chamaecyparis > Chamaecyparis obtusa. The sequence goes on from BSBK01003299.1 coordinate 2,272,324, forward strand.
ATACATTGTATTACCTTTTGAAGGATACACTCCTATATATCAGGGTTAAAGGCATTTCACTACCTAATCAGAAAGAGCTCTCTAATATTCAATTTGCAAATGATAAGACCATTTTGGTGGACCTAAATGAAGACAACCTCACTACCCTTATGAGGAAAATGGATATTTCATGAGGCATCTGGGATCGGAATCTCCTTGCCTTAATCTATTATGCTGGGTTGGGATAATCAACTCCCACAATGGTTTAGTAAGTATCCCTTAATGTTGGGCAGGTGTGGGGGGGGGGGGGGGGGGGGGGTCTAGAACATCAAGTGAGATAGTTAGGCATTCCTTTTTCCATTTGTATATCTTTATATAGATCACCCCACTTTGCTAGTCAGAGTTTCTTTTGTGAGTCAGAGTGTTCTCTCCTTCATAGGCATTCTCCTTCCTTCACATCGTGAACTTTTGATTTCACAAACATGTTTCACGCCTGTAGAACTTTACGAAGAGTGCGAGGAGTTTCTCTATCTAGAAACTTCATCGTGCTTCCATGTGTCCTTGAGTATTTGAGATGAGTTTTTTTATCCTCGAGGAGTGGAATGTGATTGTGGTACCATTTTTTTACTCTCCTTGTGCACATGCCAATCGATCAAGGTTATCATGTGACAAAAAATCAAGACATCTCCTCTAACAACTTGAGTAATGATCTTTTCCAGGTGGTGGTCATTTTTTCGTCATGGGTTTTTGTTAGGGAATAATCTTTCTGGTTACGGGTTTTTCTTTAAGAGGGGATATTTTCTCTTTCAAAGGGTTGGATTTTTAGTTGTTGTTAAGACTGATAATTTGACCAAATGAGTATTTTACTTCTATTATAATTTTGGGATATGATATTTGCAGAATTTACTTCTGACTTTTGTCATGTTAATTAGAATTTGACTATGCTCGGCTGAGCCTTTTTAGTTTTAGCTGATATTGAATACATTGGTGGTATATGTAATTTGAATATTCATTGTCTTATAAGACTCTATGATTTCTATGTTAAAATTGCTTTTTGTGATGGACCATATTTGAAACTAACTCTTCTAGTTGAAAGTGATTGAGAGACAAAAGTGTTTCATGTATGTGATGTTATCAGAAGTAAATAGATGAATATGTGTTTGTGAATGTTTCTATTGTTACTCAGATTTTATAGATGCACCCATGAAAATGATATGAATATTTAGACCTGTTTCGAGGATCTTATCTTTATGTTCTCATTTCGACTATGAAGGGATTATGGTATACTATGCCAATTTATGGAATAATATTTACATTATGATGTCATATTTTTTTTATCTTTTCACTTGAGAAAGATTGTGAGTAAGTAATGAAATTATTCAGTGTATCACCTATAACTTAGCTTCATTTTTAGTTTCTTCTCTTTCCACCCCCTTGTTCATGGAGAGTCAGCTCCTCAATCCCTAAGATTGTTTTAAGTATTAGCAATTTTGGTCTCACAATACTCAAACTTTCCCTGAGGCATGTTACAATTCTAAAGTGCAAATTTTAGGATCAACAGTTCCTTTTTCTGGCACACCCAGTGGGACCAAACCATTACGGAGCCTGATTAGACTAAGTATATGAACCACAAGCTTGTCACAAGATCCATATCCACTCATTATCCAAGATTATTGATTTCTCCTCTAGTTTCTATAACCAAATCTAAAGCCTCAACCTCCTCATCAAGAGCACAACCAACACCACCTCCAACACCACCCATGGTTGTGTGAAACTTTGTAACTTGGAATATTGGGAGTCCCCTTATTGGGGTAGCTATTGGTGTGAATTAGGATGCTATTCCTCCTAATTCTCTGAATGATCTTCCTAAATTGATTGGTGAATATGAGAAAGCTCTTGTCGAGCACATGACAAATGTAGCTAATACCCACACAATCCATCATATTACAAAGAAAAATGAGCCCTCGCAATTGTTAGTTGCATCTTTTAAAGGGAAAGGATTGCATTGTTATAGATCCCTTACTCCAAATAGTATAGCTACTTGGGATGACCTGGATAATCTATTCTATAACCATTTTTTGTGAGAAGGGATATTATTCTTCATTGCTCCACCAACTTATCAATATCAAATAATCTCATCAAGAAGCTATAGTAGAATTTAAAAGTAGATTCCATAGAACATGGAATAGAATCCAAGTTGACGCACGCCCTCTAGTGCCCATGGCCTTTGTTTTGTACTTAAAATATTTTACACAAACATATCATAGACTATATAAACCCCGAGAGGTGTAAGTCTACTAGCTGTCTACGAGATAGCTATCATGATAGAGAAAACCTAATTGATGTAGGAAAATTATCATCAAGACCATTATTGTAGGTATTCCCTAAGTTCTCCCTATAGGCCCTAAATATTACCCAAAGTGAGACTTCTACTAGTCTTTCTATTGTCCTACAGTCTATGTATGTTTACCCAAATGCTCAAACACCACAAGTGGCTCCTCCTTTGCTAGCAGAAATGATCGAGATGAAAAGCCTGTTGAGAATAGTGACAAATGAGCTTACCTAATTTAAAAGGTAGCATGGTGTACCCCAACAATCCCAATATAAAAAATTTCAAAACTCATAGAATGGAAGACCCCCATATCAATCGAATCAATATCAAAACTGGAATAAGAACAACCAAGGGAATAACAATCAAAACAATAATGGACAAAACCATAATTCCAAGCAACTCGTTGTTGTTCCCTAGCCAATGATGTCATTACAGTCAATTCTACCCAATTCTAATAGAGAATTGGTGGCCACACATAACAACTTTGCAGAGGACTTAAATGCCTAGTTTTTTCCATGCAACCATGCCCACATGCCCTGATATTTCCCAAGGGGAAATCTGTTGTAGTGAATAGAAAAGCAAAGGAATTAAGGAGTGTCCCTTGAAATCAATAATTATTATTCCTCCCTGGGAATGTAGAACTCCATGATGACAATCTAGATGTAGGGGATGTCCCTAGAAAAAGAGTTGGAGAATTCTCCTAACCATGCTCTTTTCTCATGGATGGCGAATGAATATGATGTGGCATTCACGAATCAAGCATCTACCTCAAGGATACCACAAGTCCAGTTGGACTATAAAACTCATTCAAAATAAAATCTTACACAAGAAGCATCTCTGTTAGTCTTACCAAGTAGGACCATCCCATTGCCTCATCCAAGATTCAAAATGAACAAACCCGTTATTCAAGAAGTCTAGCCACAACAAGTGGATTTTGTCCCCTTGAAGCAAAAAGACCTGAAGGACATAGTGGGACAACTTAAAAGGGCCTTTGTGAATCTATCCATTTGGGATATTCTCATAATTCCCAAACAAAAATAACTATTGAAAGAAGCTCTTGATAATCAAGACAAGATAGCAAGGGCAGAGGGCATCACAAAAGAAGAAAAATTAAGTGGAAAGACACATGTCATGAGGATAGAGGTTCCCAAAATTCAGCAATCAATTTTGCTAGTAAACTTCAACAACATGACAAAGGAGAAAGAAAAAGGTAAGACTAAACCCATGTCTTTCTTTCTTACCTTGATAGTAGGAGATAAGCTATTACACAATTCAATGATAGACAATGGTGTTGGTAGTACTGTCATGCCCAAGAAAATAGCAGAGCCACTTCATGTCCAATATGATCCATCTAAAAGGGGAATTATGTAATTAGATAGGAAAAAGGTCCAATCCATAGGAGTAATTAAGGAACTTCCCTTCATGCTTTTTTATGCCTTAATATAACAGTTCCACAGGAGGTCATAGTTGTCGATATCCCCCTTGTTTTTGGTGTCTTCCTTTTGAGCGATTTTACAGCCAAAATAGGAGGTTACATGTCACTAGAATGGTCCCACTTGATAATAAGAACCAAACATGGGACTAAATGAAAAGTACTATTAGAACCTATGCATGATACTCATGTAGAAGATGAGCTTGTGCTCAAGTTTGAGCCTACCCACACCTCCATTTATAAAGAAGAAAATATATTGCATAGAAATGATGGAAGATGAAGAAATCAATGGAATAAGAACTAAAAAATAATAATTCCTTTTGGGTGAACCCACAATAGTGGGTTACACTTTTTTGCCTGAACGGACACTCAACTCTACATTTTGAAAAAAACTTTCAGATTTAGATGCATATTACCGTTAAACCGTCTGAAATTGAAAGATGAAGTAAATTAGAGTCTTTTAGGATTTTCTATATACATTCTAAATATATTTTTTATTTTTATTTTTGGATTTATTTGAATGATTTTTTCTTTCTCCCATGAAAATTGGTATGTTGCAGAAAACATCATTTTCAAAGAGTTTCTTGGTTTTCATAGAGCATAACTTTTTTTCTAAAATAGATATCAATGTGATTCTTTCGAATTTAGTTTTTTAACATCCATACAAAGGGCATGCAATTTGTTTTATGAATTTATCACTATTATTGGATATTTTATTAACGTCTAAAGTTGACTAAACTGTAATTTTTGACATACCTTGACTACATAGCTTATAACTTGTCGTGTATTTTTCCAATTTTATTTTTATTTTTTTTGATAGAAAAAGAACTTCAATACCTAGGGCATAGATATTTTTTAGAATTTTTTTTCTCTTATTTACTATTTTTCCATAAGTGTCAAACATAGAGGTAGTTGTAATACCCCAAAAATGGGCTGTGAGTTCATTAATCTCCTACATCATCAAATCGAACGAAATCGACATAGAAGTCCTAATCTAAGGCACATCTAAGCATCATCGAATCATAATTGATTATCTTAAATTCTGCATTGGGGAATATTCCTAGTAATATTCCTAATCATCATAATTATCTTTAATTTTATAATTATTTGGCAATAAATCACATTTATCCTAAGTTTGATTAATTGAATATTTTCATATTTAATTAATTAGATTTAATATTTGCCACTTAATTATGTAATTAAATTTAATTCTATCTATTATTAATTGTATTATTTAATTTTGACAATAAATCTAATATCCTATGAATAATTGATTAAATTCTTATTTAATTAATTAAAGCATGTTGTCATTATTTAATAATATAATTTTTAATAAAAGTTTGATTAAATAATTGATTAACCCATAAATTAATTATTTTATTTCAAAAATCAGTTAAGTTGAGCATAAATCACTTTATTATTAAATTAATTCATAAATAAAACATGCACAATCATAAAAGCAGACAACTATCAATTATCAATTAAAGCTAAACTCTATTTTGAGTTAAAGCTTAGCTTTTGCATGTTTTTGTGACTTAATTATCTGTTATTATCAGATAACTCAAAAATCAAGCTGAGTTAATCTGAGTGATTTATGGCTTTTATCCATGCACCTCTAAAGCCCTGGATTTCTATAAAAACAAGGCTCAGCTCTTCATAATTCATCTCATAATTGTGCAAACTTATGCTGGAGAATTGGAATTGAAGAATCAAAGCTCTTGCGAATCGACATCTTTGTGAGATCAATCTTATTTTTGCATTCATATTGCATATCATTGTTAGATTAGCATTGCATATCAATTTTCAATAGCATTCATAGCATATCAATTTCATCTAGCATAGATTTATATCAGTTTTCATATCATTGCATAGAAAATATCAAAAAAATAGCTTAATTGCATTCAATCTCATATCTAGATCAATTGCATTCAAATCCTTCATTTAGGTGTCGTTTAGGTCACTGATCTTGATTACAATCTGAGAACATCAATCTTGCACCTATTAGAAGGCAGTAAATCGCTTGGTTAAATTAAATTTCAATTTTGCACGATTTTGATTTTTGCTAACCTCTAATGTTTTACTGAGTGTTGTGTCTACAGATCAGGTACAATTTTCACACACACATTTCCAGCGCCCACCGTGGGGCCCTGAAATGGGTTTCCCTTCATTTCTATCAATTTTCTATCTTTTGAGGATAAGGGTTTCAAGGGTCCTGGTATACTCTGTAGGACAGAAATTTTTTTTTGGGGGCACTTTTTTTTATCAAAACTGTCCGTACAGCATGATTTTTTTTTTATCATTCTATCAGTACTTCCGTACATCTTTGTATGAATTCTCGCGCGAGATTTCACACTGTTTCGCACAAAATTTCACTGGTATCATTTTTGTGCGCGAAAAATCACTTTCTTGCGTGAGATGCAGTTCCTTGCGCGAGACTTTATCTTTTATCGCGCAAGACTCCACTTCCTCGCGTGAGGCTTCATATTTTTGTCACGCGAGATTGTACTTCCTCGTGCGAGACTTCATCCTTCATCGCGTGAGATAGTACTTCCTCGCGCGAGACTTTATTCTTCATCGCGTGAAATAGTGTTTCCTCGTGCGGGACTGCATCCTGCCTCGCGCGAGATTTTTCTACAGAGGCACATAATTTATAGATTTGTACTTTCAGATTATTGATTTCTAACGCTTACAGTTTGCTGTTGATTTGTCTTGATTTTGTACTTTCAGACGTGTGCTAAATTCTGGATTGCAGAGCGTTGGATCTAAGGTATTCTTCTCAAGATAATAATATTTCAATTTGGATCCTAAAATAAATCTCTCACGTGTCAAGCTTGTGTGCATCTTTTCATGCTTTTGATCTATTTCTACACACTTGCATAATTGATACTAGGTTGTGACCCCTTAAGGATTCATTAAGTAGTCTTAGAATACTTGTGATTGATCTTGATTGCTATCTTGGGTTATTGGACTCGCTAATCCGCCGGCCCCTCATTTCTACCCCGTGGTTGCAATCTCAGCGCCATAAAGGGGAGGGGTCAACAGGACAGAAGCGTTAAGTGTTCCACTTGGCAACCCTTTTGTGTGTTTAGGAACTCACTTGTTTTCTAAGTTGTGGACTCATTTTCAGATTCTGTGAGGTGTTAAGTGTTCCACCTTGTGGACTCATCTCATATTTGCTTTAAGCATTAAGTGTTCCTCTTTCTACTTTTTGGATGCTTTTGGTAGATTTGCTTTTGGGAATATATCTGTGCTCACATAGTAATTAGGCCCTATGAACACTATTCGTGATTCTTGAGAGATTGGATTCCTAGAGAAATCTTTCTTGATGACAGAATCCTTGTAGGTAGGGAGGATACTTAGTGCGTTTCACATTCAACTTGGTTAGTGAGTCTTCTCTTATTGATCGACACATTCTCTCTCCGAAGAAGTTGATAGATCACGTGGGGTTGATATCACAAGCTTTGGTGAATCAAAATTGGTTAGTGCATCTTCTCTTATTGATTGATACATTCTCTCCTCGGAGAGGTTGATAAATCACATGGAGTTGACATCGTAGACCTTGGTGGAACAAAACTTTATCTTAGCGTGTCGGATTAATCTGCTTGCTTTGTTTGGGTTAAAAGTGAAAAGGTGTCAAAAACCTTAGATCTGGAGCCAAGTCCCCTTGTGGTATAAATTTGTGAGTCACCTTTAGAGAGGGTTAACCATAGCGGACAATCCCTTCACAGGGCAAACTGCGTTGACGAAACCTCAAGCGGTAATCCTTCAATCAATCTTCAAAAATAGACTAAGTGTTGAGAACTCGTGTCCGCTATCTTTTGGGCGATCTATCCCATACATCTAGGGCATAGTATCCTTCACCCACGTCTCATCAGATCTTCAAAACTATCATAATCTTGACAAGGTTGTGTCATCCGATTTTCTCGAATCAAATTATTCTTCAGTTGTCTTCGTCCTTTTCTTCCGTTTCATTCAAAGTTAATGGTGGAAACCAGAGCTTCTTCACACAAGAAATCAGAAGAAACATCTCAGAACTTACTTTTGACCAATACCCTGGGTCCAACTCTTGAACAACTCATCAAGTCAGGTATCTACGAAGACGACGATCTCGGTAACTTTCGATTGAAAACTGGTTACATACCTCCTTTATCAACTCACAGAGGTAATCAGCAAACTCCTCCTCAATCTGTTCCAGGGAGCCCAAAAACTCCTACCATGTCTTAAGCAGGGACAAACCATGGTTCTCTAGGAGGAGGATCCTAGGGACATAATGCCGACCAAGAACCTACACCCTCTGAAATCCATCGATGTCAGAATGATGATGAATTCAAGAGAATGATGAGGCATTTCTTGAAAGTGGATAGAGAAGCATACTTTTTGCAATTAGCCCAGGAAGGAGCTAAACTTCCTCCTCACTTCAATGTCGAAGATATCATCACGCATGAGGAAGAAACTCCGATGATGGCCATAATGAACCAGCTACACGCTATGCAAGTCAAAATGAATAAAATTGAGAAAGAGAAAGAACCAAAGGAATTCTCCATGGAGGCCCTTTGTCCTTTCCCTTTTGACAAAGACTTGTATATGCCTCCATTCCCAAAAAGAGTGGAGATGCCAAAGTATGACAAATATGACAGACACTCTGATCCTCAAGATCATGTGAGAGAGTTCTGTATGCACTCCATGGAATTCATGCATGAACTGACCTATCTGATGCATCTTTTTCCTAGATCCTTGGGAGGAGCATCCATTCAATGGTTTTCGAGATTACCTTCTATGATCAAAACTTTTGAGGAATTGATTAAATTGTTTTATCAACAATATTCCTATAATATTCAACATCCGATTACCATGATCGATATATGTAACCTCAAGCAATATCCAGGGGAATCATTCCTAACTTTTCTCAAGAGGTGGCGAAAGAAGTTTTCTCTATATGCTAGACCAATTCCTGAAATGGAGAAACTTGAAATCTTTATCAATAACCTTGTTCTAGAGCTCAACTATCCATTACAAATGCAATATCATGTATCTTTTGATAAAATGGTGGATAATGCAATCAAGATTGAGAAAGTACTTGTCAAGAAAGGAGAAATCACACTTCAAAAGGACAAGTCTGACTCTGGATCTAGCTCAAAAGATTAAAAAAAGAGCTAGAATAGAAACAAAGGTATCATCTCTGATGGTGTTGTTGACACTATCCGCACCCCATCAAAGGCACCGGCCTACAATCTCACCCTTGGCACCAAAGCCATTGAAGCTTCAGAGCAAAAATCTGCTGAACCATCTCCAAAGAAGCCATTCAAATGATGGGATAATAAATGAAAGTTTACTCCCCTGGGAGAATCTTTGGAATCTACCCTGAGAACCCTGATAGCTGATAACATCATCTCTTTACCACCAATCTGAAACCCTGATCTGGATCCAAAACCATATTGGTGGAAAGATAATGAATTTTGTGCTTTCCATCGGACTAAAGGCCACAAAACTAATGGATGCTTCCACTTGAAGCATACTATTCAAGACTTGATAGATCAAGGGGACATCACGATCGATAATCCTACTAGCAATAATGATCACACAGCATTTACAGAACCATTTCCACAACATGGCAAGGGAGTTTCCACTTCTTAGCCTAACATGGGGGCAAAAGTCAACTATGCCTACCCTAGAAATAATGCTGTCATCAATATGGTTGAACCATATCTCTCTGAGAGCTGCAATGTCATCACGATTGTACGAAGAGACATAAATCATTCCTCAGCTAATGCGGTTACCAGATCACAAGCTCAGGCTCATCTGAAAGGACAAACACCAAGTTCATCTAATGTCCCTAAGATACCTTTCAATCTCACATCTGCTTCTAAACAGAAGGCTGCCTTGAAATCTTCCAATCCAAAGGATACAAGACCTACATCTTACAGCATTGTCCAATAACTCTAGCATACCAATGCCAAAATCTCTATGTTTGAGTTACTTCAAATAGCTCCAGCTCACAGAGATATCCTAGACAAAGCTTTGCTCGGCTTTAATGTTCCTGATGATCTAGATCTAGACAGGTTCCAGACTATGGTTGGTCATCTAACATCTCCGCAATATATCTCCTTTTCAGAGGAAGATGACAACTCTTTGAGTCACCCACATAATCAACCCTTACACATAGAAGTCTTGATCCAGAACTGTCGAGTCAAACGTGTGTTGATAGATGGGGGCGCAGGCCTCAACATTTGTTCTTACAACTTAATCACACAGTTGGGATTCTTAGAGATGGCTATTGATCCTCGAAAGAAGATCACCATAAAAGCCTATGATGAACAAGAAAGAGCTTCTAAAGGCACCATTGTCTTACCCATCCGAGTGGGTCCGGTCATCAAAGATACCACATGTCAGGTGCTTGATCTACCATTAGCTTACAATATCCTTCTAGGGAGACCCTGGATCCATGAAATGCAAGCCATTCCTTCTACGTACCATCAATGCTTGAAATTTCCCTATGAAGGAGTGGAGGTTACTATCCCAGCAGATCTAAGTACAACTTGCAATACATTGAAGGAAAGTGCTGATAAGCTTGTTCCCAATAACAGAGAATCTTCCATCAAGCAGCTAAATGTTGCTTCCACATCTAAGATGGACGACATTGCTAAAGAGATCAATATCAAAGAAAATGGGATAGGAGAATACACTATAGAGCCAGTCTTGTCTCTGACATCTCTCCCAATCTCACCTAAGTCGTATGGACAATCCTTGAAGCAGTCTAAATCAGAACCTAAGGAACCTATGGAAGCATACAAAAGAAATTTTGTGGCAGAGCAAGTATCCAAACAAGAATTTGAAGAGGATGAAGCTATGCTGGCATGGCTATACAAAGAGGATTCTGAATCTAAAATTGTTCAACCTAGTGAATCTATAGCACTTACAATCCCTTCAAATTCATATGGTCCAGGGAACAAATTGATAGCCAAGATGGGATATTCTGGTCAAGGACCTCTAGGAATCAGAGGAAAGGGTCTTGTGACACCCATTTCACATATTGGTAGAGCCAAAAAAGATACTGGTGGCTTAGGCTTTAAGAAGAAACCCTATCATCTCAAAGGTGGTTGTTCTCATGTCATAGAACAAATTACACCAGGAGAACCCCTTCTTAAGAAAGAAGAAATAGAACTCTCAGATGATGATTCAGATAGTTCAGAACTCATCCCCTATGAAAAATTGCCTAAAGAGATCAAAGATCTTCTTGATGATAAAGATGATCCTATCAGAAGAATTAATGTAGTAGACACACAAGAACCTACTGTAGCGCAAGAGATGATTGCACCACAAGAACCAGCCAATCTCGAAGGCAGTCAAACTGATCAAGAAGAAGGGGGTAGTTATTCTGACACTGATTCCCATGAATATGAATTCAAGTTAGAGACTGAGGGTAATCCTTCTTGGGGTATTCATCCTGATTTCACACATTTTCTAAGATTTCCTAGAGATCCTAAATCAAAAGCTGAGTCAAATGACTATGAATGGGGTGCCATTCCAGAAGAAGATGAGCTTATAACAAAGAAATATATTGATGTTATTCACCAATATGTATCTCAACCCAACGTAGGTCTAGAGCGAAACAATGAACTTAACGCATCTGATCAACCTATGGCTGAAGAGGACTTCCATGATGATGTTGAGCCTATTCATGAATTGAACATTTTGAGCTGTAATATCACCTTTGAACTTGGGCGTCGGGTTAGGACCAATGATGACATATCCATGTCTGTGAACACCATATCCCAAGCCTTTCCCGCTTTGACTATCCAACACCCTGATCTTATCGACCAAACTTCCACAAACCCAAACCATGGTATTTATACCTTCCCGAATGACTATGCCCTTGCCTGCTACCTCAATGCAGTTGAGCCTATGAGTACTTCCATCGGTGAACCAAGCATCAGCATGACCGAGTCAGACATCAAATATCTTAGTCAAAAAAACAAGAGTAAAAAGAAAAAGAAAAAGAGTTCTGAGGGTGAAAACCACTTTGTGGCAGTCTCAGAACCTACAAAAGTAAAAAGAAAAGACGTATCTAAAGGTGAAAACCTCTTTAAGGTGCCTAAAGATGAGATATTTGATGTCCTTTCGAGTCATTTATAGGATAGATCTCCAGTTCTGATTGAGCCCACTCAATCCACCAATTTGGGTACAACAGAGGAACCACAATTGGTACATGTAGCACAATCTCTACCAGAAGAAGAGAAACAGAAATTCACTACATTCTTACCAGAAAAAAAGATCAATTTTGCATGGAAATATTCAGATATGCCAGGATTGGATCCCAATCTCATTATGCATCATCTATCCATTGCTCCGGGAGTAAAACTAATCAAGCAAAAACTGAGAAAGATGCATCCTCATGTTGCACTCTTAGTCAAAGCAGAACTAGAAAAAATCCTAAAAGCTGGATTCATCTGTGTCATAGACTATGCTGAGTGGATCTCCAACATTGTACCTATTTCAAAATCAGATGGTTCAATCAGAGTGTGCACGGACTTTAGAGACATGAACAGAGCATGCCCTAAGGATGACTTTCCACTACCTAACATTGATATGATAGTGGACATGACTGCGGGCTATGAAATGTATTCCTTAATGGATGGCTTTTCTGGGTACAACCAAATCAAAATTGCTCCAGAAGATCAAGAGAAAATAGCTTTCACATGTGCGTGGGGAACCTTCTGTTGGAATGTTATGCCATTCGGACTCAAAAATGTTGGAGCTACATATCAAAGAGCAATGACATCTATTTTTCATGATATGATGCATAGAACAATGGAGGATTACGTGGATGATACCTTGGCAAAATCCATGATTAGAACTGAACATCTAACAGACTTGAGCATGATCCTCGACAGAATGGAAAAAATTATTCTTTGACTAAATCCTAAAAAGTGTGCTTTTGGAGTCACTTCTGGAAAGCTCCTAGGATACATCGTCTCCAAGAAAGGTATTGAGGTCGATCCAGCTAAGGTGAAAGCTATCATAGAGATGCAACCTCCCACAAATATTAGTCAAATGAGGACGTTGCAAGGTAGAGTTCAATCTATCAGAAGATTCATATCACAGCTAGCGGACATATCACAGCCTTTTACAAAAATATTACATAAAGGTGTGACCTTTGCCTGGAATGAAGACTGTGCAAAGAATTTTGATCATATCAAGAATTATCTCTCAAATCCTCCTATCTTAATGCCTCATATTCATGGGAAGCCATTAATATTATATGTCTCCACAACAGATACATCACTGGGGGCATTGCTAGCACAGCATGATGAGAACAAGAAAGAAAGAGCCATCTACTATATCAACAGAACTTTAGTGGCCTATGAGAAGAACTACTCAATGATAGAGAAGGCATGTCTAGATGTGATCTTTGCATCACAGAAACTGAGACATTACATGTTAGCTCATACCACTCATTTGGTAGCTAAAATTGATCCACTGAAATATCTCCTAAGCAAAGCTGCCCTCACAGGTAGACTAGCTAAATGGGTCATGCTCTTGAGTGAATTTGACATTGAATATGTTGAAAGAAAAGCTATCAAAGGATAGGTCATTGCTGATCAATTAGCTGAAGCACCACTGTTTGATGATACACCCATGCAAATGGAATTTCCCGATTCCTCTATCATGCACCTCTCTTCTAGAGCATGGCGGTTATTCTTTGATGGCTCCTACACACAGAATGGATTTGGAGCAGGCATATTGTTCATCACTCCTCAAGGATACTCGATACCCAAAGCATTCAGACTAAAGTTTCCTTGCACAAACAATATTGCTAAATATGAGGCACTTCTCAATGGTATGAAAATGGTAATACAGTGGAGAGTTACAGAGATGCACATCCATGGAGACTCACAATTGGTTATCCATCAAGTCAATGATGTGTACCAAACCAAAGATGAAAAGCTCATTCCTTACAAGAGAATGGTAGATGATTTAAAGAAATATTTCATATCTATCACATTTGAGCAAATACTTAGAACGAAGAATAAGGCTGCCGATGCAATGGCGACACTATCTACTCTCTTACAGCAGCCTGAACATGAGCTACGCTACGAGTTCCTGGTGGAAGCCCTATCCTATCCTACATATGACTCCCCTAAAACCCGCATGATCTGCACTGTTGTAGGTTATGACTCATCTCGCTACAAAAATCTGTTCTCCTATCTCCATGACCAAATCATCCCTGAGTCCTTTAACCATTTTGAGAAATGAAACCTTATCCGATCTGCATCCTGATATGTCATCATTGGCAATGATCTATACAAATGAGGTCTAGATGGTACACTACTTAGATGTTTAGAACGGGAAGAGTCTCAATGTGCATTAGAGGAAGTCCACGAGGGTATATGTGGGTCACACTCGAACGGTTTAACATTAGCTCAAAAACTTATTAGGGCTGGGTACTATTGGCCTGAAATGGAGAAAGAAGCTATTAAATTTGCTAAAAACTATCAACAGTGTCAAGTACATGGCAACTTGATTCATGCTCTAGGGAGAGATCTGATTCCCTTTACTACACAATGGCCTTTTCAACAATGAGCATTTGATCTCATAGGTGCTATCCATCTGCACTCTTCTAATGGACATACCCATATAATCACAGCTACAGATTATTTTACAAAATGGGTAGAAGCAGTTCCTCTAACACAAGCAACAGGGAAACAGATCTCTATGTTCATCCTGAACTACATCATTTGCAGATATGGGATCCCTCACTCTATAATCACAGATAACGGGGGACAATTCAAAAATAAGGACCTAGATGAATTATGTGCTAAATTCAAGATTACTCAACATTGGTCATCTATCTACTATCCTCAAGGGAATAGACAAGCTAAAGCTTCAAACAAAAATCTCTTAAAAATCTTACACAGAACAGTGAATAAAACAGGAAGAGACTGGCATCTCATGATCAATCCAGCTCTCTGGGCATACAGAACTAGTATCAGAACGCCTACAGGGGCTACACCTTTTGCTTTAGTTTATGGGTCTGAAGCGGTACTGCCTATTGAGGTTGAAATCCCATCACTCAGAATCAGAATGCATGGACTTGTCACTGATGAAGACTACAGAGTGTCTAGGTTACAAGAACTTGAATTACTAGATGAGCGCAGGCAAGCAGCGTATGATCATCTCAGAGTATATCAGAAAAGAATGTCTAGAGGCTACAACAAGAAAGTCAGACACAAAGAATTTCAGATTGGTGATCTAATGTTGAGAGAAAATCCTAAAAATCAATCACATCGAGAACGCAAGGGGAAGTTTGAACCCAACTGGCTGGGTCCCTTTGTAATCACTACTACTTTTGGCTCTGGTGCCTATCAACTCTCAACGACTGAAGGAGAACAGCTCCGAGAACCAATCAACGTTCTCCATCTGAAGAAATTCTACGCCTAAGGCATTCAGTGCTTGGTAAATGTCCTGAAAAAATCTTTAAAATCAGAAAAAGTCCTAAAAAAAAATGAACATCTTGGTGAAAACCTAGCAATAGGCACCTTGATGATTCACAAAAAAATAAAAAAAAAATCCAAAAGTACAAAAAAATTGAAAAAATGAAAAATACAAAAAAAAAAAAAAAGAAGAAAAAGTGCCTTGGTGAAAACCTGGAAACAGGCGCCTTGGTAGCAAAAATAGAATCTTTGCCAAGATGGTGAAAACTTGGCAAACGGGTGCCACTTGTTTCAAAATGCTCCATCTATCAACACAATCTTGGTCTTTCCCAGCTTTCAGTCTTGCTTTAGTTTGTACATATCTCCCGGTTTGTTTCAACATTTCCAGTTTTCAATAAGTCGGTCTGTACACCAACCAGCTCAAGCGTCTATATCCTATCAATGTTTAACACTTAGGGGCAATCAATGTCATATCCTATGGCCTCCAATGTATCTTAGATGTATCCTATCCAGTCAGAGTCCTTTGAAGCTTCAAGTTGAGTCAGTCAGTCAGTCTTGTCTCCAGAAAGGATTTTGCATCTACAACAACGCAATCAAACATCAAAACTCAACTGAAAACAATCTATGCTTTTTACATGCTTTTATCTCCTTGTATGCTTACTGATTCGCATTGAGATTTTTGCATATTGTGTCCCTTCGAGCTCTTTGATGATGTCCTTTATAGGATTTAGAGAGTGATGACTGGGGCCATAATCTTTTCTTTGTTTTCTGCTTGTATGTGAAAATCTAACAACTTTGGAAATTCTGGATTGAAATGGTGTCTGACTGTAAGAGCCTCTATCTCAAATTGGATGGCCATGCGTACCTCGACCATTGATACCCAAAAAATTCAAGGATGTTTGATCTAACTATTATCTTTTTGAAGTAAATTCTTCCTCCTACTGTGAAATGCGATCTTGCCTAAGGAGGTGAACGATAAAGGGTCACTACGGGTAATTCACACTGGATTTAGAATGATCTTTTGATTGTTTGATGTGTATGTTAAACGCAAGGCGTACTCAGGTCATCATGACGTTTATGTTTTGATGCTTGTACAAATTGCTATATCAAAATGGACATGATATTCAGGTCATCCTGGCATTTGTGCCTTGGTGCTTATATCTAATCTGACATTCTGAAAATAAAATCAATATTCATATATCCATGGTTGTTGACCAGTGGGTGTTGTATTGATTCTTGCGCATGCAAATCAATATTCATATGTCTATGGTTTTTTTTAGCTAGTGGGCATTGTATTGATTTATCCAGTTACCTAAAAGTTCAATGATGATAACAAATCGACATATGATCAGTGACTAGGTCCTAGGTCTTAGGTTGCATTTCATATTGCATGCTTCTTTGCATTTTTCATCTTTGCATGATCTCACAATGACTAAACAAACTTCAAAGCTTAAACAATTCTTCATATCAATTCTTCAAATCTAACAAGAGCTGAATCTCACACGAAGGTTCCTCAAATGAAACAACAAGTAGAATCCTTTTTTGGGATCAAAATTCAAATCTTAGATCATTCATATTATTAACTACTTGCATATTCGACCTTCAATCATCACAGAAATCTAGTATTCAAATTAACTGATTATCTTACATCAAACTATCAAAATTTCAACTTGGTCAACTATGGTCAACTCATAGTTTCACCTAGTCAAACTTGGTCATCTGGACCTCTAAACGATGCACAATGTGTTCCCGGATGTGTTTAACCACTTCTCAAATCAATTAACATGCTTCTAAACTATCAACGCTGACTTTTCTTGTCAGATTTCAATTTTAATCCCGAAGGGGGCATGGTATTGCACATCAATCAAATTCTATCGATCAAGTCTATCAATATCTTTCATCAGTGATCAAGACAAACAATCACGTCTAGTTACTGATTCATCAAAAGTCCTCATCGCTCGGGGAAAATCTATCATCACTTGGGGCATATCAGATTCATCAAGATCCATATCAATCTGGTATTCTCCTAATCTTGTAAACTGTATCAGTTTTTGCAACCATCGGATCATAGTGTTCTTTCCTTGGTTCTTCGGCAATTGAAGGATTTGGATGTGATACCTGCTAGTTCTGCTAAGACAATCGAGTCTAGAACGGGTCACTCACTTCTTATCAATCCTAAGGTTCAGAATCAGGCATTTTGACACTTTTTCGCAATCATTGGATCATTGCTGCTATAGTAAACATTATCTCTGGTCATTCAGGACCTATTATCTCCATATCAAATCAATATCAATCAGCTTCTGTCTCATATCAATTATCAATTTCAAACATCAGTTTCATATCTTTATCAAACACAGACTATCTTTGAACCACTGCGCTTCGCACAGTAATTCAAAGAGGGGCAAAATGTAATACCCCAAAAATGGGCTGTAAGTTCTTTAATCTCCTACATCATCAAATCGAATGAAATCAACATAGAAGTCCTAATCTAAGGCACATCTAAGCATCATCGAATCATAATTGATTATCTTAAGTTCTGCATCGGGGAATATTCCTAGTAATATTCCTAATCATCATAATTATCTTTAATTTTATAATTATTTGGCAATAAATCACATTTATCCTAAGTTTGATTAATTGAATATTTTCATATTTAATTAATTAGATTTAATATTTGCCACTTAATTATGTAATTAAATTTAATTCTATCTATTATTAATTGTATTATTTAATTTTGACAATAAATCTAATATCCTATGAATAATTGATTAAATTCTTATTTAATTAATTAAAGCATGTTGTCATTATTTAATAATATAATTTTTAATAAAAGTTTGATTAAATAATTGATTAACCCATAAATTAATTATTTTATTTCAAAAATCAGTTAAGTTGAGCATAAATCACTTTATTATTAAATTAATTCATAAATAAAACATGCACAATCATAAAAGCAGACAACTATCAATTATCAATTAAAGCTAAACTCTATTTTGAGTTAAAGCTTAGCTTTTGCATGTTTTTGTGACTTAATTATCTGTTATTATCAGATAACTCAAAAATCAAGCTGAGTTAATCTGAGTGATTTATGGCTTTTATCCATGCACCTCTAAAGCCCTGGATTTCTATAAAAACAAGGCTCAGCTCTTCATAATTCATCTCATAATTGTGCAAACTTATGCTGGA
Source organism: Chamaecyparis obtusa (assembly GCA_027943335.1). Classification (NCBI taxonomy): domain Eukaryota; kingdom Viridiplantae; phylum Streptophyta; class Pinopsida; order Cupressales; family Cupressaceae; genus Chamaecyparis; species Chamaecyparis obtusa. Next base: position 2,290,685 of record BSBK01003299.1, read on the forward strand.
GAATTGGAATTGAAGAATCAAAGCTCTTGCGAATCGACATCTTTGTGAGATCAATCTTATTTTTGCATTCATATTGCATATCATTGTTAGATTAGCATTGCATATCAATTTTCAATAGCATTCATAGCATATCAATTTCATCTAGCATAGATTTATATCAGTTTTCATATCATTGCATAGAAAATATCAAAAAAATAGCTTAATTGCATTCAATCTCATATCTAGATCAATTGCATTCAAATCCTTCATTTAGGTGTCGTCTAGGTCACTGATCTCGATTACAATCTGAGAACATCAATCTCGCACCTATTAGAAGGCAGTAAATCGCTTGGTTAAATTAAATTTCAATTTTGCACGATTTTGATTTTTGCTTACCTCTAATATTTTATTGAGTGTTGTGTCTGCAGATCAGGTACAATTTTCACACACACAGTAGTCATACAATGAAATATCTATGTTAAGTAAAACTTAAAATACAAAGTCATAATAAAATTAATATATATTAACATTATAATCATTGAAAAGATTTTTCTCTGTATTACCTTACTAAATAGACAGGTTTGTCAAATGGATTCATTTGATCAGCCAAAAGATAAATTTGAAGTGATTTTTTATCAGCATTTTAATAGGTGTGAAGGAGACTCCATTGTAGGTATGAATGATGAGTATAGATGTTATATCAATGTTTTTATAATCTAAGAGGCTTTGAGATAACTATTTTTAATTAATTCATTCAAATGGAACCTCTCAAGGCTTAAATCATCATATTTTATAAAAAATGTGTTATTTCAGCAAAAATCAACATGTCTAAAAAAGTGTAACCCACTATTGTGGGGTCACCCTTCCAAATAACTTCTTTTAAGAAGATCCTTTCAGAAACTTTCATGCAACCAAATTGGGCACTTATGTGATTTTCAACGAGGATCACCCAATGCCAAGGGTCACAGATGAAAAAGAGAAGGATATTAATCTCCTCGCATTAGAACTTTGGACAATGTACTTTGATGGAGTTAGATGTTAGATGGGTTTAGACACTGGTATCCACTTGATTTCCCCTTTAGGGGAAGAAGTGAAGAAAGCTTTCCACTTTTAATTCATCTCAACAAATAATGAAGTAGAGTATGAAGGATTAGTTTGAGGAGTAGATTTGGAAGAAAGAATGGGAATCAAACAACTGAAGGTATTTTGGGAGTTCAATTTGATAGTAAAGAAAGTTTGTAATACTTCTATGACTAAAAATTCTTGGATGAGATCTTATTGCCATAGGGTATAGCACCTAATTGAGAGTTTAAATGCTTTTGACATTAGAGTCATCTCAAGGAAGCAAAATATTGAAGCTAACTAATTAGCTACAATTGGTTCTCATTTTAAATCTATCACCGATCTATTTACAAATGAACATTCAGTGTGTGTGATAGTAAGGCCCTCTATACCAGATAATGACAATCCCTGGCAAGTGTTTGAAAGTGATGACAATTTTTTTTGGTTTATCCAACAAGCTAGATAATTAATGGATCAACTACAACCCAAAATAGAAGAAGCCTATGAAGATTAGGTCATTCAGCTAAGGGGAAACAAGCTTCCCTAGGGATTGACAACCTTGTAAAGCTTGTTTAATTGTGATGATGTTAGGAGGGACAAACACAAGATTGTCACAGATCAAAAATATTATGAAGAGTTAGAGGTTAGAGATGGTAGAAAGTTAAAGGTTGGAAAAGAAGTACCTAAATTTAACAGAGAATGACTCAAATCAATGTTCCAAGGGTACAAAGGGGTCATAACATGAACCTATGATGACCTAAAAGGTTACAATAGAGATATCATAGAACACACCATTGAGTTAGTAGAAGGATTGAAGCATATAAGACAAAAACATAGGCTAGTTAATCCAAGATAAAAGCCTTGATGGCACATGAACTGACCATGTTGATTGAATGTAATATTATCTACCCAATAAAATATAGTATGTGGGTATCCAACCTAGTTCCATTCCAAAAGAAAAATGGTGACATCCAGCTCTGCATGGATTTTCAAGACCTGAATAAAGCCTCCCTAAAAGATCACCACCCTTTAGCATCAATGGAGAAGATTTTGCAGACTTCGCATGTTCAAAGATATTTTCACTATTAGATGGTTTCTCCGGGTATAACCAAGTCAGAGTGGCAGAAGATAATCAACAAAAGATAATGTTCACCACCAAGTGGGGAACCTTTTCTTATGAAAAAATGCCATTCGAGCTGTCTAATGCGAGAGATACCTTCTAGAAGGCCATGAAGATGACTTTCAAAGAATTGATAGATCTAATCATTTAGATCCACTTGGATGACTTACTAGTGTTCTAAAAAAGAAGGGAAGATAATTTTGATCACCTCGAGCAAGTATTTAAAAAGTGCCAAGAGTTTAGAATTTCTTTAAATCCAAAGAATTGTGTGTTCGAAGTGCCACAAGGAAAGCTCTTGGGACACATAGTATCAATAAAGGAACTTCCACAGATCCTAAAAGAGTAAGAGATATCTTGGAGCTCTTGCTCCCATCAAAGAAAAAGGGAATTCAATCTTTCCTCTAAGATATAAACTTGTTGGCATAACTGATGCATAAATAAGTCGAGAATGTTATAGTATGAGTTTGATGCATATCTGATGATAGGTTAATCAATTATGATGTTGTTATTGATGTCAACTTATTGTTTTTTGATTGACAATGAACTTGTTATGTTGATATATGTTCAAGAGGTTGGATCTAGAGTTGTGGTAAGAGTTGGTGTGTGTGATCATAATGGAAGACTCAACGATGTCTCTAAATGCTATATATATGTCTGCACAAGTTTATCATATGTATGTTGTGATTTATGATTGATTGAAGGTTGACAAGTCAACACAAAGAACAAGACAAAGCCAAGGAGGAATGATTTTATGATTGTGTCAAATATGTTTTGATTCAGATGTTGTGATTTAGGATATTTTATCTTGACCATGTTATGAGGTTGTTGGCATGATTGCATCATGATTGGTGACTGAAAGACATAGTTTAAATGGAAAGAAGTTTACTTAGTGAAAATAAAATGAAGTTCTTAGAACAATCAGTCAGATCTTTAATTGATGATATTGCACTATGTTGTGATAAGTGGTTATGTGTTGTAAGGATTGTAGTGACGTGGCAGATCGACATGGAATGGTGAGTTGGCATTTTTGTGATCACGATGATCAAATTTCTTGGAGTTGTGTAAGAACATTGGAGAGTGTAACGTGGTTTGACTTTTCTTTATCAAATCAATTATGCGATGAATCCAAAGGATGACATAGATTTGAAATTGTAACTGATAATTGATAACACATTTTAGGGTTCAAGGATTGAACAAAAATGTGTTGTAATTATGTAATTCATTGTAATTAGGGTCTTGGTTGACCTAGTTAGTGAAAATGTATTTATATCTTTTTGATGTATTATGAGGAGTGAATGTGGAAGAGAAAGATTGTGAATGCAGGTATGCGATTGTAGGGTTTGGATGTTCTACATGTGAAGCAAAGATTGAGCTTAAACTAGATCTATACTAGCAGAGGAGAACTATTATTTTCTCAAATCATTGCACTTGTTGATTCCTCACAGTTTCTACAAGAAAATCCCTTAATCGGGTAGATCTTAATAGGTTTTATTTGTAAATCCTTTAACCATGTGACTCTTTAACTAGGGTTTGAAATCCCTTAACAGGGTTACTCATAATAGGGTAAAGCTCCTAACAGGTCTGGAGGTAAATCCCTTAATTGGGTGGCTCCTAATAGGGTCTTGCTCTTAACTGGGTATTTTGTAAGCTTTTAATAGGACTAGGCTCTTAATTAGGTGTACTTCAAAAGAGTGCATAATTATTTGTGGGTGTCATCCTCACACATGGTTTTTCCCAATTGGGTTTCCACGAGAAAAATATTGGTGATATTGTGTTGCATGGTTGTGATTGTTTAGCTTTATGGGTTTGATTATGCATCAAATGAATGTTAATTGATGCAATTTGTTGAATGGTTTATGAAAAGTTTGAATTGTTAGATTACTGATTCACCACCCTCTCAGTAATATTGTACCTAATAATACTAACAAAACTTTTTCAGTAAATGCATTTACGATTTTGTAAAAATAGCATGTCCTATCACCTTGATGCTGAGAAAAGAGAAATCCCTCCAATGGACCCCAAAAGAAAACATTTCTTTCAAAAAGATAAAGGAGGAAAAAGTTATTTCTCTAGTACTGTCAAATCCAGACTTCTCCAAAGACTTCATAATGTATGTTTACGGGAGTTAATAAAATATTGTCGTTGTGCTCACACAGAAAGGAGAAAGTTAGAAAGAAGGACATCCTATCACCTTCTACTCTATAATGCTCAAATATTATGAGGCAAAGTATAATTTTGTTAAAAATAAAGCTTTTTCTCTAGTAAAGGACCTACACAAATCTAGACATATGGTCTTAGGAAGCAAGATCATGGTGTATGTGGCTCACCCCAATGTGTGAGAGTACATCATGGGAGGTGATATTTCTTAGAAGAGGGCTAACTAGATCACCAAAATCATGGAGCGTGACATAGAGGTCTAACCAACCAAAGTGATCTGAGGGAGAGGCCTTTGTGAATTTATCACAAAAGGGCAGTAAGTAGAAGAAGAGGTAGAGGAATCAATCCTTGTGAATTACATCAGAGAAGTTAATGGATAACTGATTGGATAAGTTTTATGAAAATAGGAAGATACCCTCCTCACCTCCCTTTGAATAAAAGAAGATACTATAGGCTGAAAGGTGTCAGATATCCCCTAGTCGAAGGTATACTCTTTAGAAGAAATTTCAAAGGAATCCTACTGAGATGTGTTAATGAAGTCCAAAGCCAGAATATATTAGAAGAAATGCATAATGGCTCCTTTGGTGGCCACTATTCAACAAAAACAACTTCCCTCAAAATAATGCGAGCTGACTATTTGTTGCCAACTATGTTTTATGATTATTTTGAATTAGTCAAAAAATGTGAAAAATGCTAATTCTTCGTAGGAAGGAGAAATAATTCTGACATGCCATTGAGACCTATTATTGTTGATGAACCCTTCACCCATTGGGGTTTGTATTTCATTGGGATGATCAATCCCCCGTCAAGTGATAGACATAAATGGATTCTTATAGTGACAAACTATTTTACCTGATGGACAAAGGCAAAGCAACTAAAGAATGCATAGAAAATGAGATTTTCAACTTTCTTGAGAAGTTGGTGTCTAGATTTGGACCCCCAAAGACAATAATTTTAGACAATGCAAGAGCATTTGTTAGAAACAAGATGCTATATTTAACACTAAGAAATGATATTTTCTTAAAGACATCTTTAAATTATTATCCTCAGGTAAATGGACTAGTAGAATCAACAAATAAAAATCTTATCACAATAATAAAAAGCGTTGACTTAGAACACCAGTGAGAATGAAACAAACACATGTAAGATGCTCTATGGGAAGATAGAGCTACTCCAAAATAAGATCTAAAGAATTCACCATATGAGTTGGTCTACAAAAAAGATGCTCTCTTTCCCATTTTAATGGAAATCCTGACATTATAGTTCTTAAAGTCTATAGAGATTGAAGAAGATGGTGTTACAAATGTAAGGCTAGTTGAATTGTTAAATATGCAAGAACAATGTGGGAAGGCTCATGATGTCCTCATAAATAATCAAGGAGTTGACAAAAGATGGTTTGATAAAAGGTCGTTAGACCCAATCTTTAAGGAAAATGACCTAGTCTTAAAGTACAATGAAAGGGCAAGTAAGCCATGTCATCATGCAAAATTTGACGCTATGTGGGAAGGCCCTTTTTGTATTTAAAAATGCAAAGGTGACAATGCTTTTGAGCTGGAAGACATGGAAGGTACCCCTTTTGAGATCTTAGTAAATGAGATCCACCTCAAACATTTCCATTAATGACCCACCTTTCCTTCTTGTAAATAGTAGGTTATTTATGTTTTACTTTCAATAAGTACCATTAGGTACAATTGCTTTGGTGTTTGCTTTCCAACCCTCCATTTTTTTGAGCCTTCCCTCTCTCCTGCATGTGGCGGCTAGTATCGTCCTAAATATCTTAAAGCTTTCCCTATAGGTTTTCATGTCAAACTCACAATAATTATCAATGCCTAATTTCTAGAATGACGACGAGTCTAGGTAATTTGTACTCTCACCTTTCCATCTGCATAATGTACAAAGACAAAGGAAATAAATGCACATGTTTAGGACAATTATCACCCTACTTTTCTTTTGTGTTACCAAAGCTTGAATAGTTGCAGAGCATTGTAAGAAATAGCTCATAGTCTCTAGTTTTCAATTCACCAAGGAAATGCTTTTCTCCTCATAATTTTGACCTCACATGCTACACCTTATGTTCTAAGGATGGTCAATGTGTTCACAAATTCTGCATATGTTTAGGTGCCTAGAGTTATAATAGAAAGGTTGCAAAAAGTAGAGATGGCCAAAATTAAAGATACCACAGATTAAAAGTACTAGTTAGAAACCCAACAAACTATATTTTAGACCCATTTGTAGCTTTGTCAACCAAAGAGTTGAGGGAAGGGGCCTTTCAGAGGAAGATTAACAAGATGCATGAGCGAGTGGGTGTAAAAATATGGAACTTTGACCTTTGTCAATATATGGTGTCAAATATTCATGTTTTCCCTGGATTGATAGATGTCATGGTTAGACATTTCAATGCAACAACAAACACCATTTAACATGGTGTCCTAAAGGTAGTGATGAGTTTGAATTTCATTGAGAACATGTTATGCATTATTAAGGGCATGGTCGATATCGTAACCTTTGATAAATCAACACTGGAGCAAGAATGGAAATAATTATCCAATTGATAAATATTCCTTGACCAAGAGTTACAAGGTAGGATTTTGGGTAGGCCAAGCTTCTCAATTCCCCATTCGGCCTTATAAAATGACCTACACTATATTTTATCCATGTTGGCATTCATTTGTGGGATGAAGAATGATGCATATGTGCATGAATTCCAGGCAGCTATGACATACCATTTAAAATGAAAATCGGGCCCTAGCGTCCGATATGATTTTGTGGATGCAATCGCAGTTGTAATGATTCAAAAAATTCAAGACTACAAAATCTCTCCACTTTTTAGGTACCCATCCTTTCTAATCGATATACTTTTATACCAAAATGTCAATTTATTTGAAAAAGAATTAAAGTTGGATATTCTAGACCTTGTCGGCTAGAGGAAGCTCGTTTGTATATGGAAATCCATGCTAAATAGGTTGGGTAGTTATGATTAATTCCTAAGGGTGTTCCTATGGCCCATCATGTAGGTTTTTAAAAGCCTATTTGATGAGGATAGACTTACTGCAACTTAAATTGCTTGGTTATGGGGCTCTAAGATTCAGATAAAATTGTATTATAGAGCCAGTTTCATCATTATCTGAGTGCATGGTTTTATTGAGAAGCCCTTCTTGATCCCCACTTTTGTCCTAGATAGGGTGTTAGACTTGTATGTATTCAGAAAAATCTCTTTTATTGACAAGAGGATGGGTACAAGAAATAGCAAAATAATGTTTTATAGACCACCACTCACGTTTAGAGGTGTAACATTGAACAAATGGAAGTCCAAAAACCTGTTGAGGTCTAAGTTGGCCTAGCTTGGTCTCTAGTTTTTGAATGACTCCTGGCAATTTGATCCAGATGGATGTTTGAAGAAGAGATTTAACCCCGTTACCCACCACTCATGGCCATATTGGGAGGCAAAGATGAGCCAAATTCAACTTACAATGAATATGTTTATTGAGCTCTCTTCGTCCCATGTCAAGAACTGCTCCCCATGGCTGGACTTCTATGAGGTTAAGAACCAATATAACTCCACTTTCAAAATCTCCTAGAACCTAAAAGACAAGTTATGGGAGGAAGATTGGTTAGATGACAAAATTACAAACTTCTAGATTTTCAGGCAGGAGATCAAGTTGAACTTCACTCCCCTATATGGGAATGATTTAGATGGAGACTTTAAAACAAAATGGGATAATGAGAACAATGAAGATTCACCAGAATAATAGGATGCGACAATCATTATAATTGAAGAGCCTTTGCAGGAGGCAATACCTCCAAAAATAAAAGAAAAATATAAAGAAGTCAAGGTTTCTAAAGGAGTGCATTCTCGTTAGCTCCTTACTCAGAGTTTAATAACAAAGAGGGGGAGATCAATGCAACCCATTGCTCTCCTAGAAAAGAAGAGAAGAAAGACCCTAATAATCAAATTGCATGAGTCATTTGAGGAGGAAGAAGAGGGACAAGGCCTACGTGTAATGCAAGAGGAAACACCACCACCTCCACCATCATATGTCCCTCGAGTAAGTTTTTCTCCATCCCTCCTCTCTACTCAGTCTCTGGTTTCTCCAGTGTCTCACCCCTCTATTTCCCATGATCAAATTTTTTCTACCCCTACTCCCCAACTATCTATGTGATCAACTGCCTTTTCCCCATCTATAGAAAAATTCACTCGACCTTTCAACCTGAGATCCTCATTAAAAATCATTCCAAGTACTTTTGTAGATCCCCCTACTGGTATATCCCCTTTGATTCCCCCTATTGGTTATCGTATTGCTAGACAAAAAGATATTCCTCCTGCCATACACACTAAATAGTGCACTTCTCTAAGTCATTATTTCCAAGAGAATCTATGAATGGGAAACCTTGAGAAAGCGACCTAGAGCTCCCTAGGCATGGAGTCACAAGGGTGTTTGATAGTGCTCTCAGCTAGAGCTATTGAAGCATGCAACCTTGCTAGTAAACCACACAATGAGAGATTCAAAGAGACAAGGGCAAGAATGCCAATATCTTCAAGAATCAAGATGAGAATGCAATGCAATGCTATGATAGAATTGAAGATGCAAGCTAAGCTATGAAAGGAAAGTATTATAAAACCCTTGCTAATTAAGCTGTGTGAGCTAATCTAGAGCATAAAGTAAACTAAGCTAGAAAGCATAAACATGAAGCTATGATGCAAGAATGAAACTAGAATGCAAGAATGATCTCCAAAAGCTCCAAAGTCTCCAAGAAATCCTACAACATAAGATTAGTATTCAAAGATTGGGATCCTAGAATGAGAAAAGAGCTCTCCTTTTAAAAGAATTGAAAAGGAATGGACCATGGAGATTAAGAGGCAAAAGATTTAATCAAGGGTAGAGCTTGAAAGAAGAGCAATCCATATGCACAAATCTCCTCCAATGAGAAAATAAGAGTTGACTTTTGTGTCCATATGAGACAAAAAGGCCTTTTCTTATTTTTATAAAATAAGAATAATGCTTTATTTGTGCAACTTAGGATAAGAGGAAAAGGTGGGGGCTTTTTATTTAATAAAAGGGGAGGAAATTCCTTTTAATTAAATAAAGACTTAGGATAAAATGGTTAGCCCATGGAAAATAATTGAATAAATGATAAAACTAAGATTTGATCAAGGAAAATGATATTGAGCTGAAGATGCTGATTCAGGAAATTGATAAATTGTTGAATGGGGGCCCAAAGTCTAGGCGACCATTTTAGGGTGCATACATTTGCCCCTCTTTGACTAATGTGAGATTGATTTGGGATCACATGTGGTCAAAGAATGGAATTGAAATGTGAGATCGATTTGGGATCACAAAACAACCTAGATGTGTGTTCAACAGATGGGAACACATCAGGACAAAAATAAGCATAATCTGACAAAGATAAGCTGAAAGACAAGACCAACACACCTGTAAATAGGAGATCATCAAGTCTCGAATAAGAGATAAGAATCTTAAGTTGAGCTGATTGAAAAAGCTGAATCAAGGATTGAAGTTGATAAGTACTGCCCCCTCGGAATCGAAATCAAAATCAGGTAGAGGAGAAACAGTAAATTGATAAACTTGATCAAATCACTAGAAATCACAATCGAAGATGAAAGATGATAGGATAACCATCAGGTAGTGAAGATATGCTCCAGATTGACTAGGTTTGACTAGGAAAGATATAGGATAAAGATGAAGTCAAACCCTAGAGAGACGAAGTCGAATGAAAATGAATGAAAGACTAGAAGGTTGAAAGAGATGGGGATGAAGAAATGAACATGCCCCAACAAAGATCGAAGGATCAGGCCTCAAATGGTCAGCCAATTGCGTAGAAGAAAGGAAAATTTTGGAATATGATTTTGACTATTAGGATTAACACAGATTTCAATTTTGATCCCAAAAATGGATCCAAGACGTCGAAATTAGCTAGGGGTACATTTTTTGCGCAATTCTGAGGTGTTTTGAAAATTAGGTCAAAAAGTCAAAATGCTATAAAAAGGGGTAAAAAGGTCATTTTCAAATTCATTTGTCTTATTACGATTTGAGAATTTTGAGAGCTTAGAGAGAGAAAATGGCCCAGCAAGTAGCGATTCCAGTACACAGGCATCGATTTGAGCACGCTTGGTTGCACAACCGGCCTCCTCAGTATGGTGCCCCGGTATGTTTTAAAAAAAACTCACCTTTTTGAATCATTTATGAGCATTCATGTCATGTTTTTAATGTTTTTAAAATATGTCAAATTTTACTCGTGCAAAATATCGTACGATAGTTGTTAAGTATCGCACCCTTTGATAATGTTTGTCATGTGATAGTTCGTGGGTCAAAATAGTATCGCACCAATGTTTGATCCAGTATCGGATGATACCGAATGAAACATCATGCGATACTATGTGAAATATCACATGTGAAGATATTATCACACTGTTACTGAGGAAAATATCGCATAATACTTAATCAGAAAACAATATCGCATAGTGTAAAAAAATGACATGTTTTAATTTTTTTTGAGCACTATGACATGGGTCCAGACAATGTTTGTTGTTAAGATGTTTTGTACTGATTTTATACATCCATCATGATATGTTCTGACATCTGGTTTAGGGTTATGGTTTGCAGGAGGTCTTTCCAGCGCTCCTCATTAGAGCACCGAGAGTGATCGGGTGATGGTGTGTCTGAGATCTTGATGATCCAGGAAAAGTAGACTTGGGGGAGATGGGTTTCAGGTACTTTCTGTAGATGCCCCACATTCAGGCAGATCATGGGTTATTGACAACATTGGCTGAGAGGTGGCATAGTGAGCATAACACCTTTCACTTGCCGATTGGAGAGGCCACGATTACCTTGGAGGATGTCTATCGGATCCTTCAAGTTCCTAGCCACGGAGATCCAGTGAGTATAATCATGTTTATAGATATTCATAGATGTAAAGTTTTCACATGGTAGAAACTGACATGATTGTTTGTTGACACAAGTATACTATGATCAGGATCTGACTAAGGGATGACAAATCATGTAGGACATGTTCCAGGATGTCACCTTTATTGATAGACATCTTAGCTGGGATCGTTTGATGGAGGAGTATGGTAGAGACTTCCCAATTCCATGTATAGTGTGCTCTATAGTAGCATAGGCACTGATTACCGACAGGAGCCAGAGAGGGTTCCCATTGGGCTGGGGCAAGTTGGTCGCAGATCTGATAGCACACCCATGATAGATGGCATGGGGCCCAGCCATCCTAGTTGACATGTACCATGAGCTCCACGAGATTGTTTGCAAGGAGAGTAGGACTTGGGCATGCGGTGATGTCTTAGCACAAGTATGGGCATGGGAGCACATCGCCATTGTGCACCCACATGTACAACTGAGGGAGCAGAGACACCCCTATATATATAGATATACAGGATTCATCAGCTAGCCACATAGCAGGGATGTGACATACTATCCCAGGTTACTGGATGAGCTCACATCATTTCAGTGGAGACCATACAAGGCTTGTGAGCAGTGAGGTGATCGCGAGCGAGAGCTAGGATACATGTTGTGCAGCCGGCCATTAGTAGGTCAACATTCTGAGATAGTAGAGTGCTTCATGATCACCCAAGTTTGGAGACAGTTTGGGCGATAGCAGAGGGTGCCCACAAAGACCACGACCTATGCTCAGGTTAGAGATGAGGAGGGACAGGGATGGCTGCCAATGCTAGACTACTAGCAGGCAGTACAAGATACCGCAACTATATGCAGGGAGCCATGGGACTATCTCCTAGAGATGGAAGATGCAGGTGCAGATGCAGCCTATAGGGCAGAGTAGTGGAGGCATCCATTCCCATGCTTTACTGTACCTGATGCACAACTGGTAGCACAAGGTGGTGATGGAGATGACGAAGATGGAGGGGATGGAGGAGGTGGAGGGAGAGTTAGGGAGATAGGATAGGGGTCTCGATCAGGTGGCCAAAAATGGTCATAGAGATAGGGTTCCACAAATGAGGGGGATGATGCGGTGAGACCATTTTGCCGATAGGTGGATGTTGGGCAGGATCAGCCTGCAGGGGGAGAGGATCTCAGGGCGAGGATCCAGGTTTTGGAGATAGAGATGCAGCAATTGTAGATTACTATAGCCATGAGAGACTAGCAGTTGACTAATCTATGAGTCGAGATAGATCGACATGAGAGGGCAACTCAGGTAGATGCAATAGAGATTCTAAGAGAGGTAGCACGAGCTGCTTACTATCATGGTCTCTACATACAGGCTGTACCTGAGGGACAAAGAGCACCACTCTACTTTGAGAGGGCTGGGATATCTGATATACTACCAGACAGGGCGGTAGCACCACCTCCACCACCACCAGCTCCACATGATGGTGCAAGTTAGACCTAGGGCTAGGATCATAGGTGTATAGAGACATACTCTGGGATATTATCCAGATTTTGGATCCCACATTGTATTTGTACCATTATATATATATATATATATATATATATATATATATATATATATATATATATATATATATATATATATATATATATATATATATATATATATATATATATATATATATATATATATATATATATATATATATATATGAGATTTACTGGATGTTTGATATATCTTGTGTATTTTTCCCACTTGTGATGGATGTTTCAATTTTTATATTGTCTTGTCATATTGTTCAAAATGTATGATATATATGCTCATGTATAATCTCTCTAATAGATGTATGTTTAGTTCTCATGTTTATGATATAGACTCATGTTTCTGAAAATGATCTCTTTATGATATAGATGTGATGATAAGATTAAACCCTTGTGATGACAGGAAAAGGATGTGATAAAAAAGATAAGGAGTGAAAGACATGGTCAAGAAGAAGCGAAAGGTGAGCGCAATTGATCGAAAAGTCCATGAAAGATGAAAGGAGAGATCTCTCCATATGCAAGATGCAAAACTAAGCTAACATGAACCTAAGAATGTAAGCTACTATGAAAAGTGGTTTACTTGCAAGGTCACAAAGCTTTTAGACTGTAATATTCATCATCGAGCATTATTGGTAGCGTCGCAAGATCATACAATGCACACTAGTATGACTATGTGAATCTGAATATGATCTATATCAGATAGATATGTGGGAGTCCCACCTAAGCACCAAAGACATATAGGTCAAGATGACTAGTGCAGTGAGATTTCCTAAGTTTAATATGGCAAGATTATACTCACATCAAGACACAAGGAAAGTCAAGATGACTATAAGCATGCACTTGCAAAAAATAGTCAAGGATAATACCCTGTAGACCCTAATGTCAAGTGGAACAAGCATAAATGCTAATGACAGTTAGGACCAACAAAATATACCCACAAGAAGAAAAAGCAATAAAACATGTCCTCATGCCCCCAATCTTCTAGCGCAACATCATCGAAGACTATTAGGGAGAGAACACTCATCAAAGAAATCATCTTAGATAGCACACAGAGAAATAAAGTCAAACAAGTCTCAGTGAGTCGAGTGTTTAAGTGTGTGTGTGTAGGTCATAGAGTCAAAATTTGAGTATCACATATGCCAGTGAGAAATACCATATCATGCTAGACTGCGGGTAAGATATCTGATAATGTTGAGAAACACTTGATGCTAGGGTAGTGTTGAAAAACATAATTTGGGTGATGTTGAAAAACACCATTTGCAAGATGTCCTAAAGACCAACACATCCTAGAGACCAAAGCTAACACAGTTATGCCCCCTAGACAAAGACAAAGACCAATTCCAAACCAAGGCAACAAGGTCAAGGCATGATGGAGAAAGGCTAAGTGTCGAGGACACATGCTAAGAAACAAGGGTGTACAGGCCTCAAGTAGTACCTGTTTCCAGGTTTTCACCACTTGGAGATTTTTTTGATTTTTGATTTTTTTTGTATTTTTGCTACTAAGGTGCCTGTTTCCAGGTTTTCACCAAGGCACTTTTTCTATTTTTTTGATTTTTTTGTATTTTTTAAGGACTTTATATGCTTTTTAGGATTTTTTCAGCATCATATATGAATTTTTTATGGATTTTTTTTAGGATCAGTAAGTATGTACAAGGATGCCCCTAGATAGAATAGGCATCATGGATAGAACTTCTTAAGGTGCAAAACATTAATAGGCTTAGGGAGCTACTCTCCCTCTGTAGTAGACAACAAGTAAGCACCTGTCCCAAAAGTAGTGGTAATAATGTATGGTCCAAGCCAATTAGGTTCAATTTTGCCCTTTTGCTCTCTATGTTGTTGGTTCTTAGGGTTTTCTCGTAAGACAAGATCTCCCACTTAAAATTCTCTAGGGTGAACCTTCTTGTTGAATGCTTTGGACATACGCTTTTTTTAAACCCTCATGTGATCAAATGATGCTTTACGCTTTTCATCTAGAAGTTCTAGTTCTTGGAGCCTCATGGCATGATAGTCTTCATCATTAACTAGACCTTTGAGAGAGACTCTAAGTGAAGGAATCTCCACCTCTAAAGGTAACACTAATTTAGCACCATAGGTAAGGGAAAAAGGAGTAGCCCCAGTTGGAGTATGAATACTCATTCTATAAGCCCATAAGGCTAGATTTATCTGTAGGTGCCAATCTTTACCATTCTTGTGAACTGTTCTATGGAGAATTTTGAGAATGGTTTTATTTGAAGCCTCTGCTTGTCCATTTCCTTGTGGAAAGTAAATGGAGGACCAATATTGTTTTATCTTGAATTTCTTGCAGAGATGTTTAAGGTCCTTGTTTTTAAACTGACCTCCATTGTCAGTGATTATTTTAGAGGGCACTCCATATCGACAGATGATATGGTTCAAAATAAATAGAGAAACTGTCTTGCCGGAGGCAACAAAAAGTGGGACAACTTCTACCCATTTGGTAAAGTAATCAGTAGCAGTGATGATGAATTTGTGTCCACCTGATGAGTTGGGATGAATCTGCCCAACAAGGTCAAAGGCCCAGCGCTGAAATGGCCAATGAGAAATAGAAGGAATAAGCTCCTTGCCTGGAGCATGTATCAGGTTACCATGTTTCTGACACTTTTCACATGATTTAGCAAAAGCTACTACATCTGTCTACATGGTAGGCCAATAGTACCCAGCCCTAAGCAACCTTCGGGCCATGGCAAGACCATTAGAATGTCCTCCACAAATGCCCTCGTGAATGTCAACTAACGCTTGGTTGGACTCATCCTTTTCCAAGCACCTAAGAAGTGTCCCATCTAAACCCCTCCTATACAGATCACCAGAGATAAGGGTGTGGCGAGAGGCATTTCAGGTTAAGTTTCTTCATTCAGAATGGTTGAAGGTTTCAGGAATAATGGCATCATGGAGGTATGAGTAAATGGCACCATAGTGGGATGACTTGTGGCCAACAAGGGTACAAACAACTTGGCTTTCTTGGGAGTCATAGATAGGATAGCATAGCTCTTCCACTAGGAATTCAAATCTGGACTCATGCTGCTCTAGTTGAAGAAGTGAAGCCAATGTAGCCATAGCATCAGCTACCTTATTCTCTACTCTAGGGATTTGTTGAAATGTAACAAAGGTGAAGTATCGTCTTAATGAATCAACCATTTTTTTGTAGGGAACCAATTTTTCATCCTTTGTTTGGTATTCTTCATTAACTTGGTTGACTATTAATTGTGAATCCCCATAGATATGCAGCTCTGTAATTCTCCACTCTATTGCCATTTTTAGTCCATTTGTCAAGGCCTCATACTCAGCAATGTTATTTGTACATGGGAACAAAAGTTTGTAGGACTTAGGGATTGTGTACCCATGAGGGGAAACAAATAACACAGCAACCCCTAAACCATTTTGCATGAAAGAGCCATTGAAGAACATCTTCCATGTTTTTGCAGTCATGTAAATTATGTGCTCATTTGGAAATTCAACTTGAATAGGCATGCTATCTTGAATTAGGAAATCAGCCAGTTGGTGTGCAATGGCTTGTCCTTTTATAGCCTTACGCTCAACATACTCTATGTCAAATTTTGATAGGATCATCATCCACTTAGCGAGTCTACTTGTGAGAGCAGCCTTACCAAGCAAATATTTGAGAGGATCAATTTTTGCAATGAGGTGTATGGTATGCGCAAACATGTAATGTCGCAACTTTTGGGAAGCAAACACCACCGCTAGGCAAGATTTTTCAATATTAGTGTAGTTGACCTCATATGACACAAGAGTATGACTGATGTAATAGATAGCTCTTTCTTTTCCAGTATCATCAAGTTGAGCCAATAATGCCCCCAGGGAAGATTCTATTGCTAAAACATACAATATGAGTGGTTTCCCTGGGATAGGAGGCATTAAGATTGGAGGATTGGCCAAGTATTACTTGATTTGGTCCATGCTTTTCTGACAATCCTCATTCCAAACACATTTAACCCCTTTATGTAATGTCTTATTGAAGGGTTGAGCTCTATCAGCCAGTTGTGAAATGAACCTCCATATAGATTGAAGGTGTCCTTGAAGACTCCTCATTTGGCTAATGTTTTTGGGAGGTGGCATATCCAAGATTGCTTGAACTTTCTCTGGGTCCACCTCTATTCCTTTGGCTGAAATGATAAACCCTATAAGTTTTCCAGAGGTGACCCCAAATGCACACTTTTTGGGATTTAATCTGAGTTGAAACTGCTCCATATGATCTAGAATGACCTCCAAATCACCAAGTGTGTATTCCTTTTTTTAGATTTTGCCAAGGTGTCATCCACATAATCTTCCATATTCTTATGCATCATGTCATGGAAGATAGTTGTCATAGCTCTTTGGTAAGTAGCTCCCGCATTCTTTAATCCAAATGGCATGATGTTCCAGCAATAGGTTCCCCATGCACAAGTGAATGCAGTCTTTTCCTAGTCTTCAAGAGCTATCTTGATTTGATTATACCCAGAAAAACTATCCATCAAAGAATAGATCTCATAACCCACGGTCATGTCCACTATTATGTCTATGTTTGGAAGTGGAAAATCATCCTTTGGGAAAGCTTTATTAAGATCTCTAAAATCTGTGTAGACACGAATGGTCTTGTCATGTTTTGAAACTGGTACAATATTGGATATCCATTCAGCATAATCAATGGCTCTTATAAATCATGCACTAAGGATTTTTTCTAATTCAACTTTGACGAGAAGAGCTATGTGAGGATGCATTTTCCTCAACTTTTGTTTTAGTGGTTTGATACCCGGAGCAATGGACAAGTGATGCATAATGAGATTAGTGTCCAATCTTGGCATGTCTGAGTAAGTCCAAGAAAAAATAATTTTCTTGCTTTGTAGGAACTTGGTATATGCCTCTTTTTCTTGTGTTGATAAAGACTGAGCCAAATGTACTATTTGTGGAGCCTCTTGTGTACCTAAATTAACTGGCTATGTAGGATCAACAAGCACTGAAGACCTATCTTGAAAGTAACTTGGGAAATGATCAAGTACCTCATCCTTAGGTGCCTCAGAGATGTTTTCACCCTTGGATATGTTCTTTATTTTTACTTTTTTAGGTTCTGACACCGCCACACAGTGGTTTTCACCATCATAACTCTTATTCTTTTTTTCTTTTCTTTTCATTTTGTGACTAAGGTACTTGATATTTGGTTTTGTCATGCTTGTAGTTGGTTCACTGGCGGAAGAGACTACTGGCTCAAGGGCATTTAGGTAACATGCTATCTCATAGTCATTTTAGAAAGTTAGGAGCTGAGGCTCTTGATAGCGCTGAGACCAATCAATGAGGTGAGGATTGGCAAGGGGTAGGTCAATGACTGGTTCAATATTGTGTATGCGAATGGTATCATCTCTAGTGATTACAGAGTTAGGATTCATCAAGTATCCCTCTAAGGTACCCAAATCAAGACTTATCCTACCAAGCGAAGCATTTTCCACTAAAGCAACTTGCAGATTTGAGTCCACTAATCCTACACTAGGCTCGTTAGCTACCTTGGGTTGGGCACTATAAGCATGAACAACATCAATGTCCATGTCAACCGTAGAACAATCGAAGAGCGATTCCCACTCATATTCATGTGAGTCTGCATCTGAATCCTGACAGGGATGTTTACACTAGGCATGTTTGCGTCATCTGGATGTAGAATTTGTAATGTCACCAAGGGTAACACCTTCTTGAATGCCATTCATGTATTGATGTTCTAGAATAGGACCCTCAACATGATCTTCAACAATGGACTCTTGTTGCTCTAGGTTTGAAACTATTGGATTGGCAACTGGAATATCTGAATCTCCCCAAAGGAGATTAGTGGCAGGGACCCAATCTTCACACATGTCTTGCTAATTTGTCAGATTGGGTATGTAGTTTGATTGATCATCACTATCCGTCACAGCAAGGATAGGAGTAGTATTCTTGTTTTGACTTTCAAAACCTAGGCCAACCATTTGTTTAGACTTGCGTCCAAAAAGAGCATGATTGAGTGGTTCAGCTCTAGCATCTAATTTGTGACTGAGAGGACCATGACTCGGATAACCCATGTTTTTGATGAGAGTGTACCCTCTTCCATATGTCTTAGGAGAGGGAGAGAAATTCTCATTATGCAAGTATTTGTCTTCTCTATAGATCCAGTCCTTGACAACCACCTCTTCTTTTTCATCCTGGCTGGGCACTGAGGACTCTACAAATGTATCGAATAGTGTCATGGCTGAAGATGAAGGACACATCTCTTGTGAAGGTTTTCCATAGGACCTAGGTGAGACTAACAATTTTGTAAAGGAGTCAATTTGATACCCCCCATACCAAATCTATGGACTTGAACTTATTCTGGCATTGTGCTAAAGTTGCATCAAAATCCTCTGCTTCTTTGTTGAGAGGAACATGAGTCCTTGCTGAAATTGCATTAACAGATAATGTGCTATCCCTTGGTATACAGACTTATACTCCATTATAGGGGAACTTAACACATTGGTGGTAGGTGGACAACACCACTTGCATGTCATGGATCCACAGTCTACCAAGTAGGATATTATATGCTAGAGGACCAGCATCAACAATTTGGAACAAAATGTCCTTTTCCACAGGGCCAATCCTAACAAGAAGGATGGCCAACCCTTTAGAACTTCTCTTGGCCTCATCATAGGCTTTGATGGTAATTTTATTCCAGGTATCAATAACTTGCTCAGAATAACCCAATATCTTCAATAGACTCAAGGAACAAATTTTGAGCCCAGCACCCCCATCAATCAACACATGCCTGACACGAGTCTTGTGAATCATGAATTTGATATGAAGGGAAAGGTTATGTGGATGGCTCAAAGCTTTGTCATCTTCTTTTGAGAATGTTAGGTAATGAGGGCTGGAAAGGTGGTTAACCATGTTTTGGAATTCGTCAACATCTATGTTGTTAGGAACATTGGCTACACACAAAGCATCCTCAAGGATACGCTTATGCCTTGGAGACAATTCCAAGAGTTCAAAGATTGAGATTTGACCTGGTGTTCTTTGTAACTGGTCAGCAAGATTATAGCTCATTTCAAGATTGACTGCTGATTTGGTGGTGACATTTTTAGATGCCACTTGCTTAGATTTGTTGGACTGGTTGGAACTAGGACCTCTAATAACCACATGACCTTGACTTTGGCTTCTGGTAACAACGTTGAGAGCTTGGGATGACCTTTGAGAGTGAGGAACCCCAAGCACCACCACATGTTCTTCATCAAATATAGGAGGAGAGCCCACACCATAACCATAAGGATCTTTATTGCGCATCATGTTGACACTTTCCTCGACAACCTCAAGCATATTGATCACATTTTCTGCACTTGTGTAGGTATAGTTGATTTTGGCCTTGCCATTCTTGGGTTTAGAGGTTTCCCCCTTTTCATATTTGGGCAAAGGATCCTTGAATGCCTTATGGTTTGCATTGGTATTCAACCCATTAATCTGGAGTTTGCCACTCTCAATAAGATCTTGAATAAGGTGCTTAAGCTTCCAACAATGTTCGATGTCATGTCCAATGCCATTGTGGAATTTGCAGAAAGATTTTTCATTCCACCAATGTGGCTTAATGTTAGGTATGTGGAAATTTGTTGGATCTTGTGGTTGTGCAAGGTTATTGGCAATAAGCGTCTTGAAAACATCCTCATAGGAGTCACCCAGTTTAGAAAATTGTCGCCTCTCTTTCTTAGGCTTTTCTTGATACTTAGGTTTATGCTCTTGTTGGTTGGAGGATGTGTTGAGCTTCATAGCTTGGATTGCACTAGACAAATGGAGGACTCCTTGATCCTTGGGTTGGGAAGAGTCCACAACTCCGTCGTTGACTACTTGCTTATTCTTGTTCCAGTGCGAGTGCTTACCTTTTTCCTTATTAGCATTGTTAGGATTTTGACCGCTGTTGTTATTGCTATGTTTGGTCAAAATGCCTTGCTCTTTCAAGACATCCTCAATTCGACATGTGGTTTCGACCATAGTATCGAAGGAATCAAAGACCATCTTCCAAACCTCATACTGCATTTCAGGCACCAAATTACTAACAATGATGTCAATCCTTTCACGTTCAGGGATAGTCCTAGAATAGCAAGAGCACAATCATCTCCACCTTTGTAAGAAGGTAACAAAGGATTCCCCTTGGTTTTGTTTCAAATTGCACAAGTCCAACACAATGACTGATCTTGACAAGTTGTATGCAAAATGTTGAACAAACCCGTTGACAAGTTCCTTGAAAGTTTTGACAGGAGGGGTTATATTGGTAAACCACTCCATGGGAGGGCCTTTGAGACTCCTTGGAAATAATCTCATAAGATAGGAGTCATCTTGGTGAAACTCAAAACTCGTGATGTAGAATTGATGCACATGATCATGTGGGTCACCATTGCCGTCATACTTGTCATACTAGGGGATTTCAACTTTTCTAGGAAAATCCTTCATACTGACACTTGTGTCGAAAGGATTGGGACAAATAGAATCAAGTGAAAAGGAAATTTTAGGTGCCAACACCTTTTCCATCATACGCTTGAGTTGTTTGATCTCCTCTTCTTGAGAGGGTCCTTGTTTCTTGATTCTTCTATCCACATCAAAGTTGTAAGGGACTCTGGCACCCTTTTTAATCAAGCTCTCTAGGAACCTATCCTTGTTTTGATCAAGATACTTCTCCACATATTGTTGGAATAGTGGCTCTTGTTGTATCCTCATAAAATCTTGATCATCAAAACTTTCACTACTTCCTCCATGTTGAGAGCCATGATGAGCTCGTTGGGAGGGTTGTCTCGAGTTCCTAGGAGGTGTTTGTCTCCTATGTTGTGAAATCCTCCTTCCTCTAGGACTAGGTGATCTTGAAGGGGTCCTTGACCACCTTTTGCTTCTTGGGGTTCTTGAGGGAGTAGATGGTGGAGAGTTGTTTCCACTGTTGGTACCCCTATTGTTGAATTGGTTGTTGACTTGCTAGGCTAAAAGCCTATCTTGTTCCTCTTGGAATGCTTTTCTTTTCAACTCTAACAAGGCTTGTTGCTCCGCCTCTAGGTTTCTAAACCTTTCTTCTTTAGCGGCTTGTTTGTCTAAAAAGGCTTTCTTTTCTCGCTCAATCCTTTTAAGCCTCTCATTTGCATACCTTGAGGTTTTTTTGAGCGAAGAGTTGGGCCTTGAATGTTTGAACAAGTCATTAGTAAATGCTAAATTGACATGAGCATCACAAGATTGGTTGTTTTGGTCTTCATGTTGTGACTGTGCATCTTGGTGAGCTCATCCATAATATCTTTCAACTCTTTGATGGGCATCTAAATATCTTGAGTTGATAGGGGGTGATTTGGGTTGATTTTCATCACCAAATAGCATGTTATCCCTATGTCTTTGGAAAATGTCATCAAGAGTTTGATCCATCACTTCTCTCTCCTTTCTAGTCATGGTGTAGCTCATGTCCATATCTAATTGAGAAGGTGCTAAAGAGGTACCCAACTCACTAGGATTTCTCTTTGGGTCAAACCAAGCTTCAGACTCGCTCCTAGGTGATTGATCAAAGATGGGTTTCTTTCCCTTTCACTTTTGATGAGTTTGGACTAAGGGTAACTGATCAAAGACAACTTGAGGTAATTTTCCTTGACTAACTTGGTACCTTGTTGTAACAACCATGAAAGAAAAGACCCTTGGTGATAAGATGACTTTATGAAACGTCAATACCAAACTAGGATAGTAAAAGTGTTCAATTGTCCAAAAAGAGATGGTGAGATAGAAAGTTGCAAAAAGGCGTAAACCAACACTACCACAGAGGTGTATAATAAAAGGATAAGTATCCTAACACATATGGACCAGGAGGATGGATTTAACCAAATATATAATTGAAATTTGAAATTGAATTTTTATGGAAGTGAATTTGGACAAAAGAGTACTGAAACTCTCCAAGTGTGTTACTAAAGAATCTAAAGGTGTAATTTTCAACAAGGATGATCTCTAACGTATCAATGACAAGCAAGATCACTTTGTAAAATCAAAGGATAATAATTCAAGGGGTCTAAACATAGGAACCTAAAGTACAAACAGGTTTCCAATGGCAGAGTAAGTCACCTACTAAAATTTGGTCGAGTAAGGAAAGATTGAAAATTGTATAAACCAGATAGACAACAAAAAGACTCTATGCGACAGTTCCCAGGCAAACAGTACGATAGTTTTTGACCGGGTGATATCTCACAGGAAGCAATGCGATGGTTTCCAGGCAGCCTGTGCGATACTTTCCAGGCAAGCAGTGCGATAGTTGTGTAGGAATGAACTATCGCACGATAAATCTCAGTATAGTGTGCGATAAAGTTTTAGGATCGTACGACTCTTGACCAGTGAATGTTAAAAATCTCAATTTTAATGGCAATTTGGTCAAAGTTTCAATTTGAGGGTTGGTTTTTTTGATTTCAAGCACAACACTAGTAGTAATTAGACAAGTTTGCAAATAGTAGGGGATCAAACATGCCATAAAACACTTGCATAAGGGCAAAAGCAACCTTGCCAAGACAAGCAATTATGATATCAAAGCAATAAAATCCTATGAATGTTACTGTGATGTTTGATATTTGAGAATGTTTGCATGGGTAGATCACAATGAGAACACTTCAAGCACTTACTAGCCTAAAAATACAATGGCTCAATACTTAACAACTTGGCCCACACTTGATGCTCCATCGCCTCACACAAAGTGGTTACCCACAATAGATGTTGGCTTTGTCATGGAAGTGCTAATGACACAACCAAAGGAACACAGATGGTGAGTAATCTTGGGGTGATCCGGGTTAGTCCACTAGGATCAATCCTTGCACCAAGAAGCTAAGTAGAAAAATAGGGTGGCTTCTATCTATGGTTCTTAGTAAGGGCTTCCATTCGTAATACCCCTCTTGCTCCCCAAAGGGACTCCTTACCTTGTGGCAAGTAACAAACCTTGCGGCCACAAGAGTACCTTAAGCATTCTTGCTCAACATTTTCTTCATGGTCACAATCCCACAAGTACTCACATTAAGCGAAGACAAGTACTACGTCTACCAAGGTTTTGTGTCCTTGATAGCCTTGAGTTTATAGTGGGTCGGAATAGCTAGCAAAAATCTTGTCCCCACTTGGGTCGTTCCTCTTGATTGCTCAAGAGCAGGCCCGCTAAAGGATTCTAAAACTAAACAAAGAGTGGATCAACCTTTGAGTTTCAAGATTTCTGTTTCACCTCAAGGGTGAAGAGCATATTCTCCTAGCTCAAAAATTTCTCCCAAACACACCAAGCAAAGGTTCAATTACCCTCTTGCTTTCAAAATCCAAAGATGGGTCAAGATTTCTGTTTAACCACAAGGGTGAAGAGCATACTCTCCTACCACCCAAAGATTCTTACAACAAGATATTAAGTGCCTATAAAAAGAAACAACTAGTATATGCCACACTTGAAATGAAAGCAATGAAACAATCAGTTGGTTGGTTTTTATGCTTTGGGCAGCCCTACAAAAACCATTAGCAACACTTGTGCATTTGGAGCTTTGACATGCGTTCTTTTAAGCAAATAATCAAGCAATGAGAGAAGCTACAAGCATAACTTGTTAGCCCTACAAGGGTTAGCACATCAAAACCAAATGAAATCTGTAAATAAATCCCTGTTCTACCACAACAAATTAGAAATCCGAAGCAAACCAATTAAATCTTGCAAAGAAATGACAAAAATTGCTCACTACCAGGCTTGGGCGATATTTTTGTCAAAGAAAGGATCGTATGATATTTTGATGTTTACTGGTGCAACACTTTATCTCTGTGTGATAGTTCCTAATACTTGCATGTGATAGAGTACAAAACAATAGTGTGACAGAATATGGAAAGGTGCATGATACTTTAACTGGTAAAGTATCACACTAATATATAAGAAACTATCACACGACACTGGAAAACTGTCGCACGATAATTCTATCAGAAAAAAGAAGAGAGCTGAAACAACAAGCAAATATTGACAAAAAATTAACGGAAATGCATAAAAAGAAGGACAAAATAAGAGTGTTCTACCCCACGGTGGGCACCAAAAATGTACACACTAAATAGTGCACTTCTCTAAGTCATTATTTCCAAGAGAATCCATGAATGGGAAACCTTGAGAAAGTGACCTAGAGCTCCCTAGGCATGGAGTCACAAGGGTGTTTGATAGTGCTCTCAGCTAGAGCTATTGAAACTTGCAACCTTGCTAGTAAACCACACAATAGGAGATTCAAAGAGACAAGGGCAAGAATGCCAATATCTTCAAGAATCAAGATGAGAATGCAATGCAATGCTATGATAGAAATGAAGATGCAAGCTAAGCTATGAAAGGAAAGTATTATAAAACCCTTGCTAATTAAGCTATGTGAGCTAATCTAGAGCATACAGGAAACTAAGCTAGAAAGCATAAACATGAAGCTATGATGCAAGAATGAAACTAGAATGCAAGAATGATCTCCAAAAGCTCCAAAGTCTCCAATAAATCCTGCAACATAAGATTAGTATTCAAAGATTGGGATCCTAGAATGAGAAAAGAGCTCTCCTTTTAAAAGAATTGAAAAGGAATGGACCATGGAGATTAAGAGGCAAAAGATTTAATCAAGGGTGGAGCTTGAAAGAAGAGCAATCCATATGCACAAATCTCCTCCAATGAGAAAATAAGAGTTGACTTTTGTGTCCATATGAGACAAAAAGGCCTTTTCTTCTTTTTATAAAATAAGAATAATGCTTTATTTGTGCAACTTAGGATAAGAGGAAAAGGTGGGGGCTTTTTATTTAATAAAAGGG
The DNA here is from genome assembly GCA_027943335.1 of Chamaecyparis obtusa. NCBI lineage: Eukaryota > Viridiplantae > Streptophyta > Pinopsida > Cupressales > Cupressaceae > Chamaecyparis > Chamaecyparis obtusa. Next base: position 2,316,203 of record BSBK01003299.1, read on the forward strand.
GAGGAAATTATTTTTAATTAAATAAAGACTTAGGATAAAATAGTTAGCCCATGTAAAATAATTGAATAAATGATAAAACTAAGATTTGATCAAGGAAAATGATATTGAGCTGAAGATGTTGATTCAGGAAATTGATCAATTATTGAATGGGGGCCCAAAGTCTAGGCGACCATTTTAGGGTGCATACACCTACCATCGTAGAATCTTACTTTAGTGCCACTAAACAAGTTAGGTTGGAAAGAATCAAGAAGTGGAATGATATGGATGAGACCAAACCAGCTCTTGCAAATATCGTCTCCCTATATGATGATAAGAACAATATTTTCACTATAGTCACTTGGATGTATGTTGTCCAAGGTAAGGGTTATGGTCAAATGCAGCTTGAGGATTTCATTCTCACACTATCTTTATGAATCTCAATCATGCAAGACCCTAGGATCGAGTGGAGCTCATGGAAGAATCTTAGAAGGTATTCACTGTTGACTACCTCAAGCTCACATGGAAGTTTGAAAAGGAGAGAGATTTTCATAGTTCAATAACTCTAGGTGATGAGATGAAGCAAAAATTAGATCCCTTCAAAAGGACAATCAACAAATTATCAATGAGCTTCATATGAAAATAAATGAAGAAATAGGAACATCCTAGAGGATGTAAAACAAACAAAAAGAGTTGTTACATGTTCAAAAATCATTGGATGAGGCTCAACAGAAGATGAAAGAGCAGACTAACAAGGCATAAATGGAGCATAAATATTTTTCCCATCATCTTTCTACCCTATAAGAGTAGTCCAATTGGTGGGAGGTGGAGTGTGAATCCATGAAGAAGGATTTGGCCCAAAGAGACACTGAGGTGGTTCAAAAGGATAGGTACATATTTTCCAGCCAAGCTCAACAACTACCGATTAAAAGGGAATCACAAGCAAAAGTGTCACAACTTAAGAGTGAATTGCAAGATTTCCAGAACACTCTTGATTTGGAGTGAATAAATGTGGAAAGGACATTGAAGGAGTTGACTAAATATTGACAAAGATTGTTGATTGAGAAATCACATGTGCATCAACTCAAAGAAATTGTCAAGAAGCATAAAGAATAGATAAATCAATTACAGGTCCCCATGGTTTCCCCTACCCTTTCAAGCTATACACTATTGGTGTAACATATGTACACCTCCTTTTGGAATGAGATTGAGGTATCCACACTTTGCCTGATGCTGACTTTCAGGTTCATGGTCAATGCTGTAGAATTGATAATGAGGTAGAAGACGTCTTAGAGGCCACCCAACAACAGATTTTTGCTAGTATAACTAAGGCAAGTAGCTTGATTGAGAGGCTCGATGACACTCTAACGTTGGCTGGGATGATAGATAGGTGACTTGCGATAGTAAGGGCTGGTGAGTTCATTAAGTGTGGAGAGGCAATTGTGTATGCTAGGGAATGCTTGAAGAGGTTTAAGGTCTCAATCATTCCAAAAAAGGACAAAAATAGAAGCATTATTGTAGGATGGGCTTCTGTCACCTTTCAGGTCAGATGGGTCACTCCTCAATGAGAAGAAAGTTAAACAACTAATAGAGAAGAAGCGATAAGATCACTCTTTTGAGTAGGTCCTAGGTCTTGACCCCGATGACACCCAAGTTAAGGTAACCTTGGACCCCCTCGCATTCCTATAGTTCCATTTGGACATGTCCAGGGGTAGTTTGAGAATCTTTACTTTTAGGGAGAAGATTTCCTTATGCAACGCCTTCACAACTTCAAGATCCATAGTTTCCCAAGCATGAAAGAATGGGATCCCTTGTAGTTTGCCTTGGCCATGCTCTGATTGGTCTTCTCCTATCCTCTTCTTTTTGCAGGAACCAAATATTTTGGGTTTCAAACCTTGCAAGTTCCCCAATAGTCACCAATTTTGTATATCTTTATACGGATCACCCCACTTTATGAGTTGGAGTTTCTTTTGTAGGTCAGTGTTCTCTCCTTCACATGCCTTCTCCTTCCTCGATTGTAAACTTTTGATGCCATAAATACATGTTGTGCTTGTGGAACTTTAAGAAGAGCATAAGGAGTTTCTCTAGATATAAACTCTATCGCACTGCCAAGTATCCGTAAGTCTTTGAGATGAGGTTGTTTGTCCTTGAGGAGTGGAACATGATTGCAATACCATTTTTTGATTCTCCTTGTGCACGTGTCAATTGATCAAGGTTGTCATACGACAAAAAATCATGGCGGCTTCTCTAACGACCCAAGTAATGAATTTTTCTAGGTGGTGGTCATTTTCATCATGAGTTTCTATTGGGAAAGAATTTTTCTGGTTATGGTTTTTGCTTTAAGAGGGGATATTTTTTTCTTTCAAAGGGTTGGATATTTAGTTGTTATTAAGATTGATAATTTGACCATACGAGTATTTTATTTGTGGTATAATTATAAGATATGATATTTGTAGACTTTACTTCCCTCTATTTTCATGTTAATTAGAATTTGATTGTGCTCGACTGAGCCTTTTTAGTTTTAGTTGATATTGAATACACTGATGGTCTATGTCAATATGAATATTCATTGTCTTGTAAGTGTAGACATGTATAAATTGCCTATTTCTCTAACATAGTGACCTTACTAACATTCCTCTTTAATTTATTTAATAATATTTATTATTTAATAAATTGTGTCATTCTACTATTTTCTAAAGTCAAAATCATCATTTCTCCTTAATTCCATAATTAAGTGATTTTAATTAATTACCTTAACTATTAATCATCTAATCAATTATTTCATTAATTATTCATCTATAATATAATTAAATATGAAATGTTATTTAATTATACCCTATCTCATTATAATTAATTAAATAAAGCATATTATTTAATTAATAATCATTCTTTTTAATTATTGTATTTATGTAATAATTAAATCAAATTCCTCTCACCAATTAAATAAATTATATTTCTTTAATTAAATTAATTGTTCTTCTCTCATAAATAAATATAGATTATTTATTTATCAATTATCACACGTGCAAGTAAATAATTATTTTATTTATTTAATCATGATTTGTTCCTCCAAAGTTAACTCATACCGACTTTCAATTCACTCCACAATTCTCAATCCTAACTATTCAATCCACATTGTTAATTCCTCCCTCAACAATTAGTTAAGTCTTTAGTCAATTCAATCTTCTAATCTATGCAATCAATTAACTCATCCATGCAATTTATTAACTCACCAGTCTATTTTGTTATCTCACCAGTCTAGTCAAGTCATCTCTCCAATCTATTTGCTGACAAATCAATCAATCTTTTTAAACAAGATAATCAACTAAGTTGAACTCCCACTCACTTTGAGTTCAACTCCTCAATGACAGTCAATCATGCATTCTAGATTAAAACCCCTAAAATCTTATAAATAGAGAGCCAAACCTTTGATTTTGGTAACCATAATTACTTTGAATTCTTATGTTGGCACGATCTTGAGCTCAATTCTGAGAGCCCACATTCCATGAGAAGGAGAACACCAAGCGGGGGTTTCATATGGTTTGCATATTCATGTTCTTCAATTGATTTCATTATGTATGATGTTTATGCTTATTGTTTATCTTGCATCCTTTCTTGAGTATTGAGAATACTAATTGCACTAACTATCTCTCTATGGTTGAAATATTTGATGTTATTGAAGGTTTCTATTGATCCCCTATTACTCAATTATAAAATGGTGAACCCAACATGAAACACTAACTTTTTATTGACAATTTCTTTATTTTGGTGCATACATGTTTTTTTTAATGCAGATACAGCTTGAAGTGACACATACAACAATTCCAACCACTGCACTCACCCCATTACATTGCCACATTCAACCTAACCAGCAGACACACTTACATACAACCATCAACACACTCGCACACTTTGATTACCACACTCATTACACTGGATCACCGTACTTCTCTGCTATTTGTTGCAATTTTATTCTTTGTGGTTTGGACCTGTGGGCAATTATATCTATTGATTTTTGTTTTCATTATTCTAAGGATTGATTATATCTTATTTTGGAATATTGATGTGATGTATTGTTCAATCAAAATTATGTTATTTGTATACTTGGGTTTTCTTATTTTTCATAGGTAACAAAACTCTGATCGACATACTTTACATACTGGATCACCCCAGACACCTTTCTCAATCGACACACTTGAATCTTTGCATCGCTACGGATACATCACTACATTTCCGCACTTGTCCAGTTATAAATTTCTCTTCTATCTTCATTTTAAATTTTCTCTTATCTATCTACATACTCTCTGTATTAGAAGTCCACACTTGATATCTTTGATAGACACACTATTTGTAATGAAATAACACACTTGCTATTATGAAAAAATGTAATGATATTCCTAAGCACATGAAATTCAAGGTCCAACTAACTGTAGGACAACAAAGAAGAAATAGATAGATAAAAGAAAATAGAGAGCCAACTCATAGATTTTTACTTCATCGATTAGAAGCAGAATTTAGATACGAAGGGCTCTTTAATGCATACATAGACCAATTGATCAAGCTATCAGATAAATACGTTAATCTGCATATTGATGTGATTACTAATTATGATTAAGAAAACTAATTGCTAGGTCTTTTCGGTACTAACTCTTTTTTTTAGTGTGTGGCTCAGAAATAGGGTTATTCTAATAATCTAAAATTAATTCATCTAATTTGGTTCTTTCAAACAAACATTGCATGCAAAAACATCTCATTTCATATCTCATTTGGTGCTTAAAATTGACATGGTGGTTTAAAGAATTGAACAAAGGAAATATGCATTTGAGATTAGTGCAATAAAATTGAACAACACAAAATCTCATCTCATTTAGTGCTCTAAAAAATGAAGTCGCGTGTATGTATAGATGATTTAGATTAGCTAACACTTGGATTTCAATGCTTAATGAGATTACCCTGGTGTTTTGAGTTCTTGGTGCCCTTGCACAATCTATTAGATTAGCAACCTTTTTTAATTTTTAGAGAGGCTTGTCTGGGGGGTTTGCTAACCTAATAGAGGATGACCTCCAACTAGAAAATCCTTTTGGTCGGTATATAAATAAGACTCTGAGAAAACTCTGGTCTTGTCTCCTTTATCTTGGGTGAAGTTTGCTGATGATAGTCTAGACCAAGTGAACTATCCCTAGACAACCAACATTGTCAACTAAGCTCTTAAGTAACTCACACACATACATATTAATTGGGGAGATGCCACAAAAATTAATACAACCTTGTTAATTAGAGGCCACCTGGTTCACCTCCAAACATTTTTCTTATTATAGTGTAACAAGAGGCTGAAATAGAATCTATCCCCAAGATTCCCATCATATATGTCCCAGGGATATTGTGTTCTGAAAGAGATGTTTGTTAACACGACAACAATACTCAGAAAAGGAAAAATAACAAGCACCTTCAAGAGGGATTTTAAGCTCTAGTTGTATGGAAGATATGCTGTGTGAGATGATGCAATGAGCCTACAATATTTTAGATGAATCCAAATTTGACCTTAGATTAAACTACTTGTATACCGCTTTTATTGTGACAGACTTTGTGAAAACTTGCAGCTTGAAAAATTTGTTGAAGATACAAAAATAATTTCTTTTGAGTCAGTCTTGTAGCTAGACACTGATTTTTGAGTTTGTACATCTCCAACATTGGTCTTACAACATTTATCCTAAAACGTTGGTCCTACAATATTAGTCCTACAACATTGGTTCTATAACATGAGTTCTACACCCATTACATTGATACTTCATCTTGATTCCTTGTGATCAACATAATTAGATAGGCATATCTTACAATCTTTCTTTTTCTTTCATTGTCATCATTTTTAGTCCAAAAGTCCCAAAATCTCAAAAATATAGCTTGCATATCTTAGGGTTAAAGTATTGCACTTCCTAGAGTCATTATTCAAATTTGAGGGTGCATTTTCCTAGGACATTCCTATAGTGGTCTTGCATTTTATCTTGACATGATCAACACCATCCTCATCTACTTTCCTGAACATAGGCACCTTATCATTTTGGTTAACACTTATCTTAGAAAAACATTATTGCTAAAATCTATCACTTTTATCCTACCATTTGGTGTTAAGATAGTCCTCTGGGTCTTTCCTTAGAGGGTTTACCTTCGAAGTTTCTAGAATCTCTATTAGGGTAAGGTACTTACACATTAGACATCATATTTCATTCCTAGTTTGCATTATCATCCCAAATAAAAAATCCAAAAAAAAGATAGAACTTAGTTTCCCTAGTTGTCTTGCACTCATCATAGACTTGCATATGTCAAACACACGATCCAAGAAAATTAAGGACACAATAGAATATAACAAGGACCCCACCCATGATGTCCATCAGAACATTGAATTTTCACTAAGAACCTTGATGTTAGATTACAAGAATCCAAAGACATTTTTATGTCATGAGGCAACACAAGATGATACCTTACAACTGCATGAACTCTCCCCTGAGGAAATCAAAGCTAGACGCACAAAATAAGAGATTGATGAGGGTTTACATGATGAGAAGATGAAATCAATCTTGGAGTCCATGTTGGACTCTGACCCAAACAAATATCTTCACATGCTTGTACAAAAAGGTTCTAAACTACCTACTAGAACTGATGCATCCACCATAATAGAAGACATACCTATGCCAATATCTTGAGTGGCCTCAACAACATCCCTCCCACTCAGTTCAATCCTCCCATCCATTGATTCCACACACACCTAGTGTACTCACCACCATAATAACACCTTCCATATTGACCTTAGCTCACCCAACAAGTACCTCATAAACAATGGCATAAGTTCCTCTAGCACAACTCCCCAACCTAAGCAAGGGCTACTCCTACTAGGGGAAACTCACTAGAAACCTCCTAAAATGCCTTAGCCAAGTGTCCCTTCTAATTCATGACAACCCCAAATCAGTCAAGGGGCACTTGACAAGTCTAACTATTTAATATTTATAAACCTCTTAAACAAGATGATGGAAAATGGATCAAGCACTACAACTCTTGACTAAGTCATAGCGCCATAGAGATTCTAAGCACCCCAGGAAGTCACAGTTCCTCATAAAGTCATAGCGTTGCAATAATTCCAAGCACCCCATTAATACCAAATGCCTCAGCAAAATCCAAACCCCCCAATAATTCCAACCACCCCAATAAGTCCCAGTTCCTCAGCGAGTCATAACACCACAATAATTACAAGCACCCCAGTAAGTCCCAATTCCTCAGCAAGTCATAGTATCATTGCAATTAAAAGAACCCTAAAAATTCCAAATACTTCAGAAAAATCAAACCCCTAGCAATTCCAATCACCCCAACAAGTCCCAGTTCCTCAACAAGTTATAATGCCACAACAATTCCAAGCACCCCAACAATTCCAAACATCTCAGCAAAATTAAGCCCCTCAACAATTCTGAGCACCTTAGAAATTCCAAGTGTCATAGTGTATCCCACCCCTTCATGTGCCTGTAATACAAATGGATGTGAGATACATACCCCTGTACAATCTTGCACCACCATAGAACAATGTGACTCCATTTATTGATCCAAATACAACACCATTCATACCACCACCAAATGACACATTTTCTCAGTAGCACATTCTCCAACAACAATTCATTAACCCATAGACAAGCACCCCTAATATGTCTTAAACCACAACTGACCTAAGTCCTTATCCCTTTGATATGATTCTACATATGCCACCTTTTCCAACCAGCTTTGTCATAAACAAATTCAATAGATATAAGGAAAAGGGTGATCCTTGCGATCACCTCAGGGAGTTTTTCACAACATGTATGGAGGTAGCACACAATGAAATGTATCTTATGAAAATCTTTCCACACAATCTTAGTGGTACAACTATGGACTGGTTCTCTAAACTCCCTCTAGGGATAAAGTCATGAAATGAACAAGTGAAAAAATTCATATCACACTATTCACACAATATTACCATGGAAGTAACATTGATGTATCTTTGCACCGCCAAATAGAAAAATAGAGAAAATTTTGCCTCTTTCCTAAAACATGTTGGAAAAATGTTCAGCGCTCCCCTCGGGATTTGTGACAAGGGCTTAACCACCTCATGTGTACTATAAGTTGAGTGGTTGTATCGGGCATTGATAGATCGGTCTTTTGGTGCAACGACAACCCCACTCTAACAAGTGGTATCAGAGCTTGGTCACAGGTTCAAATCCTCAGACCCTCGGGTAATGTTGAGGGGGAGATTTTTGGAAAAATGTTTAGTGCTCCCCTCAAGATTCGTGACAAGGGCTTAACCACCTCCTGTGTACTATAAGTTGAGTGGTTGTATCGGGCATTGACAGATCGGTCTTTTGGTGCAACGACAACCACTACTTGTAACAAAACATTGGAGAAATGTTGCCTCTAAGGCATCCTTTCATGTACCAACCAAATAAAAGACCCACATGTTCATTGAAAACTGCCAACTAGACCTAATGTGTGAACTTAACTCCCAACACATTGATACCTTTGAAGAACTATCTAAGAAAGGGCTAAAAGAAAAAAGATCCCCAACCTTGAAGGGAATCATCAAGAAAGAGACCAATAACCCAATACCTTACAACAAACTAAATAATGGTCCAAAAATAATATGTAACAAACGATGGCATTGTAGATGCAAAAATAACACAACCAGTCTTACGTGTGCAAGCACCAACTCCAGTACAATAGACACAACTAGCACAAAATACTCACAATGTTAACAACACTAATCCTAGGCAAAATCCTAAACAAACCAATGCACTTAACCAAAAAATTTATGCAAGAAGGAATCCCACTCCACAATGATATTTTAAGCCTCTTGCAAAACCTCTTGAGACAATCCTAAAGAAACTAACACAATCACATTCACTCATTTTACCAGAGGTAAGACACTATGAGGGTCTTGGAAAACCAACATGGTGGGATGACCACAATTATTTTAACTATCACAGAAAAAAAAAGGTCACAAAACATCTCATTGTATGTAACTCAAACACATCATCCAAGATTTCATCAACCATGGTGAGATTGAAGTGGTCACAAATTATAGCACCACCAACCAAGATCACAAGGTTTTCCAAACCCCATCGATGAATCACAAAAAAGATAAGGCCTCTACCTCAAGAATGAACAACCAGAAAAACCTCACCTACACCAAGGAAAATCCAAATTTGACCATAAACACCATCACCATCCAAGGTCCAGAAACAAGTTGCGATGTTACCACCTATCATACCAAAATAATAGTACAAGGAGCCACACCCAAAAATACTATAGCTAGTAAGTCATCTAATCCACCATCAGGTTAGTACAATCTTCTAGACCATATGAATAAGATCCCAACACAAATTTGTATCTATGAACTGCTCCTCATCTTGCCTGACCATAAAGAAGTCCTAGAAACATCCCTACAACAATTGTCCATACTAAAAGACCTAGAAGTTGATGGGTTTCAAGCTATGGTAGGATATCCAGCCACTGCCCATCATGTTTCCTTAACTAAAAATGATCTTCCAACACATAAACCATCCCACAACTATCCTTTACATCTAGAAGTTTTCATCTACCTTCATAAAATTAGGTGAGTCTTGATAGATGGAGGAGAAATTTTGAATATCTGTACACTCAAATTGATACAAGCTTTGGGCTACTTTGGTAGTTGTGTAGATTGTACCAAGAAGATCATAATAAGAGCCTATGATGATGAAGAAAGTCCTTCCAAAGGCATTATAAGTCTCTCCATCAGATTGGGTCCAACAAAACAAGACACTATGTTCCAAGTAATAGATCTAGAGATGTGTTATAACATGCTCCCAGAGAGACCATGGATCCATTCCATGTAGCCTGTGCCATCTAACTATCATTAGTGTTAGAAATTCCATCGTGATGGAATTGAAATCACCATACCTATCGAAAAAGACCCTTTCTAAATTGCACCAATCTCAAAGGAGCTATTTCAAATTAGGTACCCAACAATCAAGAGGCATCAACTATCTCCTCTTCTTAGAGTATAGATCCCATAAGTCTTGAAAAATGAATAGTATAATCACCACGAGAAATTAAAATCCAAGTACAAGAAAATGGATGTGGAGAATACACCTCTATAGACTTCTTCTGTGTAGGCAAGTTACCTATCTCACCCTGGTCATATAGAAAACTAAGGTAACCTCTAAAGAGGAGGAAAGAATTGACAATTTTCTATCCACCAAAATTTGTTGTAATATGGGGCGACATACATGAAGAGATCATTGAAGACAATCTATCCCCCTAATTTTATAAAGATAAATAAACTCCAGAACACATAATCCTAGTACATGAATATGGAAGTGGATATACCATTGTCCAAAAGCAAGGGTATAATGGAAATTCTAGCTTAGGAAAGAAAGAGAAAGGAATACTGGAGCCAATTTCTCCTACCCAAAACCCAAAGCATTGAGGTTTAGGTTACAGACCACTTGCTAGGGGCATCTCAAATATCTTGTTTCCCACTAATATTAACGCTTGTGTTTAAAACAAAGTTGAGACATTTGAGGAGTCCCATTTAGACACTGACTATAATGATTACAAGTGGGATTCCCCATATACCACAAATACCCTACATATTGACAAAGCTATTTCCCGACTATCTTTGGAAGATAAACCCACATAACATAAATCATGGATTGAGGAGTTTTGGACCATATTAGAACCTTCATCCTCATCGCCATCCTCATCTAAGACCCATGAATGAATAATTGATTCTTACATCAATACCATAAAAAAACTTCCCATCTCATCCTTCCTAACCAAGGATAGCATAGCCTTGGTTTACCCTGACCTTATAGATTGGGAACAACAAATTCCACCAACCATAGACATTTTTGAGAATGATGAATTTATTGTTGAATTATTCATACTAAGACAAAGAATACCTATGGGAGATCACAAGGAAGGTTTCAACATTGAGCTCAGCATAACAACATACTTTGGGGAGTTATATCAATCCTCTAGTAAAAAAAGTGAAAAAGAAAATATAAGGCTCTTGGGTGAAAATCAAAAGGCACTCTCTTTTGTAAAATAATAAAAAGGAAAAATGACGTATTCGAGGGTGAAAACCTCTCTAAGGCACCCAAGAATGGAGAGATTGATATACTCCCCATTATTGAGGAGAATTCACCACTTTTGGCTAAGAAAACTCAAACCATACATATTGGCACCACAGAGACACAAATATTGATTTACTTGGTGGAGTCCCTAACAAAAAAAGAAAAAGAAATGCATCTTTTTATTCAAAGATCGACAAATCAATATTTCTTGGTCATACTCAGACATGCCTGGGTCAGATCCTAAGTTAGTAATTCACCACCTTCCATTAAAGCTATGGGAAAATCCATACAAGAAAAAACTCCGTAAAATTCATCCTGAGATTGCATTATTGGTCAAAGAAGAACTAAAGAAATGACTAAATGCAGGTTTCATTAAACCTATAGACTACACTGACTATATCTCAAATTTGGTACCATTATCAAAATCAAGTGGCGCTATAAGAATCTATATTGACTTTTGGGACTTTAATTTAGCATGTCCAAAGGATGACTTTCCTTTTCCAAATATTAACATGATAGTATACCTCACTTCTGGATATAAGATGCTATCACTCATGGATGGTTTCTTAGAATATAACTAGATCCAAATTATAGCCGAAAGACCAACATAAAACTTCTTTTACTTGTGCGTGGGCACCTATTATTGGTGTGTCATGACAATTGGGCTAAAGAATGCTAGAGCTAAATATCAGAGGGCAATGACAACCATTTTCCATGAAATGATGCATATCACCATGAATGATTATGTTGACAACATATTGGCAAAGTCCCTAGAAAGAAATCTGCACTTATAAGTATTAGCACCAATATTTGTTAGACTTTAAGAGTATAAGGTCTGGATAAACCCAAAGAAATGTGTCTTTAGAGTCACATCAGTAAAGTTGTTGGGACTTATTATCTCCTAGAGAGGAATAGAGATCGACCCTGAAAAGGTCCAAGCTATAATTGCAATGCCTTCCCTAATAACTCTGAAGAACTTGAGAAGTTTACAGGGAAGGTTACAATCAGTAAGAAGGTTAATATCACAACTGGAAAACAAGTGTGACCCATTTCAACACCCATTACATACAGACATAAAGTTCAAATGGATAGAGAATTGTCAAGAGGGCTTCCAAATATTGAAAGACTACCTCCTATCAGCACTGCTCTTAGTAGCACCTATTCCATATCAACCATTGTTATTGTACATTTTAGCAACTAAACACTCACTAGGGGAATTACTGGCACAAAATGACTTAGAAGGAAAAGAAAGGGCCATATACTATGTTAGTCAAATGCTTTTGGCTTACAAACTAAACTACAGTGTATTGAAAGAGCATGTTTGGCTGTAGTTTTTGCTTCACAAGAACTCAGACACTACAAAGAAGCCACAAGATGATCCTCATTGCTAAGATCAATCCATTGAAGCATCTACTGAGAAAAGAAACATTGATAGGGAACCTATCCAAATGGGTCATGATATTAAGTGAGTTTGATATAGACTATGTCGATAGAAATACAATCAAAGGCCAAGAAATTGCAGACCAATTGGTAGATGTGCCTCTACCTTCTAGTCATCAGATGTTGCTATAATTCCCTGATGAAGGGATATTTTCTATAGAAGATCCAAAATAATGGAAGTTATATTTTGATGGCTCCCATACACAAAAAGGATCAAGCATTGACATATTCTTCATCACTCCGCAAGGAGATTCTATTCCTAGGTCTTATAAACTAAGGTTTAAATACAACAACAACATAGTTGAATATGAGGTACTTATCATTGAGATCAAAATAACTGTCCAATGGAATATCCAAAAACTACAGGTCTATAGGGATTCTCAACTGATTATCAACCAGGTCAGCGACAACTATGAAACCAAAGATGATAAATTGATTCTATATAAGGCTATGGCAGAAGACATCAAGATACACTTTGAGCATATAACATTCAAGAAAATCCCTAGGATAAGAAACAAGGTAGCATATTATATGGCTACCATAGGATCTTTGTTGGACTTGTCGCTTGAGGTGATACAATGCAAATTTATGGTTGAACAACTTATGATCCCTGCTTTTGAAGTCCCAAAGTTTGAGGTTGTGTGCAAAATTGTTGGTCCCAAATCCCCTTGGTACCAAGACATTTATGACTATCTCACTATCCAAACCATTCCCCCAAAGCTATCCTACAACCAAAAGAAGTCCTTGATAAGGTAAGTCTCCCATTACACTATCATTGCCAATACATCCTACAAACGAAGTTTGGATGGTACACGTTTAAGGTGTCTCAACTCAGAGGAAGCACAAGCAATGATATTAGAAGTACATGAAGGTGTTTGTGATTCTCACTCTAGTGGCATGACCTTATCCAAGAAGCTTCTAAGAATAGGGTATTATTGGACCACCATAGAAAAAGATGCCTTCTCATTTGTTTAGAAATGCAAAAAATGTTAGATTCACGGGAACCTCATTCATGCACCAACTCATGAGCTACAACCACTAACTTCACCATGGCCTTTGTCGTAGTGGAGGTTTAACCTCATTGGAAAGATCCATCCATTATCCTCTGATGGTCATAAGTACATAATCATGACCACTGAGTATTTCATGAAGTGGGTCGAAGCAATTTTAATGACCTATACTACTATCAAACAGATTTCCAAGTTCCTCTTGAACTATATCAGAAATTAGTATGGAGTTCCATAGACCAATATCATTGATAATGGTTCCCCATTCAAAAACAAACAAGTGAAAGAGCTTTATGCATAATTCCACATCCATCATAGTTTTTCTTCATGCTACTTCCCCCAAGGTAATGGCCAGGCTTAGGCTACGAATAAACCAATCATAAAAAACTTGAAAAAGATGGTCAATGAAGCTAGTTGGGATTGACACCTCCAACTCAACCCCACCCTATGGGTGTACCGCACTAATTTTTGTACACCCACAGGAGCCACTCCATATTCACTAGTATACAATACTGAAGCTATCTTTCCAATATATGTCGAGCTCCATCACTGTGAGTATCTCTTCAACACATCATTTCAGATGAGGAATATTGAGTATCACGACTACATGAGCTAGAGTTGCTAGATGAAAAGAGACAAAATGCAGTGACACACTTACAAGCATATCAACACTATCTTAGGAGAATTTTCAATAAAAGGGTCATACCATGATCTTTTGAAGTGGGTGACTTAGTACAAGTGGAAAATCAGAAAAACCAAATGGAAAGAGAAAAACTAGGAAAGTTTGAACCAAACTAGTTGGGTCCTTACATCATCATGACAATATATGGGTGATCCTCTATTAGATCTACACATCAGAGGGTGACCCTCTATCTAATCCTATCAATAGCTTGCATCTGCACAAGTTCTATACATAGCTCTCAGAGTAGCCCTATTTTTTAAAAAGTCAAAATATACAAAAAAGTTAAAAAAAATGTTGCCTTAGCGAAAACTTGGCAATCAAGTATCTCTAGTGACACAAAAATAGAAATACAAGAGGAATAAATTCTTCTTGGGGTGAAAACCACTTCTGTGGCACATTAGGAAAGTACCATGGTGAAAATCGGGCAATCTGGTGCCATGTGTAGGGATCATGCTCTATCGTCTATCATTGCTCCAACCTAATTCCACATGTCATTTACACCTCATTCTTCACAATGAAATCAATGGTCATCACTATGATGGCTTGCGATTTTTCAATTACCTTTGTCTAAAGCACTCCTGTCGTATTTCACACTAAGTTAGTCCATCATGTCCATTCTGCAATAAGGTGTCCATTGTATCCTAATTGGGGGCACTCCGATGTTGTGATTCATCAAGTCTTGAAAAAATACCAAAAATATTGCAACTTTTTTTTGGAAAAATTGTTAAAAATTAAAAAGAGTCCTTCAAAACAACAAAAACATAGCAAAAGACCTTCAAAAGATTTCAAAATCATCATAAAAACATAAAACATTCATCTAGGGTGACTATGTTTGGGGTGTTTGTGATAAGGACCTTAACTTGTGTGATACACCACACATACCTCGACTCCAAACATACGAACCCTATGGTGGACCAAAAAAAATTGCAAAAAGATCCAAGAAATTGTCGAAGACAACCAAACAAAATAAGAAAAACCAACAAAAAATCTGCAATAAATCTCCTTTATACATAAACCAATTCTTTTGCATTTCAAAAATAGGCATTGGATGACATCATTTCAGACATCTAAGCTTCAATAGAACCAAGTCAAAACACTCAAAACTATTCACTAGGTCCTTAGCTACACTGGCCAAACTGTCGTATCTATCAACCAATCCCACAACAAAGCATTTTGTCAAAAATCATGTTGTCTTAGACAAGGGAATGAACACTCGAAATCAGACAAAGTAGTCTTAGATAGGGTACCTTGTTCTTGAAATCAGATAGCATCAACAATACATCAAAATTCAATGTACAAACTACTGCAAAAACACAAACACACAATCAATATAGTTATGACTTTTTGAATCAAGTTAGTCTTATTATGTCTTGATTTTCACAAGTCATATTCCTATGTGTCTCTGGGATGTCCACAAGTGATTTGGAGATGTCGTGATGGTTCATGACTTATTTGTCTTTGTTAGTTGTTTGTGGAATGTTTGTTGTGAAGTCTTAAAAGAGAAATATGGGTGTTTGTGATAAGAGTCTTCACATCTATATACAAATATCCAATTGCAACATTAAAATAGATATTTTAGTTGTGATACATTGCACATACCTCCCATCTAAATTATTGACGTAGATGGATCAACCCACATTCCTTGTTTGTTCAACGTGCTTATTTTTAATACAAGAGGATAATCATACCTAGATAGTTCATATATTGGTAGGATGGTATCCACCTTTTCTATAATATAATAGCTCAATGATGATAAATAAATAGCTCAAATCAGTTGAAAATCAAAAGCATGATTATTAAAAATTTAAAGCTCTATGTTTACTACAATTCAAGGGTTTCAATCAAGGACTCATTCTTGTTTCTTTCATCTCCTAGCTATCATCTTCTAAAGAATCATCAACAATTCTCTCTGTCAGTCCTAACAAATCCTTATGATAGAGTATCATGATACAAACAAAAAATTGCATCCTATATAAGCATGTTAGCACATATAGCATAATCAAGCATCATAAATAGATATCATAATGCATTACATCTAGTCACATCATAAACAAGTATATAAGCATGATCACATAGGAAATGCATACATCCATAACATAGAAGCATATCATAAACATTTTGCATCTAATAAACATAACATTATAGGCATGATAGACATCAACATGAAAAGAAAGATAGAACATATACATCAACATCATAGAAAGTAAAGCATCATAAGCATGGACACATATAACCATATATGACTGTCAAAACTACATCTCATATATATATATCTCAAAATGTATCATGGTACAAAGTCATAAGGAGATCTCACAAGCTCACAAAATAGTGTCTAAATCAAAATCAACAAGTATTGCCTCCACCCTCTAGTCCACGAGGCCTAGGTGGTAATGAAGTAGAAGTCCCTACCTTGGTTTTTCCTTGTGGAGAACTTGTAACTAGAGGTGAGGCTCTCTGAGACTATGCTACTACACCACTACCTTGACATCTTTGTGTACACTGAGATTGACGAGAGGGAGTATAACTAGGCACCTTTTGTGCTATAAGAACAACTTTCTCATAAGCCTCTCTCCACTACCCCCTATTTCCCCACCTATAAAATGGTAGGGAGTTCAATTGAATACTGGGAAACACTTCTTAGAGTAACACTTGACTTGCATGTGTTGAGCATATAGCTACCATTCGTTCTGAGCCAGGATCAAACTCTTTTTTTGAGTATGATTCTTTCCGATACAATAGTCATTGAACTGACTAAACCATACCCCCCACTCGAACACCCCCTTTTCAAGCAGGCAAATAGTAGGGCCCTTACCCTTCAAATAGTAGGGGTATGGGTAGCCCCGAAAACTAATCTTCCTCTTCATGAATGCACCACCCTACTATTCATTGGCAGGGTCGGCCCCTACTATTCAGCTTCATGCATGGGGATATTCTATACGTAACATGCCCACCTTCCACCCCCCCTTAGAATAGTTGGGAAGCGGGGTGTGCTTCAGGGAGCTATAGTTAGCATTGGGCCCCTACTATTCTATGACCTTACTATTCATTGATGCCCCCATCATTATATTGTGGGCATGTTACTTATAGAATTTTCCTTTAGAACCAAACCGTTATAGGCCCCCCTATATTGAAAGGGCCCCCTTTTAGATTATTGGTTCAACAATTATTATTCATTAGCCATTTATATGTAACATTCCCCCTTTAGATATAGTTGGCCCTACTATTCAGCTTCAAAGGAAGCCCGCCCCCCCTTCAAATAGTTAGTAGGAGGTCAGGGTGGGGTGTTCATGAGGCAATAGTTGGGGTAGGTGGGAGGATATGATGTTGGCCCTTTGCATATATGGATTGTGGTGGAGAGGAGATAGAGCCCACAAAATTGTAGGGAAACTAGAGCCCTACCATTCTATAGGTTATCCCTTGTTTGAACGCAGTAGAGAAAGGGAGTGGGTGGTAGATTAGTTTGGTTGGCTCATATGCCTACCTATAATTCTATAGGGTGAACCAACTGCGTTTGAATAGTAGGGGCCCCTTCGCCACCCTACCTTTAGTCAATCATTCATCTGGTTCATATGAGTGGAGAGGTGCACCAACTCCCCCTTAGAATTGTAGGGCCCTCCGGCACCCTACCTAACCCCCTACAATGTATAAGGGCCCAGGTTCATATGAATGGTTCAGTGAGAAAATGATATCTCCCTAATAAACCATCTCTCCATTTCTAAAAATGATCGCGAATATGACTACAAAAGTGACATATTCATTATTGGGGCAGTAGGGTTCATGCCTACTATTCGGCTAGGGCCTAATGCATGTTACATATGGAATTTGGCCAAGCCCCTACCGCCTACTATGGCCCCCTTTCAGATTATTGTGCCTAGAAAATAGGGACTCTACTATTCTATGGGCATTCAGGAAAAATTCTCTATGCAACAAACCCCTCTACAACTCTATGGGGTTGGGGTGGGTGGGAGGAGACTAGGTGATTCACCTATTATTTCTTTAGCGAGGATAGCCTATTCATCAATATCTCATATGGGTATGGGTTTCATGATTCTAGGGATTGGTTCTCCTTAAATTAGTAGGGAAAATAATGGTCTCAATGGAGGAATCCATTTCACAAATGATTTCTCATGGATCAATTCTAGTTGAATAGATCGAGCTATGAAAGGAATTGGTGAATGGAATATAGGAATGAGTGGGGAATGAATAATAAAGAAATTTGGCTTATGCCAATAGAAATGGAGAGGGGCCCTTGGTTAATAGCTCTTACTCCCCTTTCGGTTCTCCTATGACTGAAACCAAAGAATTTATTCCTTCTGAACCAACCATGCCATTGCCCCTTAGTTTCTATAGGTAGTCTCCTCACAACATTTCCCCTCGTTTGATCAAACCAGAAGTTTGTAGGAATGCAAATGGGAGAGCTTCTCGATAGATTTATCCATGATAGCCTTCTCTATGATATTCCTCTATTGGCTTCCTCTGCTTTGAAATAATAGAAGTTTCAAAGTCCGTTGATCCATCCCTCTGGCACTAATATTGGCCTAGTCCTAGGATATGTGAATTGAGTGGACCCATTTGACGCTATTGATTGACCTTGATATCTATAAGAAGCATATCCTATAAATTCTAGGTGCATAATCAGCCGATCCAATACCGATAGATCCAATGGCATTAGCCCATATAATAAAAGGGCCATATGTTCATTCAGTTAAGTTGGTCCCCCGATTAGTTTTGCAGTTTCTCATGATTGTGATGGGGATCTAAAAAGGAACATACACATTTGAACCCAACACATGTAGCAAGCATATGATGCATGCACCTAGCTCCACCACTATCCCTACTTAATCCTAGCCCTGCAAAAACTACAAGATCAACTGGTTTAAGGTAAGCAACTCTACTAGTGCCCCTACTCCTATCTTCGCCATAGGTGCTGCTTCAATGGAATGAACTGCTTGATATATAGCCCCTACGTGCAAATGAAAAAACTATAGTTTCCCAATGCCTATAATCCCCCCACCCTACACACTATAGTTCCCACCCAACAACTATATATCGACTACTTGTCTGAATGGTAGGGGCGGGCCATCCTGTTAATGACATCGACCCACTAGAATAAGGTTGGGTGGGGACTAGGGGGCTAAGGTTCTCCCACCCTGCTGCCCCATTGGGAATTATAGTCCATATATTTGACTAGTTCACTTTCTTCCAATAGGTGCTTCTTACTCCCCCGCTTCTACCTCTGCAAGAATTGCTGGACCTACCCCTTCGATGCTTACTCCTATGCCTCTAATGCTTCCACCCAACCATCAATAGGATATGGGGCGAGATGCCCCCAATCTGCAACTTTTCCATGCTGGCTGATTGAAGCTCAATCTTCTTATTGGAGAGTTCATACATTAATAAGCATGATGTTATTATGTGAAGCCTAATATTCATAAAATGACCCTGCATTGGCATATTCTATACGTAACATGGGGAACTATAGTATGATGTAGATGAAAGTTGAAACTATAAACGATCCCTTTAATCTATACTTTTTCTTCTTTCAAAGGTAGATGGTTTCCCTACCCCCTGTTATTGAAAGCAATAATCTAAAAGGGGTGATCACTCTGTGCATGCACACAAAATTGGTTAGGGGCCTTCCTGCCTATAAGGGAATAATCTAATGACTAGGGGCCCCCACCTTTTAGAACTATATTCACCTCCATCCAATTGATCAGCCAACCAGTTAGAATCGAGATAATAGTAGGGGCATGTGTGGGTGGATGGGCTGGGAGTTATAGTTGATAGATTCATTGTGGGGGGTTAAAGCTCTATAGTTTTTGATTCCCGCCCAAATCTATGGGGCCCTACTATTTTTCTAAGGGCCCTACTATTATAAACCCTATAGTTCCCACCCATGTTACATATAGAATCGAGCTGAATAGTAGGGGAGTTTCCCACCCCCACTTGATTAATATATGTTTGCCCACCCCTCCCCCTATCAAACTCTAACATCAGATGAATAGGTGTGGATGATTGATCCATTAGGCCAATCCTCATCTTTTGCATGCATCAGAGTGAGGGTGAGGCCAATCCCTAATCTAAATGGAGTGAGGGTGAGGGGAGACCCCGTCTGAGCGATGCAAAGATGAGGTCAAATTTGAAATGAATCTACTTCATGAACACTACAATAAGACATGACACACCCGATCCCAATCTAACTTTGATGCATTCATCAGTGAAATCATCTTGTGCCATATGTACTGCGGAAGCAAGAGACACGATCAAAGCCCGAGAGGGCCCCTACTATTCTATGGTAGCCTGAGTGTGCTTGAGCGAGATAACTAGTTCCCGTACATTCCTTCTAATTCCAATAGATTGGACCCTACCATTCTATAGGTAGGTGGGTATCCATAAGTGTAATAAGTGTCTCTGCTAACGATGATGCCAACTCTACCCACAATATTGAGACTTCTTGCTTTGATGTTGATACTCCCCGTAGGGGCTTCACTATTTGTGCAGCCTCACTTGACCCTATCTACAAATGGATATGAACCAACCTATCTAGTTGGCATTGAATTGCACATTGGCATTGATGCGACTGATTGAACACCAGGATTGAGACTACCATCATTACCACCAAATAGGACAAGACTTACTATAGAATAGATGGATATTCTATTGATGTATGAGTGATATGACTATATTCATGTGCTTGAAATCTATCTGAACTAAGGGAGGTAGGGCCCTAATGAACCCCGCCCCTAAATGATATTGATACTTGGGAAAGTAACGAGAGATACCTATCTAGAAATTGAGATATATAGTCAGTCCTAATTGCAAGCAACTACATCATCCAATAATCACTTCAATCAATCGACATGCATCTAGTCAACAATATTTCTTTCTCATGGATGTAAGAAACAAACCTCATGGCATAGCTCTATCTTGGCGGGCCCCTATTAGGGGGTTCCCTACTATAATTTTCACTAAACCGGGGCCCCTTTCTTTCTATGGATGGTTGCCAACTAAACTGAACTGGACCCCCTTCCTTTCTATAGTTTCCAACTAGACTAAACTCAATTGGACCCCCTTCCTTCCTAGCAGAGACTTCCTTCCCTAAGTTCTGCTATATTAATCCCTATATGTAACATACCTCCAATTCAAGCCCAATTGACCCCAATTAGTAAGGGAGGATATGTTCTCTCCCTCGCCTAGGAACGATTACCTCAAATCCAGTGGGGGAGCTGGACAACCACTGCTTATTCCCAATTATAGAAAGTTCCCTTATTCTAAAGAAATAGCAACATGATATCAGATATGTTATAGAGAAGGATTCTACCATCATTTCAATATCAGGGTGCCCTATATTTTATGGCTCTTTAGCTACTATAGTACCTTTGCCAATTAAGAGAAGGAAGCCTACTACACTAACCATAGCAATTGGTACTTGACTGCTAGCCTCTACATGTCATGAGCCTGTTTGCGCACATCTGTTGAAACCTGTGCCAATTTGTCTATCAGTTGCAGAGAAGTGACATCTTGTACACTACCAATGAAGGCCCTCACCTCAATCTATGCGGCCTGAGCCCTAGCCTCTACATCCTGTATCTTTTCTCTTATACTCTCCCTCTCAAAATCCATTTCCCTCTGCACCCTCTCAATCCTTTGCATCCATAGTATTCTATACACAACCTCCAATGTGATCATGCACTCTCTCATAGGTAAGTGGAAGGAAGACATATTTGAATGCCACCTCTCACAAAGAGTAGTCACTAGACTCTTATTTCCCCTAATCTCGAGCATCAATGTAATGTGCAAAAGTCCTCAACTCCCCAAGTGATCCCGCTCCTCATCAGTGAGTCAATGTCTATAAGCTAACACAGGGGGATGATTCTCTTGAGTGATCAAGACATCATCCCTAATATGTAAAAATCCAATCAAATCCCTAGTCATTCTTAATGTATACAGAATCACATTAACAACATCTGTCTAAGTCTATATTTAAGCATAATGTATTTTCATGTAAAATAAAGTAAACACATTTCATCTATATTACTTATCTTCTACCATTCATACATTAAAAATAAAATTTTAGTCATTAAAAAATCATTTATCACGTACAAGTGCATCAATCACACACTTTATGTGCATTTTCATGTCCCTCCATATGCGGCGATTGAGAACATCATGTGCATCGCCCTAGCCTATCACATTAGGCTCAATTAACTCTTGAGCCCTAAAACCTATGTTTGCTAAGTGCAGTGATTGCACACCACAAGTGCGTCACCATATCCTAATGTTTACAACTCCTAGCCCTACTAACCTAATTTATTGAGTGTGTCGATCGCATCCTATATTTGCGTCATTCTACTCTAATTTTTTCTGACCTAGTTGACTAAAAAGTATAAAAAATAAGGCAAAATGAAAGCGAAAAGTTCAAAACATACCGGAGGTGGGGCGTCGGCTGGATGCTGATAGGTCTTGACCCACTTACTGATGTGTGTGCCATCCTCGTAGTCTGCCATTGCTCTCTAGACGCTAAAAAAACTCCTTCCACTCCTAGTTCTCCAAAATCTCAAAGGTGCACAATGATTTGAAAATCTCCCCCAAAATCCTATTTATACCCACCCACCCTTGTCTCAATGGATGTGCACCCTTTGCATTTCTATTGGTCACGATGCTTTTCACCTTCCAAAGCCCATATATTCTGCATACGACCTTTGTTTTCAAAATTGTAAGTTGTGTTGTGATCCTAATCACGAAATTAATGAAATGAGCCCTCAATTTTGTTTTTTTCTCATTTCCTTAAGGGGGAACCATAATACCTATTTATTAATGCATTCTCATAGGGGTATACTGGGACAATATCTTTCACCAAAACTTATTTGAAACAACACCTAAACAACATTATATCAAAGAGGGGCAAAATGTAGACACATATAAATGGCCTATTTCTCTAATGTAATGACATTACTAACATCCCTCTTTAATTTGTTTAATAATCTTTATTATTTAATAAATCGTGTCATTCTACTATTTTCTAAAGTTATCATCATTTCTCCTTAATTTCATAATTAAGTAATTTTAATTAATTACCTTAATTATTAATCATTGAATCAACTATTTTATCAATTATTCATCTATAATATAATTAAATATTAAATGTTATTTAATTATACCCTATCTCATAATAATTAATTAAATAAAGTATATTCTTTAATTAATAATCATTATTTCTAATTATTGCATTTATATAATAATTAAATTAAATTCCTCTCACTAATTAAATAAATTATATTTATTTAATTAAATTAATTATTCTTCTCTCGTTAATAAATATTATTTATTTATTTATCAATTGTCACATGTGCAAGTAAATAATTATTTTATTATTTTAATCATGATTTATTCCTCCAAAGCTAACTCATACTGACTTTCAGTTCACACCACAATTCCTTCTCATAACTATTCAATCCACATTGTTAATTCTTGCCTCAACAATCAATTAAGTTTCTAGTCGATTCAGTCTTCTAATCCATGCAATTAGTTAACTCATCCATGCAATTCATTAACTCACTAATCTATTTTGTTATCTCACTAGTCTAGTCAAGTCATCTCTCCAATCTATTTGCTGATAGATCAATCAATCATGTTAAACAAGGCAATCAACTAAGTTGAACTCCCACCCACTCTAAGTTCAACTCCTCAATCACTGTTAATCAACCCATCAATCATGCATTCTTGATTGAAACCCCTAAAATCTTATAAATAGAGAGCCAAACCTTTGATTTTGGTAACCAGAATTGCTTTGAATTCTTATGTTGGCACGATCTTGAGCTCAATTCTGAGAGCCCACACTCCATGAGAAGGATAACACCAAAGAAGGATTTCATAAGGTTTGCATATTCATGTTCTTGAATTGATTTCATTATGTATGATGTTTATGCTTATTATTTATCTTGCATTCTTTCTTGAATATTGGGAATACTAATTTCACTAACCATCTCTTTGTGGTTGAGATATTTGATGTTCTTACAAGTTTCTATTGATCCCCTATTACCTTATTACAATAAGACTATAGCATTTTTATGTTAAAATTACTTTTAGTGATGGACCATGTTTGAAACTTACTCTTCTAGTTGAAATTGATTGAGAAACAAAAGTGTTTCATGTCTATGATGTTATCAGAAGTGAATAGATGAATAAGTGTCTGTGAATATTTCTATTGTTACTCAGCTTTTATAGATGCACCCCTGAAATGATATAAATATTTAGACCTATGTCTAGGATCTTGTCTTTATGTTCTCATTTCGACTATGAAGGGATTGTGGTATACTATGCCAATTTATGGGACAATATTAACATTCTTATGTTATTATTTTATTTTTTCATTTGAGAAGATTGTGAGTAAGTAATGAACTGATTTAGTGCATAGCCTATAGCTTAGCTTCATTTTTAGTTTCTTCTCTTTCCATTCCCCATGTTCATGGAGAGATGACTCCTTAATCCTAGAGATTGTTTTGAGTATTAGCAATTTTGGTCCCACTATACTCATACTTTTGCTAAGGCCAGTTACCATTATGAAGTGCAAATTTTAGGATCAACACCATTAACCCAAATTTTAAAGACATGTGGAAATGGGTTAGAGAGAAGATTGATAAGAAAATTAGAAAATGGAACAAACAATACCTATCTTTGGTAGGGAGGATGTAGGCGAGTTAGAAGATTTTACCCTCTTACAATTTTTTATATACCTCTTCTTGGCTCTTTAATAACTATCAATTTATTTATATTCAGAAGTAGATAAGGGATTTTTTATGGTCTAACAATAAAGTTAACAAAAGGAATAATGCAATCAAATGGGTGTGGTGCACTATGAGTAAAGATAAAGGGGGTATTGGATTATAATAATTAAGGTTACATGGTATATCACTTGCAGTTAAATGGATCTTTAAGGCCCTTTAAGGGGATGAACCATGGAAGATCCTAATAAGACACAACATATCAATGTCTATCCCAAAGAAAAGTCTAGCCTAGAAGACCCTACCCTTTAGTGATTTGATTGTTGGATATTTCCTAGTCAAATCAGCTAGGTCTATTATCTTTAGATCAATTTTGAAAGATTGGGAAAGTGTTAAACACTTGATTACTCACAACAAAATTCTTACTAAGGATAATAAGGTATGTGGAGAATGA
This sequence comes from Chamaecyparis obtusa, assembly GCA_027943335.1. Lineage (NCBI taxonomy): Eukaryota > Viridiplantae > Streptophyta > Pinopsida > Cupressales > Cupressaceae > Chamaecyparis > Chamaecyparis obtusa. The sequence goes on from BSBK01003299.1 coordinate 2,341,618, forward strand.
TAAACTTGGTGGAGCTTGCAACATATGATAGGAAACTTGCATACAATAATATGAAATTTCCACATAACCCATTATAGATCTGATGCAAATAAACACTTAAAGTCCACATGCAAGAGAATAGACAACATACCCACAAAAATGTGACACAAGATATATCCCGGGAAACCCTCATGAGGGAAAAAAACCCAGCCTCCAAAAGCATCCATCACCATGTATTATTCAGCAAAACACCATTGCAATACAACCATGAAGCCTTCAAAGCCCTAGCTACAACCAAGCAATCCATGTGAACAATCATGAATCCACACATCCCATGCCATGCCTCCAACCTTCACAAATGCTACCTTTGGCTAACCTGTCTTACACCTATCTCATCTCAACAACTACCCTTGTGGTTTATTTTATAGAAACAAGCTCCCACAAAACCACCAAGTGGTATTACATAAACCATGTGCTACCAAACCCTATTGACCCACATTTAATATTGGGTACTTTATTTACTTTATTTCCCCAAATTAAATAATTACATCAAATATTATCACAATGTTACAATACAAATCACAAATAATATTCCATGGGAATCCCTACATGTTGCACGTCCATCTAGGTACAACATTTACATAATAAAATGAAATAATATAATAATAAATATTATTATGCAAGGTGTACAACACCATTTCTCAACAATCTACCACTTTTTGTATACATTGCATAAGGGTCAATACGTAGCCACATAAAAGAACAAGGAAACAATCCCTCCTAGTACATACACCATCATGAACCAAAGTACACCATGTGCTCCATCCAAGTACCCGCAACAAAATCAAAGTATCCACCATCTCATACATGAATGATCCCACCTCCTATTATGCCAAAGTCACATGACATACATAGAAGTCATCCAAAGAGAAATCCACCCAACCTGTCACATAAGAAACATAAATCATGTACCAACTGATATTCCAAGCACAAACACTCAGTCCAAAGATAATCACATGTATCTGTAGTTGTCATAACCATAGCTGAAATAGAACCCACAAAAAGTGTTGACCCAATCCAACTATCCATACCTCTAAGGTATATCAAGTGAATCCCATATCAACAAATCTAGCCTGTAACCTGCAACCATAAGCCTCAAGAGAAATACCTTCCACATACAAACCAAGAAGCTCCCACTGTAAAGGTAATGTCAAATCTGAAAACAATCCACTCACAACATCGCATAGAAGTGAATCCCTATAGTATCAAGGACATCCACAACAATATGCAACATATAAACCAATATCCTGCAAGAAAAAATCTCACAACTAGTCTCCAACACTCTCTAGAGTTCTCCACAACCAAAAAAGAAAAGAGATAAAGGAATAACCATGTCATCTCTCACATGCCACACATGAACACAAACAAATGATCACAAACTCTAACCAATCTCAAAACCAATGTAAGTGAAACTGAACATCCAGGAAGATAACCAACACCAAAGAGACCATGCAAATCATTACCTATATCATGTCCTTCTACACACACCTCTAGATGCCAATTGTTCCAAGTATGATCTGCTCCGTAGAACCCAAAACAAGAAGCCACAACAACACCCAAACCATACCATATAACCAATCATGGATGTAATCCTCTCACAAGAAGATCAAATTGATAAACCATTCCTAAATTAAGGAACATGCCCAATAAAACCATCTCCTAAACTCAACCATGATGATATCATAATAACAACATATGCACAAGGAGCTAACCAATGCAAAAAAAAATATCTCTCAAATGAACCCTCCAAAACTAACTCACACCATATCTCAAGATCCATATCCATGAAAGATAAGCATAAACATAATGCACCTGAGAAGAAACAAAGGGCTATACCTCTCAAGTAGTAAACCACCGAGTAGACCAAGAGTGGGGAATGAGAATGTCCATCAAGATATCCAAGTCTCCAACCAATACTAATCTAAGAACATTCTCCTCTTAAGTCCATATCAGGTGAATGCTCCTCAGTCTTCCTGCTGAAGCCATCAACAGTCCCAACACATACATATCTAATCCCAAGAGAAAAAAACACATCACCTCTATCTCTAAGTATCCATGAGAACTTGTAACCAATCAATCCATGCCAATTCCAAATTTAACATAGCAATATCATGAAGCATCCAACAAATGATCAATGTACTCAATACCAAGAAACTAAACCAAGATCAATGTCACAAATCCAACCTAGGAATCAAGATCATAAATATGACAACCATGATCTAAACCATCTCATTCAAAGAGATACCATGCTCCATATGAACATAGAATAACATGCCAAAACTCTAAACACGTATCAAGAGTATACCATGACATAATAATGAAACCATCCTAAAACCACAGATAACATGTCAAATGAAAGCATAAACCACACCTCTACCAAGGACCCCATGAGTCCTCAAGATGTCACCATCTCCACACACCATGAAGAACCATCTCTATACACCATGAAGATAACAAGTGCACCATGCAAATATTAAAGAAGCTTATGTAGCAACAAGATCTAAGACATCCTCCAACATCTACAAACACTCAATAAATATATCAATGCCAACAAATCCCACTCAACTATAGTACCAAGTCACCCATGGTATTATAACATCCATCTCCTACATGAAGATCCTTCAGGTCTACCATACACAACCAAAGTGTTTGTACAAAGTAAAACCCAGATCTCCAAACCAAGAAGATACAAACCAAACTATGAACCAATCCTGCACAAGCACCTCATCATTGTCACAAGCTCCCACTAAACTATGTATCCAAGCTATCCATGACATCATGATGAAAAAACCATCCTCTAACCATGAGAATCAACCAAGACATCATACCATCAAAGAACTCAAAGTGCACCTCATGAGCTCCTCAAAGAAACTAAATGACCATGATCCTCAACCAAGAAGATATACCACCATAATCAAATCAGGAATCCAAACCAATGAGCACCAATTAATTACCTGTATATCCAATCATGTCATGCCAAAATCCATGGTACTATGATCACATCCATGAACCAAGCATCTAACTCTAAAAAATGTCCAACCTGTCAACATAAAATAGTCAACCACAATCCTCCACCATGACTGTACCTGGCAACAACATCTCATCTCATCTACATGAAGAAAAATAAAAAAATCATGTGACCAAGGGCATAGACAACCTAAATCCAAGCCACAAATATGAATATGCATCAATATTGAAAGATCAATGAGCAAAGACAACCCATATCCAAGCCATAAATGTAACTTGTAAGTATAGACCGCTTACAACACTGCACAACTTGTAGATCCAACAAGTCATCATACATATCCAAATTAAACACTAATAACCATATCATCATTAGATCAATCTGAAATATAAGCTAAGTATATAATGACATCAAAACCATGTCATAAACTCAAAATGTCACCATAATCAAAAGAACCCATAAACCTATTTAGATCAATATATAAGTAAATAAACCATGTCAAACCTACACCAAATTTGAATAAATGCGTAGAGCTCTCCAAGAGCTTTCCATTGACTATTCGAAGTCCAAAATCAGACTCCATATGTCCAAGTTATGCCCAAATTTGTGCTCAAAATAAATAACATCTAACTTTCAGGCTCTTAAAACCTGACAAAATGTGAAAATCATAGAATGAAACATGTATCAAGTTGTAGTGCTCTGAATTAGCTTTCCAACGACTCTAAGAAGTCCAAAATCCAATATCCTAAGAGAAAGTTATGGCCGTTTTACCAAGACAATCTTTTTACCATTTTCACTGTAATTTTTTTTGTGACGAAAATTTCGACGGGATTAAATTGGCGGTCTTCACGGGCTAAAACTAAAAAACCTTTTGCATTTTCTATCAACATGGCCAAACTAGGACATATTTTATATCAAAATTCATGGCAAGGCCAACCTGAATCTAATGGTGAGGTCCATTTCTACATAGGAGGTCATCTCTACAAACTCCCCTCCAAAACCCTCATTTAAATGAAACAATTCAAAACGCTTTCCACCAACAATTTTCCATGCCCAAAATCTCCAAACAACCCATCATAACAACAAACGCAAAACTATCAGATCTACAATAAACAACCTATGACACCCATATATCTTGTAATTTTTAACATTCTTTCATGCATTCCCATGGATTCAACCTAGGGTTACAACACCACAACCATAGCTCTGATACCACTTGATAGGAGAATTTCATACAAGAATATGACATTTCCACATAACCCATTATAGATGTGATGCAAATAAACATTTAAAATCCACATGTAAGAGAATAGACAACATACCCACAAAAATGTGACACAAGACATATCCTGGAAAACCCTCATGAGAGAAAAAAACCCAGCCTCCAAAAGCATCAATCACCATGCATTATTCAACAAAACACCATTGCAATACAACCATGAAAGCCTTCAAAGCCCTAGCCACAACCAAGCAATCCATGTGAACAAGCATGAATCCACACATCCCATGTCGTGCTTCCAACCTTCACAAATGCTACCTTTGGCTAAACTGTCTTACACCTGTCTCATCTCAACAACTACCCTTGTGGTTGCTTTTATAGAAAGAAGCTCCCACAAAATCACTAAGTGGTATTACATAAGTCATGTGCTACCAATTTACCAAACCTTATTGACCCACATTTAATATTAGGTACTTTATTTACTTTATTCCCCCAATATTAAATAATTACATCAAATATTATCACAATGTTGCAATACAACTCACAAATAACATTCCATGAGAATCTCTACATGTTGCATGTCCATCTAGGTGAAACATTTACATAATAAAATGAAACAATATAATAATAAACATTATTATGCAAGGTGTACAACACCATTTTCTAACAACATAATTGAAAGCCTATTGCTCTACTTCAAGGTTGTTCGACCAGAAGCAGGGCCACAAAAGGCATTGTAAAATTCATGGACATTTTGGATGAGGGCCACCTTGTTTTATTGAATGATATATGTGTAAAACTTGATGTCTTCCAATAGGAAGGCATGTTCCTCTCTCTTCCTCCCTAAAACTTGTGACTCTACTGATGATAGATTTACCCTCTTTAAATGGCCTAATGGGTCTGCTCTTGCCTGTGTTAAAGCTAAAGCTATCTATAGACAACTTGTTGACTCTGAGGATGTACTTTCCCACCTTAATACATGTTGGAATATATCTCATGACCCTTCTGTTTGGCAAAAAATTCATGGGAACTTGTTGAGAAAAGCCGTGGAACCTAAAAAGAAGATGTTTTCTATTATGCATCTTGTCGCATAAGTTTCCCATCCTTAAACCTGATAGGGATCCTAATATTTTCTCTGATTATAGACTGTCAAAGATGATGAATCATAATTATTTTGATTGTTTCTTTGCCAAAAGGTTCTATAATACATTTGGAAATTATGTTAATTCGACTATTATTAGCTGGGAGGTTGCAGTTAGATATGTGTCAGAACTCAAGATAGATACTAATTTTTTTGGATATTCTCTTTGTTGAAATTCTTTAGTTAATTTGAAAGTTTAGGAATGATGATGTTTCTACTGGAAGGGAAAGATTGCTTACCGAGTCTCTAAGGAGACTCATAACCCATGATTTTGTTTAGTAGGTCAGTGTCACTATGAAGATGTCAAAGGACAAGTTTGAGAAGCTGCTGCAAGATGGAACAACTAGGATATTCACTTGGGAAATTTCTCATGGATTCTCAATTTACCATAACAACTATGGAAAGGACTGTATGGTAGAAATATGACCACACTCCTATGAATCATTACATGCAAGGTTTCTCAACAATGAGGCCTCACAAAGTGACTCATAGCTCTTTATGCATGGAGTTGCAAGGAACTTGATAGATTTGCTCTCAGCTAGAGCTATGAAACTAGTGACCTTGCTAGTCAACCACACAATGAGAGATTCACAATGAAGACAAGGGCAACAATTCCAATATCCCCAAATGGAATCAAGGTATGCAATGCAATGCAAACTAATATGAATATTCAAGATTAATCTATCAAAATAAAAGTACATTGCAACTATGAAATGAAATAGCAATGGATTACAATTCCCCTAATTAAGCTATGTGAAGCTAATCTATAAAAAGAAATCTAAGCTAATATGTCATGACAATGCAACTAATAAAGAAAATATGCAACTAGAATGTAATGCAACAATGAAAGCAAGTCTTCAAAGCTTGGATGTAGAATGTCTTCAAAGAAAGCTCCAAATGACCTAGAAAACCTGCAGCATAACATTAGCATGAAAGAGATGGATATGCAAAATGAGGAAGAGAGCTCTCCTTTTATAAGAAATGAAAAGGAATGGACCATTGAGATTAAGAGGCAAAAGACTTAATCAATGGTGGAGAAAAATGGAAGCTTTATCCTTGTGCACAGATATCCTCCAATAGGAAAATAGGAGTTGACTTTAGTGTCCATATGAGACAAAAAGTACTTTTTCTCTTTTTATAAAATAAGAATGATGCTTTATATTGGCATTGTTTCCCTTGTCTTCATTTTGAATCTCTCATTGTGTGGTTGACTAGCAAGGTCACTAGTTTCATAGCTCTAGCTGAGAGCAAATCTATCAAGTTCCTTGCAACTCCATGCATAGAGAGCTATGAGTTGCTTTGTGAGGCCTCATTGTTGAGCAACCTTGCATGTAATGATTCATAGGAGTGTAGTAATATTTCTACCATACATTTTTGGTGTCCACCGTGGGGTAGAGTAGCTTAACTTTGTCTTTTATTTTCTGCATTTTCGTAAAAAATTTCTTCAATTTTCGGCTTTATTTTCGGTTTCTAGTTTTTCTATCTCAGAGTGTCACGTGACATTTTTCCAGTGTAGTGCGATAGTTATTTGTATAGCGGCGTGACACTTTACCAGTTAAAAGTGTCACCCCATTTGACAGAAAGTGTCGCACTGTTTGAGGAGTTCTGTCACCTGCTATCGAACGAACTGTCACCCCAGGTTAAAACTGTTGCACTGTTATGCAGAGAAGTGTCGCGTGACAATCTTGCTGATTACAGTGTCACTTGTACTCAACAGTGACTTCTTTTGGCCGAATTTAGACTTGATTAGTTTGCTATTTTTATTTACTTCAATTAGATAGAATTAACTTGCATATTTCACTTAAGATCTTGCATATTTCATTTGGATTTTTGATTTTTCTAACTTTGTGGGCCTAACTAGTTGTGGTTGTAGGTACACTTGCTCAAGAAATTTGCCAAAAATTGCATGCTAAAGGGCTACTAACGGTTTCTTGTAGGGCTGCCCAAAAAGCATAAAAATAAAAAACAAATTTTTTTGCTTGTGGTTTATTTCATTTCAAGTGTGGCAATCTACTAGTTGTTTCATTTAATAGGAACATTAATATCTTGTGGAAGAGATTTTGAGGTGGTAGGAGAAGTATGCTCTTCACCCTTGTGGTGAACTAGAAAATCTTGACCCATCTTAGAATTTTGGAAGCAAGAGAGTAATTGAACCTCTTTGCTTGGTGTGTTTGGGTGAAACTTTGAGATAGGGGAGTATGCTCTTCACCCTTGTGGTGAAACAAAAACCTTGAACCTCATAAGTTGATCTATTTTTTTTGTTTAGTTGATTAAGATCCTTTAGTGGGCTTGCTCTTGAGCAATCAAGAGGAATGACCCAAGTGGGGACAAGCTAATGCCAAGCTATTCCGACCCACTATAAACTCAAGGCTATCGAGGACACAAAATCTTGGTAGACATAACACTTGTCTTCGCTTGATGTGAGTAGCTCATGGGATTGCGACCATGGGGAAAACATTGAGCAAGAATGCTTAAGGTACTCTTGAGGCCGCGAGGTCCTAGTCCTTTATGAGGAGCAAGAGGGGTGTTGTGAATGGAAGCCCTTATTAAGAACCATTAGATAGAAGCCACCTTATTTAGCTGCTTAGCTTCTTGGTGCAAGATTGATCCAAGTGGAACAACCCGGATCACCTTAAGATACTCACCATATGTGTTTCTTTGGTTGTGTCTTTGGCATTTCCATGACAAAGCCAACATCTATTGTGGGTAACCACTTTGTGTGAGGTGAGGGGACATCAAGTTGTGGGCCAAGTTGATAAGTAATGAGCCTTGACTTTCTAGGATAGATATTGCTTGAAGTGTCTTCGATTGTGTAATACCAGTGTTAATGTTCTTGAACATTCAAACAATCGGTAGCATTCATAGGGTGCTTTTTCAATTTTGATATCACAATTGTTTGTCTTGGCAAGGTTGCTTTTGCCCTTGTTTCAAATGCTTGAAGACACGTTTGATCCCATACTGTTTGCAAACTTGTTAATTAATTGCTGTCATTGTGATTAAAATAAAAAAATTAATTTTCAGACCAAATTTTTTTAACAAATAGTCTCAAAAACTAAGATTTTAAACTTCACTGGTCAAAGAGTCGCACGACACTAAATGACTATCGCGTTCTATTTTGAGAATTGTCGCGCGCTAGTTCACCCTTGCAAGTCTGTCGCTCCTTTTGATGAAAAGTGGAGTGCTGATATCCTGAAAATTGTCGCCTGGTTTGAAGCGAAGTGTCGCCTAGACATAAACTGTCGCCTTTATTGCTTGGAAAGTGTCGCCTGAGAAGTTTCTGTTGTGTTTTAGTTTCAGTCAGTTTCAGTTGTTGCTAGTCAAATTAGGTCTTGGAGTAGGTTTCTTGCTCTATTGTTGGAGACCTATTTTGGCCCTAAATCTCTAGTTTTTTCCCTCTAAGGATAGCATCAATTGATTTACAAGGTCACTTTGGAAACAGTTGTCAAGTTAGAAGATCGTTCTTGGTGAGAAAGTTTATCTCTAGAATTGTTAGCTACATTCTTGGAGAATTTTAGTACTCTTATTGTCCAGATCATTTTTTTTTCATTTAATCTCAATTTCAATTATATTTTGACCTAGTCCAACCTCCTGATTAAAAAGTACAAGGGTAGTCACCCGTTGATTTAAAGCACCTCTTTGACAGCGTTGGTAAAGCCCCTTTTTCTATCTTTTCATTTCATTTTGGACAATAGAGAGCTTTGATTATCCTGGTTTGGTGTTGACATTTTGGGAGGTCATCTTATCATTAATAATCTCTTTCTTTCATGTCAGTTACAACAAGGTACCAAGTCAATCAAGGGAAGTGACCCCCTGTTGTCTTTAGCTAGTTACCACTAGTTAAGACTCGTCAAGAGCACAAGGGGAAAGAACCCCTTTTCGATCAATCTCCTAAAAGTGAATCTGAGGTTTGTTTTAATCCAAAAGGTAATCCTAGTGAAGTGAGCACCTCTTTAGCACCACTCTCATCAAGTATGGACATGAGTTACACTTTCACTCGACAACAAAGAGAAGCCATGAATCAAACTCTTGAGGATATTTTCCAACGGCATAGGAGTACCAGAGTGTATGGTGGTTCTTCTCATGCTAGTCCACCCGGGTCACCCCCCAACAACACAAGGTATTTTGATACTCACCAATGAGCTATGAGACATTACCAACAAGCTCACTCAGATTCAGGGTCACAACACGAGGACCAGAACAATGAGTCTAGTGACCACCACATCAATGCAGCCAATGCAACAAAGCATTCAAGGAAATCTTCTCCACTTAAAGATACCTCTTGATATGCAAATACGAGATTGAAAAGCATTGAAAGGGAGAAGCAAGCCTATCTAGATGAACAAGCTACCAAAAAGGAGAAATTTAGACAACTAGAGGAAGAGGAACGTGCATTATTAGACATAAGAAAAAGAGTCACCCAGGAAGAAGAAGATAGGCTCTATGCACAACAACTCCAGAATCGATTCAATGGGAGGGGTACCAATAGTGGGACCGACTCACCCCCATCTACCCCCTCACCAAGCCCTAGGAGAAGGTCAAGGATGCCCTCAAGATCCCCAAGTCCTAAAGGTAGAAGGACTTCAAGATATGATCACCATAGGAGACAGTCACCTCATAGAATTTCAAAGCAACCCTCCCGATGAGCACATCATGGTTCACAACATGGAGGAAGTTATGCCAACTTTGATAAAATGGATTTTATGACTATGCAACAAGAACCATCTTTTCAAGCATATGTGGAAAGATATGTGGAACAAAACAAGGACCAATTCCTAGAAAGTCTCATCAACAAAGGTGCTAAGGTCCCATATAATTTTGATGTCCACCAAAAGATTAAGAAACAGAATCCTTCAACCAATGAGGTGATCATGCAAATGCAAAAGGATATAGAAAGGATGAGAGCTCCTAAGAGCACATTTAATTTGGACTCCATATGTCCCAACCCAATTGACAAGAGTGTGGTGTTGGTTGAGTTCCCTAAGAAAGTTGAGTTTCCAACCTATGACAAATATGATGGTGTTGGTGACCCTCACAACCATGTTCGATAGTTCTACATAATGAGCTTTTCCTTTCACCATGAAGACTCTTACTTGATGAGATTATTTCTGAGGAGTCTCAAGGGTCAAGCCATGGAGTGGTTCACCAACCTTACTCCCCCAGTGAAGACATTTAAAGAACTTTTCCAAAGATTTGTTCAACATTTTGCTTACAATCTATCAAGGTTAGTCACAATGCTTGATTTGTACAAACTCAAACAAAATCAAGGAGAACCTTTTGTCACCTTCCTGCAAAGATGGAGACGTTTGTGCTCGAAATATCCAAGGACAATTCCTGAGGAGGAAAGAATAGATATCATTGTGAGCAATTTAATACCGGAACTAAGATATGAAGTAAGGAAGATCCGATTTAATTCTTTTGACACCATGGTAGAAGTGGCATGTCGCATAGAAGATGTCCTAAAAGAATAAGGAATTTTGGCCAAATCAACTAATAACAACAATGGCCAAAATAACAACACTAATGGTAATAAGGACAAAAAGAACCTTTATTGGAACAAGAATAAGCAAGTGGTCAATGATGGAGTTGTTGAATCATCCCAACCTAAAAATGAAGGAGTTCTTAATCTCTCTAATGCAGTCCAAGCCATGAAGTTGCAAACATCTTCAACACAACAAGAGAATAAACCCAAGTATCAAGGGAGAACTAAAATAGAAAAGAGATAATTTACCAAACTTGGGGACTCCTATGCAGACATTTTCAAGATGTTAATTGCTCATAATTTGGCACACCCTCAGGATCCTACAAAGTACCGTATACCGGATCCTAAGCCACATTGGTGGGATGAGAAGGCTTTTTGTGTCTTTCACAATGGAATTGGACATGATATAGAAAATTATTTTAAAATTAAGCATCTTGTCCAAGATCTTATTGAAAGTGGATGATTACAAGTTGATGGTTTAACTACTAATGTAGATCACAAAGCTTTTAAAGAACCCTTGCCCAAATATGAGAAAGGAGAGAATTCTAGCAATAAGAATGGCAAGGCTGCTATTAACTACACCTACACAAATGCTGAGAATGTTATTAACATGCTCAAAGTTGCTGATGATAATGTCAACATGATGAGAGGGAAAGACCCTTATGGGTATGATGTGGGTTCAACTCCTATGCCTGATGACGGACCCATTGTGGTCCTAAGAGGTCCTCACTCACAAAGGATGTCTCAACCCCTCAATGCAGTCACTAGGAGTCAGTCTCAAGCTCCCATTGTTATTAGAGGTCCTAACTCCAGTAAGTCTAAGCAGCCAGTGTCAAAGGGTGTTCTTCCTAAATTTGTTGTTGGTCCTAATTCGAATTATAACCTTATTAACCAGTTACAACGCACACCAGTGCAGATATCTATTTTTGAGCTTTTGGAATTGTCCCCTAGGCATAAGCGTGTCCTTGAGGATGCCCTACGAGTGGCTAATGTCCCTAATGATATAGATGTAGATCAATTCTAGAATATGGTCAACCACTTGGCTAGCCCTCACTACCTTACATTCTCAGAAGAAGATGACAAGTCCTTAAGCCACCCACACAATTTGGCCCTTCATATAGAGGTTATGATCCACAAGACCCGTGTCAGGCATGTGTTGATAGATGGGGGTGCTGGGCTTAATATTTGTTCTTTGAGCTTATTGAAGGCCTTGGGTTATTCAGAAGAAGTCATTGACACAAGGAAGAAGATAACTATGAAGGCTTATGATGAAGCAGAACGTAGTTCTAAAAGATTGGTTGTTCTTCCTATTCGAATTGGTCCTGTAGAGAAAGATATTTTGTTTCAAATTGTTGATGTCGATCCTTTGGCTTACAATATTTTGTTGGGTAGACCTTGGATACATGAGATGCAAGCAGTCCCATCTACTTATCATCAGTGTGTGAAGTTCCCTTACAATGGAGTAGAAGTTTGCATACTTGGGGATAACACATTGTCAGTCAACACAATTTCAGCAAGGTCTCACATTCCTTTGAATAGGGAGGCTAACACTTTTGATACTACATTTGAACAATGCAAAGACAAATTCAAAGCCATGGATCTTGGCATGGGGGATTACAAAATTGATTCATTCACAAAATTTCCAATTTCCCCTAGGTCTTATGGAAAACCTTCTCAAGATATGAAACCCTCGTCTTCAGCCATGACATTGTTTGACAAGTTTGTAGAATCCTTAGTTCCGATTCAAGAGGAAAAAGAAGAGGTTTCCATTAGGGACTAGATTTACCGAGAGGAGAAATACTGACATAACGAGGATTTTGCACCTTCTCCTCGAGCTTATGGGAGAGGGTATACATTGGTCAAGAATATGGGTTATCCAGGACATGGTCCCCTTAGTCATAGGTTGGACGCTAAGGCTGAACCTCTTAACCATGCCTTTTTTGGATGAAGGAATAAGTCAACAGTTGGCTTAGGTTTTGAAAATAAGAAACAGAAAAGTGTCCCTATCTCAGCTACGACGAATAGTGACAATGACTCAAACTACAAACCTAATCTTTCTAATCAACAAGACATGTCTGATGATTGGGTGCCTTCAACAAATCTCCTTTGGGGAGATTCAAAAGATTTGACAACTGACAGTACTCCTATCCTAGCCGTGACAGATAGTGACTATATGAATGCTAGATTGACAATGGAAAGTGTTGCTATCCTAGCTGCAATGGATAGTAACAATGCTAGTGTTAGAGAAGGGGAAACTCTTCCCAATCTTGAGGCTTCTACATCACAAGGCCCAAATAATGATTCAGAAATAGACTCACATGAGTTCGAATGGGACTCACTTTCAGATGCAACAGTTGATTTGGACATGGATATTGTCCATACTTATAGTACTCAACCCGATGTGACCAATGAACCTAGTGTAGGACTAGAGGATTGGACTCCTCAAATTGCCTTAGTGGACGATGTTTCGTTTGGTAGGACAAATCCTAACTTAGGTATCTTAGGAGGGGACTTGATGAATCCCGATTGTATGGTCACCAGAGATAACACCTTCCACATAAACAATGTTGAACTAGTCATTGACTTACCCCTTGTTCACTACGACCTAATTGACTGGTCTCAGCGACATCAAGAGCCTAAACTCCTCACTTTTCAGAATGACTATGAAATTGCCTGCTATCTGAATGCTCTTGAACCTGTAGTCTCTTCCACCAGTGAACCGACAACATGTATGACGGAGTTTGATATTAAGTACCTCAGTCAAAAATAAAAGAAAAAGAAAAAAAGAAAAAAAGGTCTGATGGTGAAAACCACTTTGTGGCGGTGTCAGAACCAAAAATAGTAAAAAGAAAAGATGTATCCGAGGGTGAAAACCTCTTTGAGGCGCCTAAGGATGGGGTACTTAATAACTTTCCAAGTTACTTCCAAGATAGGTCATCAGTCCTTATTGAGCCTACGCAACCAATGAATGTGAATACAAAAGAGGCTCCCCAAATAGTGCACCTAGCTCAGTCTCTATCAGTTGAAGAAAAAGAAGCATATACTAAGTTTTTGCAAAAGAAGAAAATCAACTTTGCTTGGACATATTTAGATATGCCAGGGCTTGACACTAATCTTATTATGCATCATCTATCTATAGCTCTAGGAATAAAACTGGTCAAACAAAAGTTGATGAAAATGCATCCTCACATAGCTCTCCTTGTTAAGGTTGAATTAGAAAAACTCCTCAGTGCAGGATTTATTAGAGCTATCGATTATGCCGAGTGGATCTCAAACATTGTTCTAGTTTCAAAGCATGATGGATCCATTCGTGTATGCACAGACTTCAAAGACCTTAACAAAGCGTGCCCAAAAGATGACTTTCCACTCCCTAACATAGACATGATAGTGGATATGATTGCAGGCTATGAGATATACTCTTTAATGGATGGTTTTTCCAGTTATAACCAAATAAAAATAGCTCTCGAAGATCAAGAGAAAACAACTTTTACATGTGCATGGGGAACCTATTGTTGGAACGTCATGCCATTTGGCCTAAAGAATGTAGGAGCAACATACCAATGAGCTATGACCATAATTTTTCATGATATGATGCATAAGAACATGGAAGATTATCTGGATGATACCTTGGCTAAATCTAGAAAACGGGATACACACCTCGATGATCTGGAAGTAATTCTAGATCACATGGCACAATTTCAGCTTAGATTGAATCTGAAAAAGTGTGCATTTGGAGTTGCCTCAGGTAAAATCCTAGGATTCATAATTTTAGCAAAAGGAATAGAGGTTGATCTTGAAAAGGTCCAAGCTATATTAGATATGCCACCTCCAAGAAATGTTAGTCAGATGAGAAGTCTTCAGGGACGACTCCAATCCATAAGGAGGTTTATTTCACAGCTTGCAGATAGAGCACAACCATTCAATAAAACATTGCATAAGGGAGCCACATGTGCTTGGAATGAGGATTGCCAAAAGAGCCTTGATCAAATAAAAAAGTATTTGGCTAATCCTCCAATTTTGATGCCACCTATTCCTAGGAAACCATTGATTTTATACATTTCAGCAACAGAGTCTTCCTTGGGGGCATTGTTGGCTCAATAAGATGATACTAGGAAAGAAAGGGCCATTTACTACATTAGTCGTACTCTAGTATCTTATAAGATCAATTATAATAGCATTGAAATGTCTTGTCTAGCAGTAGTGTTTGCTTCCCAAAAGTTGCGACACTATATGCTTGCTCATACTATACATTTGGTTGCAAAAATTGATCCTCTTAAGTACTTGCTTAGTAAGGCTGCCCTCATGGGTAGGCTTGACAAGTGGATGATGGTTTTATCTGAATTTGACACATAGTACATTGAAAGAAAGGCCATAAAAGGGCAAGCTATTGCTGACCAATTAGATGACTTCCCAGTTAAGGATAGTATGCCTATTCAAGTAGAATTCCCAGATGAACACATACTGGATATGACTACCCGCACTTGGAAGATGTTCTTTGATGGTTCCCACATGCAAAATGGATCAGGTGTTGGAGTATTATTTGTCTCTCCACATGGGTACAACATTCCAAAATCTTACAAACTTTTATTCCCATGTACAAATAATATTGCCAAATATGAAGCTTTGACCAATGGATTGAAAATGGCTATAGAATGGAACATAACAGAGTTACATGTCTTTGGGGATTCATAGTTAATTATCAACCAAGTCAATGAGGAGTATCAAACCAAGGATGATAAATTGGTACCTTTCAAAAAGATGGTTGAATCATTGAGACGTTACTTTACAATTGTGACATTTCAATAGATCCCTAGGACAAAGAACAAAGCTGCAGATGCTATGGCCACATTAGCTTCACTCCTTCAGTTGGAACAACATGAATCAAGATTTGAATTCCTGGTGGAAGAGCTACAACCATCCCATATTTGACTCATCTGAAAGCCAAGTCATTTGTACCCTTGTCACTCATGAGTCTTCTCGATATGGTGCTATCTATTCATATCTCTGTGATGGCATCATCCCTAACACATTCAACCATTCTGAACATCGAAACCTTGTCCGTAATGCCTCTCGCCACACCCTTATCTCTGGTGATTTATATAGGAGGGGTTTAGATGGGACACTTCTTAGGTGCTTGGAAAAGGAGGAATCCAACCAAGCATTAGCAGACATCCATGACAGCATTTGTGGTGGACATTCTAACGGTTTTGCCATGGCCCGTCGATTGCTTAGGGTGGGGTATTACTGGCCCACAATGCAAACAGATGCAGTAGCTTTCTCTAAGTCTTGTGAGAAGTGTCAAAAACATGGAAACCGAATTCATGCTCCAGGTAGGGAGCTAATTCCTTCTATTTCTCATTGGCCATTTCAGCGCTGGACCTTTGACCTTGTTGGGAAAATTCACCCCAACTCATCAAGTGGACATAAGTTTATCATCACAGCTACTGATTATTTCACGAAATGGGTACAGGCAGTCCCTCTTTCTGTCACCTCTGGCAAAACAATTTCACTATTCATTCTGAATCATATTATTTGCTGATTTGGAGTGCCTTTTGAGATCATCACTGACAATGGAGGTCAATTCAAGAACAAGGACCTAAAGCATCTATGAAAGAAGTTTAAAATCAAGCAACATTGGTCCTCCATCTACTTTCCATAGGGAAATGGACAGGCAGAAGCCTCTAATAAAACCATTCTTAAGATTCTTCATAGGACAGTACACAAGAATGGTAGGGATTGGCACTTGCAAATCAATCCAGCATTATGGGCCTATAGAACTAGCATTCGTACACCTACAAGAGCCACTCCTTTTGCACTTACCTATGGTGCTGAAGCAGTATTACCTTTAGAAGTAGAGATCCCATCACTTAGAGTCTCACTCAAAGGTTTGATTACAGATGAGGATTACCGCGCTATGAGGTTACAGGAACTAGAACTTCTAGATGAGAAGCATAAGGCTTCATTTGATCATATGAGAGTGTATCAGAAGCGTATGTCCAAGGCATTCAACAAGAAGGTTCACCCTAGGGAATTCCAAGTAGGTGATCTTGTTTTGCGAGAGAATCCTAAGAACCAACAGAATAGAGAACAAAAGGGGAAGTTCGAACCCAATTGGCTTAGACCATACATTATTACAATAGCTTTTGGTACAGGTGCATATTTACTATCGAATGAAGATGGAGAACAGCTCCTTGAGACCATCAACATTTTGCACCTAAAGAAGTTCTATCCTTGATGCCCATTTCTGTCTAGGGGCATCCTTTGTACATACTTATTGATCTTGAAAAAATTCCAAAAAAATTCATATATGATGCTGAAAAAATCCTAAAAAGCATAAAAAGTACTAAAAAATGAGCATCCTAGTGAAAACCTAGCAAAAGGCGCTTTGATGTCTCACCAAAAAAATACAAAAAAATTGAAAAATAAAAAAATCTCTAAGTGGTGAAAACCTGGAAACAGGTGCTACTTGAGGCCTTTGCACCCTTGTCTTTTAGCATGTGCTCTCGACACTGAACCTTTCTCCATCATGCCTTGACCTTATTTGGCTTAGTCTATAATTGGTCTTTACCTTTGTCTAGGGGGCATAACTATTCGCATAGGTCCTTAAGGTGCGTTTGTCTCTTGGGGCATTTCACAACAGGTGTTTTTCAACACCACCCCAAACAGTGTTTTTCAACACTACCCTTGCGTCGAGTGTTTCTTAACACTTATCAGGTGTCTTACCCAATAGTCCAAGTGTGATGCAATATTGCTCATTTGTAGATGTGATACTTAGAGTTTGACTCTATGACCAACACACATGCATTTAAACAATCAACTCATTGAGATATGTTGACTTTATTTTTCTTTGTGTGCTGTCTATGAGGATTTCTTTGATGAGTGGTCTCTCCCTGAGAATTTTTCGATGATGCATAGCTAGAAGACTGAGGGTATGAGAACATGTTTTATTTCTTTATCTACTTGTGGGAATATTTTGTTGATCCTAACTGTCATGAGTATTTATGCTGGTCTTACTTGACACCTAGGATCTACAAGGTATTATCCTTGACTGTTTTATGCGAGTGCATGCTTCTAGTTATCCTGACTTTCATGTGTCTTGATACAAGCATAATCTCGCCATATCAAACTTAGGTAATCTCACTACACTAGTCATCTTGACCTACATGTCTTTGGTGCCTAGGTGGGATTCCCACACTTCATCTGATACAGATCATATTCATATACCCATAGTCATACTAGTGTGTATTGTATGATCTTATGACGCTACCAATAGAGCTCGATGATGATAATTAGATGTCTATAAGCGTTGTGACCTTGCAAGTCAACCACTTTCATAGTAGCTTGCATTTCTAGGTTCATGTTAGTTTAGTTTTTCATTTTTGCATATGGAGAGAGCTCTCCTTTTTCATCTACGAACTAGTTGGTCAACTGTGCTCATTTTTTGATTCTTCTTGATCATATCTTTCATTTCTGGTCTTTCATATCACATAATTTTCTATCCATTTTCGGACTCGCAATCGAAATCTAGGTCGCATTTCCAAGTTTTCTCATTCTTCTACACAGTTGACTGACCTTTTGAGGCATAATTATTCGATCTTTGATGAAATTTCTTCCTTTCCATGTCTCTCAATTTTCTAGTCTTTCATTCGCCCTACTTCTTTTCTTCTAATTCATCATTGGGGCATGTTTCATTGCCTAATGGTTATCCTGTTATCATTTATCTTCGATTATGATTTCATTTCGATTTGATCAAATTTTTATCGATTTGCTGTCTCTCCTCTACCTGATTTTGATTTCGATTCCGAGGGGGTAGTATCTATGGGATTCTCATCCCCGATTCCTTGATTTTCCTAATTTAGACATCTTTTGTGAGCTTTCGCTCAAATTTGAGATTCTTATCTCTTACTTTGAATGTGATCCCGAATCGACCTCATGTTCAAAAACCTTTGTTTATGTTTTGTCCGAATGTGATCCCAAATCGATCTCACATCTGAGTTGTTTGTGATCCCAAATCGATCTCACATTGCAACTTCATTCTTTGACTACATGTGTTCCCAGATCGATCACACATTAGTCAAAGAGGGGCAAATGTATGCACCCAAAAATGGTCACCTAGACTTTGGGCCCCATTTATTCAATTTATTTATCTCTGAATCAGTTTTATCAATAATCAACATTTTATCAATTATATCAATTTCCTTTATCAAATCCTATTTCATCATTTTCGATTATTCCTTGGGCTAACCATTTTATCCTAAAGTCTTTATTTATTTAAAAGGAATATTTCCTCCCCTTTTAATAAATAAAAAGCCCCCACTTTTCCTCTTATCCTAAGTTGCACAAATAAAGCAGCATTCTTATTTTATAAAAAAGAAAAAGTACTTTTTGTCTCATATGGACACTAAAGTCAACTCCTATTTTCCTATTGGAGGATATTTGTGCACAAGGATCAAGCTTCCATTTTTCTCCACCATTGATTAAGTCTTTTGCCTCTTAATCTCAATGGTCCATTCCTTTTCATTTCTTATAAAAGGAGAGCTCTCTTCCTCATTTTGCATATCCATCTCTTTCATGCTAATGTTATGCTGCAGGTTTTCTAGGTCATTTGGAGCTTTCTTTGAAGACATTCTACATCCAAGCTTTGAAGACTTGTTTTCATTGTTGCATTACATTATAGTTGCATATTTTCTTTATTAGTTGCATTGTCATGGCATATTAGCTTAGATTTCTTTTTATAGATTAGCTTCACATAGCTTAATTAGGGGAATTGTAATCCATTGCTATTTCATTTCATAGTTGCAATGTACTTTTATTTTGATAGATTAATCTTGCATATTCATATTAGTTTGCATTGCATTGCATACCTTGATTCCATTTGGGGATATTGGCATTGTTTCCCTTGTCTTCATTGTGAATCTCTCATTGTGTGGTTGACTAGCAAGGTCACTAGTTTCATAGCTCTAGCTGAGAGCAAATCTATCAAGTTCCTTGCAACTCCATGCATAGAGAGCTATGAGTCACTTTGTGAGGCATCATTGTTGAGCAACCTTGCATGTAATGATTCATAGGAGTGTGGTCATATTTCTACCATACAAGGACCCCTTTTGAGATTGATCTTAACAATTTCATGACTAAGCTAGAAGAAAAGAGGAAGAATGAGGCAAAGGCACATGTTGATGAGGTCCATCTTGTAGTAGTAGCTCCAGTGATATTATTGCAACAATAGCTTTGAGGATACCTATTGCAGTAGAAGCAAATGCCCTTGTGGTAGAGATTGTAGTGATTCCCAAAAATTGGGGAAAAGTGTAGAGATGGATGGAGCAATTACTTGGTTGGACTACTTGGTTCGATGATACGATGGATATTTTACAGATTTAAACTTTTATGTTGTGTTGTATATGATGTATCACTTGGATAGTTGATGTAATTTTGTAATAACTAGTACATGATGTAATTTTTGTAATGGTGTGTTAGTTGTTGTATAGGGTAGTTATAGATACATATTGACAAGTTTATCTCAGAGACTCTTAGTAATAGTCCAATATGTATTCCTATAAGGAACTGATCATTTGATCTATTTGGAGACTTCATTATACTCAATATAAAAATATTTTTTTCTTCCATTTTTTTGCTTTGCAAACTAAAAGGTTTTTCAAGAGATGGATTTTTAGCATTTTAAATAAAATAGCTAAAATTTTGGACATTAAATGACCTTTGAATTGAAGAGGCGAGTGTATTTGGATTGAGAATTAAAATCCATATATACAATAGACCACAAACAACCAAGGTACTCACGATCCCACTATTGACATAACCAATTTTGATGTCATTTTCTCCATAGTGTCACCAAGAAGGACCTCGTCTTATTATCTATGCAAACCCTTATATTTCATTCCAAAATGACCATACTTCTTATTTATCCAAACCCTTTTTCCAAATCTCAAACAAATCATCAAAATAATTCTTCTTCTTCTCCTTTGTCTCCTGCATGAAGGCATCTAATATATGCTTGTTCCAAAAAGCAATAGACATGTCATGGGGTAATACTTGCATTGCATAGTCATTTGTCTTTATATCTATAAAGGATTTGAAATCTAGACGCTTACAATTATTTCTTACAAACTACCTCAAAAAGCTTCCAATTGTTCCATTTCTACACAACTATACTGAAAGCCTCCATTGATTTCATAGAAAAATAATCATTCACCTCCATATGAAACCAAATATGAAGAATTTTCACAATTGTTTCACAATGGATAGATGGAAATACTCTTAAACTTGAAAATTTTCACCAAAATTACAACCACATACTACATTTTTCATTGTGAATAAAAAATTCCATGGTTCCCAAACACCCTCAAGCAATCTTCCTAGAAGTCTCTCTCCAAATATAAATCTGCACGTGCATGCACATAAAGCCTTTTTCCATTTGTTCTCTTTGAACCCTTCTAATAGGCATGTATGAAAAATGTGGATCATTGCCTACGATGACACTTTTTAACTAACATTTCCCATACAACACACAATTGATCTTTATTGATGATTTGATGTTGTGTCTTTCTGTCTTTAATTAAATAATTTTAATTATTTAATTAATAACTAATTATGTCCTCTATTTTTATCATTCTCTATCAATTTGATTGAAGTCAATCATTTTGCCTCTTTGATAAAATACTTATATTAATTATTTAGTCCCTCTTACCTTTTTAAATTGTCCTAATTTATTCTTAGAGTTGAATAATTAATTTAATTATTTAATCCCTTTTCCTAACTATTCTTCTTAGGATAAATTAATATCATTATTTATTTATCCCCTTTTCATCCCAATTCATACTTAAACAAGAGCTTTGATAGAGCTGGAGTCCCTACCTTGTGCAAGAAAATAGAGATATGAAGCATTGCATAAGTGCTAACATATTTGCTTGAAGAGAAAGAAATCAAATAAAGACATGTGTTTGTATAGTATAAACTAAAGTGATAATTACAAAATTGATAACATGTTATTTCAGAATATGTTTAAATGTGGATGAACATTGTGTTTGATAAGTGTTTGGATAGTCTCAATTGTATGGTGTAAATCTTGAATATTTTTAGTTGCTTGTTTGAAAAGGTAGAAAAATGAAACCTACATAGTTAGCATAATTAAAAAATTAGTCTTCTAGCATAGATTTGAATAGGGCAACAATGCAAAGAACTTATAACCAAGAATAAGATTGAAAACTACAACTTAGTGCAAGATCATCAAATAATAGAGTGAATGTTTTTTTTAAAATTTTGTTTTCTTTGCGCAAGATGCGTAAGTGAAGATCATGTGAAAATTGAGTTCAAATGAGAAAAAGGATAAGCACTATAAACACTTGATTATGAAATTCAATAGGTTAATAGAATATTCTACAATGACATGGAAATATAGATATAGGTAAACATTGCATAATATTGTAATCAAATCCTAAATATATGCGATAGGTAGAGATTGAAATAAGGAAGCCAATATCCATACTCGTAGGTAAAGAAATGAAATGAAATCTTTTATTCAAACCACAATATTGTATATTTCCATATACATGCTATATATTTGCACACATCATGCAAAATGTGTTAGCAAAGACAAGGTACATGGACTATTTGTTGAATGACGTATAATGAATGAAATTGTGCAAATTATTATTTTTAGAGAATTTTCCTCTAAATTTTAATAATAATAAAGAAATAACAAAAATATAATACATAAATAGTAAATATTGTTATTTTTTTATATAAAAAGTAAAGGAAACACATCTTATGGCATTCAACAAATACTTCATATGCCTTGTCTCTGCTAACACACCTTGTGTAATAACCTGCAAGTATGCTAATTGATTTCCTTGTTTTTTATTTCTTGGTTTATCTCTACAATAGTGTATAGGACAATATTTGGTTAGTGCTATTTGTGGACAGTTGGAAGACGATGAATAGTTGTTCCTTGCAACGCGAGATTTGTTAGGAAAATTATGTAAAAATGGCTTACAATTTGTTCTTGGTTTAGCTATGTCTATGCCAATATGATCATCTACTTTTAAAACATTCTTCTAGTAGGAATAAAAACTTTGAATCAATCTTCCCCACCCTGGCTAAAACCACATGTGTTTTAGACCTTAATCTTGGTTTAGCTCTAGCGTGATTTACTATCCAAACTCTTCATTGTCATTTCCCTATTGTTAAAATGACTTTCAATTTATTTAGAGCATGGAGTTATAAGGCTAGACATCATAGCAGATACTAATCTTTAACAAAATGTGTTGTAAGCTATATATGAAGTTGTAGTATGTACAACTGGATTATGTTTTAGTTGTATTTGATGCTTTTAATAATGTATATGTTTAATATGTAACAAACCATTAGCGGTCATGAAGAACAAGGAACTAATGTTTTTGGTTAAGTTGTTGCGTATTAATTTGTGCAAATTAAAGATGAGTTTTTTTACTTTTTCTATAGTTTGTAACATTTAGATTTTATAAATAGAATTTTGGGGTTTTTTTTTTTTGATTGACTTGTTATAATTTTGCTAGTGAATTTTTTAAATTTTATTATAAAAAATCAGGGGAAAAAGGTGTTCCTGTGTTATTTTCATAATACATATAGAATTGCAGATACATGAAAGTACATCATTTTTTTATGTATCATTTAAGACTGCTGGTAGTATCCGTGCTAGAGTTAAATTTGATGAAATTTGTTTCAACTCCCATCATTTGCATTGTCATTTGAACAAGGGTTGAGAAAGAGCTGAGGGAGGGCTTTGAGGTATGGTGATTGTATTTGTTTTGTTTAATTTCTTGACAAATGGCTCACCCTACAACAAGATAACTTGATTACTAACTTCAAGTATTTGTTTGAACCCTAAATCTCAAAATAGAAACTGTTACTATATACAAAACAAATACTTGATCATTCCTGACTTGAAATCTAAACCATAATTCCTTATTGTTCATGAATTCTCATGAATTGTTACATATTAAACATATACGTAATTAAAAATAGTCAATGCAACTAAAGCCCACTCAATTTGTACATATTACGACTTCATAGATAACATATAGTATATCTTGTTAAAAATGGCATATCTACCAGAATACCTAACTTTATGACTCTATATTTTGAACAAATTAAAAGTAATTTTAACAATGCAACAATGACAATGAACAATATGAACATTAAGGCAAGCTAGATCCATATAAAGAACAAATTTTAAGCCATTTTTACAGTGAAAAAATGACAATGAAGAATTTGTACAATAAGCCACAATAGAGCTAAACAAGAATTTTAAAAAATAAAAATTAAGTTTTAAAACTTCATAAACCAATCTTTCTGCACTAAAAATGAACTGAAATGGATTTAAACAAGTACATAGCAAAAGGATACAAAAGTCCACATAAAAAAATAAAACAGTTTAAGCTTAAAAAATTTATAGACCCATCTTTTTAAAGCCAAAATGAACTGGGTCACATTTTAATAAGTACATAGCAAATGACCACCACAAGAAGATTTTTAGAGCAGCTGATCATATTCAAGTGGCCATAGCTAAACCAAGTGTCGGGTTAGCTTTAAACAAGCACATAGCAAAAGGATACAAAAACCCACAAAAATAAAAACTAAATTCATGGAACTCGTTTAATTGAATTGAGATCTAAAACCTATGTGGTTTATGTCACTGTGAAGAAGACTAATTAACATTTTTCTTCGCAATACAAGAAGATTTTTAAGGTGGGTGATCATATTCAAGCACCAATAGATAAACCAAGAAATAATTGTAAACTATTTTAACAGTGAAGCAATGACAATTAACAATTTGAACAATAAGTCACACCACAACTAAACGAAGAGATCAAACAAAATTAACATAGTCACGATACCTCAAAGCCCTTACTCAACTCTCACTAATCCCTTCTCAACTCTTTCTTATCCCTTGCTCAAACAAAATGCTACATAATATAAAGATACAAAAAGTCACAAAATTTATAAATAAATTCAAGAAAGTCACTATGAGCAAAAGGATACAAAAACCCACAAAAATAAAAACCAAATTCAAGGAAGCCTTGCAATTGGAATGAGATCTAAAACCCATGTAGTTCTAGCCACTATGAAAAAGACTAATTCATAGTTTTCATTCCACAAGAAGAATATTTTTAAGGTGGGTGATCATATTTAGGCCTCCATAACTAAACCAAGAAAAAATGTAAACTGGTTTAAGAGTGAAGCAATGACAATGAATAATTTGAACAATAAGTCACACTACAACTAAAACAAGAGATCAAACAAAAAAAATAGTCACAATACCTCAAAGCCCTTGCTCAACCCTTGTTTGACTCTTTCTTACCCCTCACTCAAACAAAATGCCATTTAACAAATGGATAGAAAAACCCATAGAATTTAAAAACAAATTCAAGAACGCCCTGCAATTGGATCGAGATCTAAAACCCATGTCATTTTAGCCACAATGAGGAAGACTAATTCACAATTTCTTCCCACCATAAGAAGATTTTTAAGGTAGATGACCATATTTGGATGACCATAGCTAAACTAACAAAAAAGTATAAACCATTTTAATAGTGAAGCAATGAGAATGAACAGTTTGAACAATAAATCATGCAAGAGCTAAACCAAGAAATTAAAAAAAAAATAGTTACCATACCTCAGAACTCACCCTTAGCTCTTACTCATCTCTTGCTTGGCTCTTTCTTAGCCCTTGCTCAAATGATAGTACAAATGATGGGAGTTGAAACAAATCCCATCAAATTTAACTCTGGCATGAATATTACCTAGAGTCTTAAATGTTACATAAATAATGATGTACTATCATGTTTTGCAGTTGTAGATATATTGCAAAGATAATACATGTTGACACTTTTTTCCCATAATTTTTCATAATAAAAATTAAAAAAGCCACTAGCAAAAATATAACGAGCTATTAAATTTGTTTTTTACCAAAATTCTATTTATAAAATATAAATTCTACAAACCATGGAAAAACTAAAAAAAACATCTTTGAATTGAACAAATTAATAGGTAAGAGCTCAACAGAAAACATTAGTTCCTTGCTTATATAAGGACAGGGACTAATAAATTAATATTTAATATTAATTACCTCCACTTGACTCTTCCTCTTTCCATTTTCCTCAACTCTTTCCTCCTTCCATTTTCTCCTCCACTTCCCACTCTTACTTTCTAATTTTTCTCCCCACTTAACTCTTCCCTCATCCCCATTTGACTTATTCCTCACTCTTCCTTTCCTCCACTTTAGAAATGGAAGCTCTAATTGAAAATAAATAGTTTCTCTATTTATTTTCACTCAACTCACCTTTCCTCCACTTTCAAAATGACATCTTTAATCGAAAATACAAATATTTTCTTTATTTTTTCACTCAACTCATCTTTGCTTCACTTCTAAATGGAAATTTTGAGTGTCATTTTATCTCATTCATCGAATATCTTGACTATCAAATTAATCTCGTCCATCGAATCAATATTGATTTCCTATAAATTGCTATCATTTGTCCTCATTTAGAAAAAAAACTTCGAATCTTTGATTTTCTTTGTAACACTGTCATTATCATATCACTTTTTCTTTTATTATATTTATGCATTTTCATTTTAGGAGAGCAAGATCATTTTGAAGGAATAAGAAGAAATAATGGATTCGTAGATCAAAGGGTTGCTTCAGTTTGAATTCGTTCATTTTATTTAGCATTTCATTTTGATACCTTTATCAGTTAGGTTAGGTTTTATTTTACATGAATATAGATTTTTGCGGTTGGCTAATGATTTCATGTTTCTTTTATGCTAATTTCCTACCATACATTTATGGTGAACCCGATGTGAACATGTAAAACTGATCAAATTGTGAATTTTCTATTTGTAGGAGCTCAAGGTGCAATCAACTATGTTTTTGTGCAATTGTTCCTTGTTTCTACGCAATTGAATGTGTTTCTATGCAATTTCAATGTCTTGATGTGCATTTTTCATAACCTTTTGCACATTTTTCTTGATTACAACACATTTGTCATATATTAATCTGTGTTTCTTGTCGAGTTTCTATCTCTAGAAGCATGTAGTAGATTAGGATTTTCTTTAATGTTTTGTTTTAAACAAATTATACAATTTGGTTAATTAATTGTGTTAATGAACAACAAATCTTAGATAGTTTTACTAGGAGGATCAATTAAATTGACTACTTGAATCTAATTCTAAAAGGGTTGAAATGAACACATCTAGATCTAATTAGGCAAATGCAAAGAACCCTACTTTTCCACAAATCTATTTATTTTCCGTTCTATTTAGTCAATTGCACTTTTGTCTTATTAAGGAATGCAAATGACTTAATTTTGAATGCAATCAAGGTAAGTAGTAACACAATTGTGTCAAATTGCTATGCAATTGATGGATTATGTCTTGCATTTGTTTCAAATTACTACACAATTGCCTATTTCCAACACACTTGTCTGGTAAAGCTTAAATTTCTATCTTGAATCATTGTTCACATCTTCAACTTTCTATTTGTGTAGAGCAAGTGGACTACATGTTATTGATGAGCTATGAAAGCACACTTGGAAATTGGGGGATGAAGGAAGTTATGAGAAATTACTAACCAATTTTTACAAAATTTGTGATTTGTGATTATTTGTCTACATTTTAGAATAGATCACATTTCCTTTCTTAAGGGTAAATGAACATATGTTTGATGTATATGGTGCACTTGTACAATCTTTTATATGTCACTTCCTTTTATTTTTAGTAGTTACACTAGCTTGCGGATTTCATCACCTCATGTGTTGCATAAGTGATTTTCCCTCGAGTCACTATATGAAATGACAACTTGTGAAAGCAAGCCCGATTTTGTGCATACAACTAGAATATCAAACTAAGATGGTTCCTACAATTCCATAAGGGTTGTTTAGATTTTTGAGTAGCTTGCTTTATAATTTGTGTGGGATAGACTTCCCTAGGTGTTTACTAAGAACCATGTTTTTAGAGACCAAACCTTATTAATTGAGATCCTTTGTGATAGTTTTAGTGCAATGGAATAACATCATTTCCCCAAGTTACTTGCCATATGTATTTCTTTGTGATTACAACTGTTCTAGTTTGGTGGTGATTATGTGTGCGTGTGTGTGTGGCACGCACACACACACACACACATACACTTTTTTGAATTTGAGGAAATGACATCTATGTATTGAATGCTGCCAACAACTCAACAAGTTGTATTAATGTGATGGATCAATTTCAACTATTGTACGATAAAAAGAAAGGTTGTTTGTTGAAATTACTTTTGCGCACCACACACATTTTTTTTTTCAATATTAGGAAATGACATCTATGTATTAAATGTTGAAAACAACTTAACAAGTGGTATTAGTGTGATGGATCAATTTTAGCTTTTGTGCAATAAAAATAAAAGTTGTTTTTTGAAATTACTTTCACATTTACCACTATTCTACTTTGCTAGTGATTATATACATGTATGTATGTACACATGCATTTTCTCATAGCCTCTCTTCTATAAATATGAGGATACTCATTATACATAATCATCATTTGGAAATGCAACAAAACTCTGCTAGTTTGGGAAGCACTCTAAAACTTTGATCTTAGATGCAAATCAAATTGCAATCAATAAAAGAGGCAAGTTGATTTCAATCTTTAGGTTGAAACAAGTTTTAATTTGATGACATTATCCAAAGTTGATTGTGAGTATTATGGTGTCATCTAAAAGGGATTTAAACCCAATCTTGTAGTATTTGAGCTACTTGTGTTAGAAGTCAATATTATACACTCAAGATAGAGATAACTTGTATTCTTTGAGCTGCTTTTATCTTCTATGTTTGTGTGATTAAGGTGTAGTATATGTTGGATTATTTGAGTTGCACATATATTTCATCTTTTTAAAATTTTTTTTAATAATAAATCATGAAAAGTCTTTGAGCTTTGGTGAGCTTCTTGGTTACTAACTCTTCTAGATTGTACTTGAAAGATTCTTTTAAGAAAGGATCATCTATTTTTTTAAAAAATGATATGATGAAGGAAAGAAGCAATAAACATGGGGAGCCTCCCCTTACAAAGAGGAGAGACCATGTCTCACACACTATGGTTGAAACTACTATTTTACAATTGGTTGTATCAAGTTAGTTGTAAAATATTCACCTAATATGTGTGTGTGTGTGTGTGTGAACTAATACTTTCCTCTACCGTCAATGTTTGCAACCTATTCCTTGTATGCAAAATGATGTGATATTCTCAAATGAGTCTCCTCTTCTTTGATAGCTTCATGATGGTTGAGTTTTTGTCGTTAAATGTATGTCCAAGAAATTTTCAAATACAGTGCAATATGAAGAGAAAATCTCTGATTTGTTTGTTCTCAGAGATGAAGATGAAGCCCATAATGTGTTTGCCAATATTATATAATATAAATTATGCACCACAATGTGTGTACATACACACACATTGTGGTGCATAATTTATATTATTTCTCGGAAAATTCATTATATACAAATATATATAAATAGTGTGGTTGGAAATCAATAAGAAAGGAGGAAATTTTGTCTCAATAACAAAAAAGAAATTGCCTAAACAATTGAACATTATAGTAATGATGGTGTGTTGTGCTTGTTTTCATTTCATTACATTAAAGGCTCAAGGGCATGTATTCACATGATGGAAATCAAAGAAAATCAATTTATTCCACTTGTATCCAAAAAGACCTCTCTCTCTCCACAATCAATATGATAAATGAAAAAAAAATTGTTTCCTTGAAAGGACAAAGAAAATAAATAATAGAAATATTGAATTAATAAAATTATTTCTTAGGAATGGAAATGATGGTAATGCAATGCTCTATTGACAAGTCCTTCAAATGTAAATGCAATAACTTGATAATAAAACCTTATCAACATGAAATCATACTTGAATGTCAAGTGTTGTAGTTTGTTGCTTGATGTGTTAAAAACTCAAACTTGGAATGCTTGGATGCTCTTGGAACCAAATAGAATTGCAACTTAACCTTATGAATGATCAAATATGTGCTTTATATAGGGATCACAAAGTTATTTTCAATTTTAGGCCAACATAAAATGGCCAAGTACCAAATCTGAGACAAGATTTAAAAAATGTGAAGGTCAACACTTGCACTGGTTACAATTTTGGAAAATTATGGTGGGACTCGGTTGTTGAGCACCTTGGCCCCACCAAAATGGGGTCCATGAAAGGGAAACACAAGCATAGAGTTCGTGATGGTGGATGTGATCCTAGTTTAAATATTTGACAATAGTTAAATTGGAGAATTCCTAATTAAATTCTAGGGTTGATAGGACCCAAATAGGCTTAAATTGATCTAGAAAAAAATGACACTAAAGCAGGGGCCCAAATAGAGTGTGTACTACACCATAGTTCCTAAAACAATTAATTACTACTCTATAGTTCCTAAAACAACTAATCAATAATTAACAATATTCCACAAGAAATATGCATTACTTATAAAGATAGGCATTAATAAATGATTTAAAATTTGGATATCTTTATATCTAAAATAAATCTTATTTTGAGGATCTTACTTATAAAATAATGGAGTGACAAGAGGCAAAGAGAGCAACAGGTGGAGTGAAGAGAAGATGGTAGAGGAGCTCAAATCTGGAACAACAACAACTGGAGCAGAATCAATAGAGCGAGTGAATGAGCGATTGGCGTAGAAAATACATTCTCAATGGAAGATCCTAGGGCTAGAGCGGGATAGAAATGACCCAAGTAGGGAGAAATTAATTCAAGAAATTAGTGGCAATGGAACATAAGTTGCAAGGATGGGACGGGAGGTGGCCATGACCAAGGAACTCGACTAGGTCTCGATAGGGATGTGAGGCCTAAAGGAGTTGGTGGTCATGTTCCACAATGGGTCTTTCAAGGAAGATGATGGATGGATATATGACAACAGAATTACCATTCCTAGGATTGGTACCCTAGGGTTCATGCATATGGGACCACAAACAATTGGGAGAGGCTTAGGGAACTACCGTGGATGCAACCACACGATAGAAAATATTTAGGAAAATTTCTTCACCTAGTTAGCAATCAAAATAAAGTTAGCACCAACAACACAAAGCAAATTTCCAATTTCCTCAAAATTATGGGTATCAAAGGCAAAGGAATGGTAGGTTTTGGTATAAAAGCTCCTCCAATGGCAATAATTCGAAAACATGGAGGAAGAAGCTCAACTCACAAGCAATACCAACTCCAGCAGATTCAATAAAAGAAATCAAGAAAGGGAAAGAGAAAGTAGCACCGAAGACAGGCACATCAAAATGGAATAATGTAAATCTAGGTATGGATTCTAGTTCATTCCATCCCCCCCCTTAAAACAATGATTCTAGTTGATCTAGGTAAACTAAGAAATGAAATAGGAAAATTGAGAGATGGGGAGTTTTCATAAAATGGGAGTGGGGGGAAGGGAGGGGTTGGTTAAAAGAGGTTGGGTTTGTGAAAAACTGGTGCTATTGAAGTTGGGGAAGAAAATTCAAGTTTGTGCCCTTGCAAATGACTTTGTTCTAGCAATCTTTCCGTAAATTCAACAAAAATGGGGAGTGTTGAGAAGTGGTCCTCATTGCTTGGAAAGTATGAGAGTTCGCATTATTGATTGGTACCCAAATTTCAATTCTTGGAAGCATGAACTCAAAGAGGAACTAGTTTGGATCCAACTGTAGGAAATCCCATCAAAATGCTAGGAAGAAACAATATAGAAAAAAATTGGAGATAAACTAGGTGCATTTATAATGATGGACAAAATCATGGTCGATAGAAGCCAGGGAGCCTATATCAAAATGTGTTTAGGGTTGCAACCACAACAAAAATCCCACAAGAAATATAGCTACTCACAAAAGTCTCACAAAGACCAAATTTTACTTTTCCCTAATTCCAAATCAAAGGAGCATGGGAATCTAGATTGCATTGGAATAGTTCGAGTTAGTAGAATCAATGAGTATGAACAAACCATGCAAAGGAAAAAAGCAGAACATAATTATGATGAATAGAAGAACTCAAGACCAGAGAGAGGTAATTGCTTGGAGGATACAATGATGACAATATTTCTAACGAACAAGGAAGTGAAACATGAAAATGAGGAGAAAAAAGGGACCATCCTCCTAGAATAGGAAACCTATGGCAGCCAAGACATCATACACCAGGAAAATATAAAGGCGAACATCGGGCTTAGCCCTTCAGAAACAAAAAAAATTAAAGTTCCAAATTAAGGATCTATAGCTAGGAGTTCAGGAGCCAATTGTTGTAGAAACCATACCAAAGGATATGTAGAATTGGGAGATTTTGGTAGCGTCCAAGGAATCTAGAGAAAAAAATTAGATAAGGCTAAGAACAATTGTAGAGCAGAGAGTGAAAAGGAATGGACTCTGGAAGAAGAAAGTAATAGTGCAGAACCAACTAAACAAGAGGAAGAACAGATAATTGGAAATAAGAAAATAGGGGACATAAGAGATGATGCAAAAGTATAGAACCTATCACGAGAAGGGTGAGATAACCAAAAAAGCTTGGGAATCAAAGCAACAGGTGAAAAATAGGAAACGATGGGTAAAGATAGTGAAGTAGAAATACAACACACTCCTGAGAAGAAAAATGACAAGATAAACAACTTACGCAACAAGGAAGTAGATGAGTTTGAAGAAGAGATAACGACAGTGAGTGAAGATTTAGATTCAGAACAAGATGATGGATTTGAGGAGGAACAAACATATGTATTTGAGGAACGAGGAATAGAACAAACCCAATTGAGGTTGAATAAGCTCTTTGTAGAACCAAAAAGGAAAAGAGGAGACAAAAACAAATAAGGCCAAGCTAGCATTGGAAACTAATGCCAATGGACAAATGAAATTGAGGAATGGGAAGGTGATTGTCCTTCTCAAGGATCCAAAATTGGAATGTTAGGGGCATCAATGCCCTTGGAAAGTGGCACTTTGTCAAGAATCAAATTGATATGAATAAAGCAGATGTAGTTCTACTCCAGGAAACCAAGTGGTATAAGGAAGAAGCTCAAAACAAAATGTGGAGTTGGAAACAATGGGAAGGTTTTTTTGTGTGGATTTAGTAGGGGCTTCAGGTGGGCTAGGAGTGGTGTCGAATCTACTACTAGTCAAATGTGTGTTGATTAGGAAGAGTCAGAATTGAATGGTGGTTAGTTACAAAATTCTAAGCCAAAATAGAGAGGTACAAATGATGAATGTCTATGGGAAAATCTCAACACTAGCCAAAAGAATCCTATGGAGAAAAGTGAAGCAGTGGTTAGGATTACAAAATGAAACACCCATAGTGATAAGAGGAGATTTCAATGCAACATTAGACAATTCTGAAAAATAAGGTGGACAACAATGCTTGACAAGAGTGAAGCAAGATTTTCAAGCTTTTGTTGATGAGAGCAACTTGAGAGAAATTCTAGTGAAGAATGTAAGATTCACTTGGACCAATAGGAGAAAGGACTTCACAAGCATTGTAGAAAAAATGGATTGTTTCTTTCTACATGGAAATTGGGATCATCAACTTGACACCTTTGAGACAACCATACTACCATACATTGGACCAGATCACTTCCCAGTCCAGCTAACCATTAATGTAGAAGCTTACAAAGGGAGTAATCCATTTAGATTTGAAAACATGTGGTTAATGGATAAGTAGATTTTTGGATTTGCCAAATTATGGTGGAATGAGGTCAGAGTAGGCCACAAATCAAGGATGTACATATTCAACCAGAAATTAGCACACAAATGCAAATTGAAAGATTGGAATAAGGAACACTTCAAACAAAAAAGTCACTAAAAAAATTTGAGTGGAGGAAGAATTAAGGAAACTGAATGAGAAAGTCATTGAAAGAGTAATGGATCAAGAAGACTTTGAATTGGAGCAAGCACTTAAAACAAATCCCACTAATATAATGGTCAGGGAAGAAACATATTGGCGTCAGAAGTCGAGGGAAATTTGGCTAAAAGAGGGGGATAAAAATATAAAATATTTCCATAGAACAACTATAGCTAATAAAGGTTGCAATTGAATCACAGAATTAGAATGCAAAGATGGCACAAGAACTCAATCAATGGAAGCGGTCAATCAGGTAGCAGTTTAATACTTCAAGAAATCTTGAATCAAGTAACAAAGGATCATGATAGAGTAAGATTTTTTTTTTGAATCATATCCCTAAGCTAATCAGGAAGAAGATAACAGAGATCTCTTTAAACCAATCAGCATGGAAGAAGTGAAAAGGCTACTTTTGAACTAGGAGCAGATAAAGCCCTAGGTCTTGATGGCTTCCCTGCAAAATTTTATCAGGTTTTTTTGGGACATCATTGGTGACAACCTACACAAAGTGGTAGTGGAATCAAGAAGGAGAAAGGCAATGCTTGCCACTTTCAACCACATATTCATTGCCCTTGTCCCCCAAAAGAAGGAAGTACAAACCATGGAAGACTTCAAACGCATAGCCCTCTATAACACACTTTATACAATTTTCACCAAGATAATAGCTAATTGATTGAAGTTAGTATTGAAGAAAATCATATCAGATGAACAAAGCATTTTTTCACCAAGAAGATCAATCATGAAAGGAATCAAATAGCCCACGAAACCATTCATACCACTAGAAAGACAATGAGTCCTAATATGGTGGTCAAATTGGATATACTGAAGGCGTTTGACTTGGTGGACAGACAGTTCTTGTTAAGGGTTATGTGGAAGTTTGGTTTCAAGGAGAATTGGATTGATTGGATGGGCAACTGCATTACTTCTCCAAGATTTTCCGTATTGGTTAATGGGCTGGCTCAAGGTTTATTTGAATCCTCAAGAGGAATTCAGTAAGGTGACTCTTTGTACCCTTTCTTATTCATAATAATGGAAGAATATTTGGGAAGGTTTGTTCAACACTATAGAATTGTTGGATAGTGGAAAAGCATTGAAATCACTCCAGGATTGGATACTATGACACATTAGCAATTTGTTGATGACCCAATCCTCTTTGGTAAGGCTATAAGGATGAGAGCTAGAACTATCAGGGACTTACTAAATGACTACAACATGGCAATAGGGCATTATGGCAATCAATCAATTGGAGGAATTCAGAGGCATATTTCTTGAATTTACAACCAAGTTTGCAAAGGGTTATAGCAAGAATTCTAGAATCAAGAATCACAAACTTTCTTGGGAGATTCCTTGGGATGCCATTATTTAGAGGTCGTAACAAAAAGTGCTATTTGGAAAATCTGATAAACAATTGTAAGAGGAAAATGGAACTATGGAAAGGAAAATGCTTGTCATCGGCTGATAGAATTTTGACGTTGAAAGCTATATTTGCAGTCATACCTATATACTCCATGTCATGCACGAACATTTTTAAGAAGGTGAAAGAAATGTTAATACAACTAATGAGGCATTTTTTCTAGAATAGGTTGGATGATAATAATAAGATTCCTCTTCTTTTATGGATAAGATTTGCAAAACATGTGGGCCAAAAGGTGTGAGTCTAAAACAACTTCAAATCATGAATTTAGCTATGGGGGCAACGTTAGTTTGGAGCATGTATCGTAATTGGGAGCGTAGATGGGTACATATACTTAGATGCAAATATCTACATTCAAATGAGAAAATTAGAATACTCAACACTTTGGATCCACCAACTGGATTAACAATATGAAATTTCATCCTTGATTGTAGGAAAATCATCACCAAACAAGCCACCTAGGAAGTTAAGAATCGTCAGAGCACTAACTTTTTAGAAGATTCATGGGAAGGGCATCCAACCCTTTGCTCCCTTCCACATCTTGAAACAGTTCAGGAGGAGACAACCAAAAGATGGGGAAAGAAACTAGGTGACTAAGGGTATATGCAAAATATCAATGGACATCATAAATGGCACTAGAAATCACTAGACACCATTAATGCCCCTCAGGACCATAAGGAGTTGTTGAGTAGAAAGTTAGCAGATATTATATGGATCAGTCTGAGGGATGAAATTCATTGGTGTGCATCCAAGGATGGGAAATCCAAGGTCAAAATTAGATACAAAACCAAAGAGACAATGTTAGAAGATAAAAAATGACCAACATAATTATTATAGGGTAAATTTTGTCTACCTAAGGCGGGGCATTCTCTTGGTTGGTGATTCAGAACTGTATCCTCACATGAGACAAATTGACAATAATTGGTATAATAAGCCCAAGTAGATGCTCTCTATGTAAAAATTATGAAGAAGATGCAAATCACCTGCTACTATTGTGCCCATATGCAGATAGTTGTTGGGGTTGTTTTTTACAAAAACTTAACCTGCAAACATTGATGCCTAAGAATCTAAAAGATTGGTTTTGCAAGTGGCCCATGAAATCTAAAAAAATGTGTGTGGAAGTCTATAGTAACACATACCTACAACATTTTTGTGAGAGATGGAAAGAAAACAATAGATTAATTTTCAAGGAACAAGCAATGCCAAGGGAAAGACTTATCAAGAAAATTGAGGACCCCATCATTGAGTTAGTCAACATAGTGGCAAGATCCAAAATGATAAAAAATAATAGCTTCTCTTAATGGGACAACAATATTTCCAAGGGCTTTAGTGGATTGATAGTACTTACAATGGTTGGAAACAAGGATGATTTATGAAAAAGAAAAGTGAGAAACGAGGTATGCTAGTGTGCCCCTGAAGTTGGATGGGTAAAGGTGAATTTTGATGAAGCAACTCCCAGGCCCTAGTGGCATTAGATGTGTAGTGTGAGATGAGACATAGACAATCATAGCAAAGAGATCAGAATATGATAAAATCTCTACCAACAATGTAGCAGAATTTAGGGCTATGCTCAAAGGACTAGCATTAGGGAAAGAAGTTTGGGTGAAGAAAATACACCTCCAAGGAGATTCACTTATAACAGTCAATACAATTCGACAAAAATTCACACCGAATTGGAAACTCAATAGATGGATTATCCAAATCAAGAAGCTAATTGAGGAATTGGAAGACTTCACAACGAGCCACATCTACTATGAAGGAAACACATGTAGATGAATTGGCAAAAAAAGCAATTATTGATGGGTGTGATAGATGAAGTGGGGGGTGCAACAAAACCCATGAGCACACTAGAACAATAGATTGTGAGATTGGTAACTTGCAGAGTCAAGGTACAAAGTGACGACAGGCATTAATGAGGCCAACAAATTAAACATTCATTCCCCGATTTTGGTGAGATGCGGTGTACTCTCATTGGGGCTCAAGGAATTACAATTTACCTAATATAAATTAGATGGAATATTTTCTGAATCTCGAGAAATTATCACATCACTCAAGGAAACTCATTGTATAGGCTTACACACTCGAGATAATAATGGCAGTGTTGTGGTTCCACAACACATGCCCCATTTCGAGCACTTGCCCGAAATAGGGATCCCCTTTTTGGGTCTTTTGGCTTTCTTTGTAGTTTTGAGTCTTCGAGGTCTCACTAGGTTGGCTACCTGATTGGTCAAATTGTGGGCACTAGCAAGGTGCTCCTGATAGTTAGGTATCTTTCTAGTGATCTCTGGTAGCCTCCCTGTGTCCTTTTGATCTTTTTTATCCTGGTGTGTTCTTATTTTGTTTTCTTCTTGTTTTCCTTTGTTTTTTGTTTTTGTGTTCTTATCGGCTTTTCGGTCTCCGAGCTTATTCAACAGCTCTAAAACCTCGAGAACCGACATCGCGATAAATTCCAAACCAGAATTCTTCCAAGTATTCTTCGGCTCTTTGGTATTTCAACATTCAACAAGATCAATCTACTTCGAAACGCCAAAGTTCACATGAGACCAGTCCTTTGCACTGCCAAGTCATCTTGGACTCTTCGCCCTTTCAAACCTCTAAAGGTCATTGCACACCCTGAAACTCTACAAATTAGTTACACCGAAGACAAGGGCTCACTTCAAATTTTCGCACTTTTGGCCTCTGATAACAAAATCCACGTCTAAAACGCCAAAAATCCATTTTCTTCCTGCCAATAACCTTTTCGCCCTTTCACACCTTTGCACACCGACATTTCCATCCATTCTTCGCACTCTGAAACTCTAAAATCTCCCGCACCCACTAAGAATAGACTTTTGGCCTTTTAGAGGCCTATTCTGTCTTCGGTATTCGCGTATCTCAATCTCCAAAAACATAGTTAACTTGGGTTTTTGCTAGTTTTAGGGTTTTGGGTTTGTTTCTTTGGGTTCACTAATATCATTTTGCTTATTGTTTGTTAGTTTGTTTAAATAAAATGTTTGCTAATAGTTGTATGTTTTTAGCAGAATGTCGGAAAAGATAGTTGTGCCACCAATGAAGTACATGTTCAAGGGTTACCACACTCCTTCTATGGTCAAGAATCATCATAGTGAAATCACAGACACTGACATTGGGAACATGGATTCGAACAACTTCCTTACTAGATGTGCCAACCTTGAAGGAAGATCCTCTGATTGCATTTAGCGTGTACTCTCAGGTCTTGTCAATGTTGCAGTGCCCCATCCAATCTCCATCTTATCTTCATATTTGATCATGACCCTTGTGCAACACTATGTTCCTGATGAAAGGGTAGTCAAAAACAAAATAGGAGATAGTGGAAAGACTCTACAAGGCACACCCAGAGATCCTTCCAAAAGACTAAGTGTTTAGTTTTAGATAGTCAAATTTTGCAAATGGGAGATTTTTGACACTTAGCCATTTTTTCAAGTTTAGTTTTTTGGCTTTCAGACTCCACAAGTTTGAAATTTTGGGAGTCATAAGGATCCACACTTAGTCATTGTTCAACTTGTCAATTTTCGAACTTAGGGTCGGGGTTTGAAATTTCTGGGTCGTTTTGACATGGAAATAATTCACATGGAGGGTTTGTTTCAGATCAGATTGCATGCATGTATGGGGTTGTTTTTGCTTGCCCAGAAGATATCAATCAATTGCATTCACGAAGAGGAGCCAAAATGAAGATTCCAAGGAAGAACTCTAATTTTAAAAGAACACTCCAGTTCAAGGATGGTGGAACTCCAACTCCAATCTCTTGTTTGCTAGGCGAATTTGGCCTTGTTTTCTCATGCAATCTTAATGTAAATGGATCTAAATCCATGCACACTAGTTAGCAATCAGTTTAGGAGTAGTTTTGCATAGTGAAGGAAGATTTTTAATTTTATTTTCAGTTTTATGTGTAGTTAAAACCCTAGGTACGAGTTTCTTGTTCTAGAAGTTGAAGCAATATATATACTTCTTGAAACAATGTAATAAAGGTCAACAATTTTTGCAATAAAGTGATATGCAATTGGTGCTTCATTCACGGTGTGAGAATTCGGCTATCTATGCAAAGTTTATGAATTGGTAATGCTAATTCATGAGTTTCAAAGACCCAATTGTGCTTGTTATGATTAATGTCTGCGATCATTATATTTTATGGAGTTTGTTATTGTTGTGATTTACTTGTTGTGACGAACCATAGGAAAGATTTATGCTACTATGTTTAAAGATAAATGTGTCTCTTGTGTGCGTACATTTGCGGCAGCCTCACAATTTGATGAATTTTGGCAAATCATACATCTACACAATTTTCCTTGGTGATTGCATCTGTGAAGTTTTGGTTGCGCCGCTCCTTGCTATGTGGGTTTTCCTCATCTTCTTGACGATTTAATCTGCAAGGTAATTCAACGATAACTTATGTTTGTTTAGCCCTACAGATTTTACGAACCAACAAAGGCCTCCTCGTGAACAATCACATTAAGTCTTTAATCGAGTTACCCAAGCGGTTGACAAACAACCTAAAGGAACCTAGGGGGTAATTTCATTATCCTTTCAAGAGAGGAAATGCATCAAATTCCTATTGTTGTCATCGTGTAATAATGTCACTCAACATGTAGCGTGTGTGTTTGATGTGGCAAAGCGGTCATTGTCCTATAAATGGAGCATTGAGGTGGCTTCACTTCATCAGAGAATTTTGGAAATGAGCTAGGAGAGATGGACACGCTAATCATTCTTGAGTCGACAAAACCACAAGTGATGTTTGTGGGGGAAATCATAAATAAAAGGCTTGGAGTTGTTTTGGCTAATGACCACCCATACATAATGCATGTGGTCAAAATGGTGTTGGGTTTGGAGTTTTCAATGGCATATTGTAGTGCCTCCCGTGGTTGCATTTTGTTCCATATTATTTTGATCCGAGATATACTCTTGTTATTTTGGTATGATTATTCGCATGATGAGATGCATTCATTGACAATAATTTATTTTGGCTTTACCAATATCATAGCTAATTAGATGTTAGATTATGTTGCTATGTACCATTTTGATCATATTTGCATGATGTTGTTGTGGCACGATGCTTTGTGATGATATCTGGTATATTTTGCATTCGAAAATAATGGACTTATATATTATGATGATTTTATCTGATTCATAGTGTTATTGTGCCTCATATGTTGTTAGATACTTCAGTTGTCGACTTTCACTAAGATATGCTCATATTGTCATAAATGTTTATTTTAATGTTTTAATATTTAAATGTAATGTTTATTTAAATTACATGAACACTGAAGAGTAGAAAATGGATCAACCAATGTCACGATACTCTTTATGTTTGATCGTGCCACTAGAGTGTTAGTGTTCCATTAAGCATTTTTACTGTTATATTATGTGCTTCATCTATTTATACTGTGAGCAATTGTACTTGATGTTTGCATGTTTTAGTGAACAGGTACCAAACACATTATGTCTGAGCTGCAAGATTTGAGTGTGTCTATATCCCCAACAGTGGCATAGGAGATAGTTTCACTGGCCTGTCATTACTAAGTCAATATCGTTCTTGTATGAACGATGTACTCGTGATTATAATAGTATCCCTCTGGTACATGTTGGTAAAGTTGGACTTCATAA
Organism: Chamaecyparis obtusa; assembly: GCA_027943335.1. Lineage (NCBI taxonomy): Eukaryota > Viridiplantae > Streptophyta > Pinopsida > Cupressales > Cupressaceae > Chamaecyparis > Chamaecyparis obtusa. Next base: position 2,382,372 of record BSBK01003299.1, read on the forward strand.
TGCATTTTGTGATAGACCAATGGCATGTTTGTGAATTAGAGTTCTTGTAGTTGTCGCAGAAGAGGCTTAAATAAAATATCGATTTTAATTGTTTAGCTTTTACTTTTAATTGCTAGCTAATTTGTTGTAATTGAATTCCAATTACTTGGAATTGATTTTAATAAATTTCAAAAGTCTATAGTTGATTTAATTTATTTAAGTGATTTGTTTTATAAGTCCCTTTTTTTAAAAAAAAGTGACTTATATGGGAGGAATTAGAATTATTCCCCACTTGTCTATTTTGGAATTTGGTGATTTTGCTCCAAATTTGTGTAGAGAAAATCATTGTTTTGCTTGTTGGGTTTGATCTGGATGTCAAATCAACCTGGGCAACGACTCATTGGAACCGGGTCGCAATTGCTCTAGTTCCTGTGGAGCCATTTGCAATTCCGTGGAGTTTCTTTATTTCTTCTTTTAGTTTCAGTGACCGCAACTAGTGTGAGAGGTAGGGCTCTCGTGTTTTAATGTATTCGTTGTTTGTTTGAGTTCATTTTTATTTGCTTTTTCTTTGTGGGAGGTTAATTAGTAGTTTCCCCACATTTCTTGCAGTTTATTTCACCCATTTGGGTTTATACATGTTTATGAAGTTTTTAGTTTGAATTTTTCCACATTGAGGTTGTTTGTTGTCTCCCACGATGTCAAAATTGATATTTTATTAGATTTTTGTAGTTAAATCATAAGGGAAAATGGGTTTAAATTTTGTAGCTTTGTTTCGAGTTTAAATTTTGGATTTTTTCGTAGATGGATTGTTTTGCGCGCCATCCAGAACCTATCAGTCACCTTGTTGGGCATGATTGAGTTATTGATATTAGTAGTTTCTCATGTCTATAGTAGGATTGTGAAAGCAGAATGGTTGTAGAACATTCTGGGTATTTTATATTAGGATAAGAATATATCTTTTTAGTGTTAAATGTTGATTTTTGTACCTTGTTGGTTTTTGCTCAAATTTGGGATATAAGTGAATTTTGAGGTTTGTGAGCATTCCTCGTGTTTCCTTGAGATGTTTGGGGGATTCCCTCAAAATCCTAACTCTTGGCATAGTGGCCAATGGAGTAGTTGGGTATTTGTGCATTTTTATTGTTTTCACTCGATTGTATGCCTTGAGTGTTTGGGAGTTCTCTATCCTCTAATTGTTGCTTTCTTGTTTTTTTAGGCTTATGTCATCCCCTTTCTTGGTGTAGACAAAGTAGACGGTGCACTTTATGCTTATGTCCTTGGTATAGACAAAGTGGACAACCTTGGGTTATTTCGTCCTTGATGTAGACCAAGTGGACAAAGTCTTCATTTTATGTCCTCAGTGTAGACTGAGCGGACAAGCTATTTGTATTAGTTTCCTTGAGATTGAGCTTTGTGTGGTCTCCTTATTAGATGTCAAGCCTTGGACTAGGTACGTTGAGTACATGGGGTGTAGCTCCTTATGCAGACCTTGGCCTAGAAATGGTTGTAGTGGATGAGTCAAGGAGTTTGCTTAAAAAGTGAAAACATAATAAAACAATTGGGTTAAACACTAACCAAAATTAATTAGTATCCTCGGATGCCAAGATTGACTCGTGCAAGAAGTGGAAACCATTGAATCCCCGAATGTCATAAGTGACCTGTGTGGGTGTTAGATGGTACTTGGCCCCGGATATCAGGATTGGCTCATGTGGGCGTAAATACTCCCTATGGTTGGTACTCTTGTGCCTAGGTTCTACAGTACATATTAGTACTTGATGTACAATGTTTATGTGGTAATGGTTGTTATGTGTTGCATTAGACCTCTATATTGTCCTCTGATTGTATGCATCTACTTGGTGTGTGTTAGCCCTCCTTTGTGTGTGTGTGCTTATCCATTGTTTATGGTCAGGTTGCTATCTCCGCAAGCACAATGGGCTGGGCTTGAGGGTTCCACGTGGTAGGGTGGTGTTGCATTAAACCACCACTAGGGACCGACGTACAGATGGTGGACTACTTCCAATGACAGGGATCTTGAGCATGATATGCTCCTTTCTATCCCTTCTTGTCATTATCATGTTTCATGTTTATAGGTGTTTTAGCTTCATATACTTGTTAGATTTTGATGTTATTTGTGATATCGAGTCTGTATGGCTTCAAATCATACCTTCGAATACTCCTCGATGTGGAGTTGTATTCATTTTAGCCATGTGTTGGAGCTAGTAGCTTGTATTTTGGTCTTTAGTTTGATTTAGAGTTGCATAAAGCAATGTAGCACATATGAATCATATGGTTGTGCATATAATTCATACTCTAACGCATATGAGTCATACTACATCGCATATGCCTAGTAAATCAACACATATGACATGTAAAGTTGCACATTTGATTATAGGATGTGGGTTGCTAGAATTGTGCATTTACTTCACATTTTAGCGCATTTACCTCCTATTTTGGCGCATATGTTTCATCACATTTAAAACAGTGAGCACTTCTTGAGGGTTGGTCAAAAATTTAATTGTAGATTTGGATACCCTTTTTCCCTGGGATGCCTTCTGAGTTATCACAATTGGAATTCGGATTCGTTATGATGTATTTTAATCACTTATATTGTATTAAGCTTATTTTGCTTCTTGTATTGATTTGCCACGAGGATGAATTAGTCCCCTCAATGGATGACCATCGATAAAGGTCTGATCATGACCCGTGAGGTTTGTGGATGAAGTCTGAACTCTCATGTGATGGCTTGAACATGCCCCTACTGTTCATACTTGTACATTGGTTGATTGGGAACATTTGGAAGGACGTTTGAGTCTTCCGCTTGTGCACGATCATGTGATGATCATGATTTACTTCCAGTATGTTTTACCTTTGATCATATATTATGGTTATTAGATGCACTTATGTGTACAATGCATGTCTTTTCTTTAAAAAAAATTGTTAAGTGCTTATTTGACCCTATGTTCCAAGGGTTCCTTGGTGGGGCATTACACATATCATAGGCACATGGTGAGTTTAGATATCCCAACTTTATTTTTGGCCAAAATAATATATCTGGGGGTTTCCAAGAATTGGGTGAAAAAGCTCACCCAAATGGTCTTTGAGCATGCATACTTCAACAACATTGATGTTGTCATCGACAATGTGGATGAGAGCCCTCTCATTCCCCTGCTGCAAAATTTTTACATTTGGAGAAATGAGGTGCGAAAATTTCCAATTGTGCAAACAAAAAATGAGGAATTGTTACACGCAAGGTGGGGGAGACAGATAGGAGTATCAACTTCCTTTTGTATGTGGCTAAGATCAAGGAGTCAGACGTAGACGATTGGCATAGGGATTACCTACCTACTGAAGGCTAGATTGGTGAAGATGAGTTTGATGTAGTGGATGTGGCAAAAATGGTTAGGGAACTGGAGTTGGGGTGGGGCGAGGAATGGATGGTTGATGATGGCGAGATGTGGAAGATGTAGCATGTGCGAAAGCTCACGCCAATTGTGGCATAGATAGGAAGGTCAGACAAGCCAGGATGAAAGAGGAACAAGAGGCTACTGCTAAAGCAAGGCAAGCTCGTAATGCGACCTAAACAAATAGTGCCATCATTTGATTTTTTTTGGTTTTGTGGATTATTGTTAGTGGAGTCCTTTGTTTTGTCCATTGTTAGATAGATTCTAGATGTAGGGTTGGGGATTGTGTCTAAGCGTACAAGGATGTTTTGTTGGATAAACAATATTGTTCTAGATGTCCTTGGTTATAGGCCAGAATATGATGTATACACTTTATTTAAATTTTAATACAATGGACCCAGCTATTAACTTATAAAAAAAAATCTTATTTTCCTTACAAAATTTTATTCACCATCATTGTATTAAATAGATGTGGTCACTTTAGATTATGTCTTTCAATATAATAATACTATGTATATAAAACTATTCACAAATGACTATATACTCTTAATTTGTATACATAATTATTTTAAAATAATTAACTTAATTATTTTTTAAAGTGCTTCATCTTAAATACTACAACTTTTGCAACTCACTTTTCTAATATTTTAGGGATTGAAAGAAATAAATTGCTTATGACTTTGTAAATGGTGTATATCTAGGGTGCATGGTGTGTTACATGAGCATTTTAGAATACAACACTTGGTAAAAAATTCCTGTGGAATAGTTATAAAAGTGCAATAACATTTTTTTAGTTTTTCTTTAAATATCTCTTCTAGCTATTTTTTTTGACATTCTTACTTTTCTTTGTCATTGTTATCCATTCTTTAGAGTTACTTGAAGGGGGCAAGGCAATAGCTCTAGAACATCTTTATTTTTGGAATGAACATGATTCTCATTTATCTTAGCCTTCATAATTTCTTTGTCATTTTCTATGACAACATGTGTATTGGTGGTGTGACCTCTGTTGCTCTTGGCCAGGATGTTCTGGCTTCTGGTGGCATCCATGAGCTCCCTACTACTTCTATTCTTCTTGTCAGGTAACATTCTACTACTCCCTGACTTGGGCTAGAGGCTAATGCTTTTGGCTCTGGGGGTTTGGGCCTTGGAGTTGTCAAGGATGTGGTTCCTCCCCAAAAAATAGTTGTTTTTGGTGCAAAACGCTATGCTCGTGTTGCCAAATCCGTTGTTGTCAGTCCCCTCAAGGGTGAAAACTCAACCTATTGCATGTGCCAAGCCCTCTCCTATGGTGATTTGTGGCCTAGATGTTGTGGACAATGTGGACTTCTACCAACGTCGTGGGTTGGTTTGCAGATTCGTAGGCCTTTGGCCCTCTCTTCTGGATTTGCATTGCTCGCTAACTAGTTTTTGGCAACCCTTAGTTTCTAGTGACATTCAACTCTACCCTTGCACAAAGGGGTTATTTTTATTGCTGCATATTTTTCCTTTGATGATTGTGAATTGGTTTTGAATAAGTCGTGGGATTGGGGGAATCATTCCCTTTCTGCCAAACCCTGGACATCGTCCTTCAAGCCTCTTACTGAATCACTTAATGTGCGCTTAGTGTGGGTTCACCTTCCTAATCTCCCACTTCATTTTTGGGAGATGTCTTGCTTTGAGGCCATTGAAAACTCTCTTGGTTGTTTCCTGAAGGTGGATGATGCTACAACCACATTGGACCACTCTACTTTTGCTTGTATTTTGGTTGATATGGATACCTCCACACCACTCTTGTGGGATGTGGTGCTCATGCTCAAAGAGAGGCCTTGGACTCAAGCACTTGATTATGAGGGCCTTATTTTCAATTTTCGGTGATGCTTCTTTATTGGGCACATGGCTACTGACTGCACTCTTCTGAGATGGAAAGTTGTTGCTACTTTGTGGAAGGACATAAAAGAAGATCATTTGACAGTTTGTGTTTTTTATTCTCTTTCTGATTTTGCTTCTAAGGATTCACTTGATGATGATGAAGATGAAACCCTTGCTGAAAATCTGCATGTTGCCCTTGCTACTAATCAAGGTCAAACTCCTGTTGCTAATTGGGGTCAAACTACTACTGCTAATCTAGGTCTAGCTCCAGCTACTTCTCTGGATGTTGCCCCTACAAGTGCAGTCCCCTATGGCCTCGTGGACCATTCCTCTCCTACTACTGTTGCCCCTGCTCTGCATCATGGCTCTGTTGAAACTACTCTATGTCTTCAACATTCTAGTTGTTGTGGTGACTGTTGTCCAAGTGGAGTTTCCTTCGTTGGGGAGCCTAAGGATAGCATTGTCTAGATTGTTCTCTGTTGGTGTAGGAAGAACGATTCTTCAAACTCTCGCCCATCACTCATGGTGTCAGTTTGGCCTTTTTTTTTATGGGCCCCTAGCCCCTAGCAAGGTGAGATCTAGATCTAGGTTTGCGAATCTAGGTTTGAGGGTTCCTTCTTGTTAAACCCTAGTTGATTTGTTGTGGGGTAGCAGATTGCGAGTTGGCCTGCAATTGCAGATGGTTTCAAGATGGTTCGTGGAAGGCGAGATGCGGATCCAAAATTGGTAGACATGTTGAGACAACTTGCTGCTAGATTAGAAGCTGTTGAAACAAGCTAGAGAAGAGGAAGACATCTTGAAGATGTTAGTGATGATGAAGTTGAGGAAGAACAAGGTGATGTAGAACCTGCACCGGTGATGGATCAAGGTGATGAAAGATTGTTGAAGGCTTTGACAAATCTGAAGTCTACACCACACTTTAATCCTCCTGAGTATAGTGGAAAATTGGATTTTGATGAATTGGTGAACTGGATCACCGAGATGGAAAAGTACTTTGAGTATGAAAATGTCCCTGAGGAAAATAAGGTGAAAATTGCAAGCACGAAGTTGAAAAGTCAAGCATCCTTGTGGTGGGAACATCTGCAGTTGGATAGAAAGAGGAAAGACAAAGACAAAATAAAGGTATGGAATAAAATGGTGAATAAATTGAAAGGAAAGTTCTTACCTTGTGATTATCAGATTAACCTAGTTAGGCGAATGCAAAGTTTGAGGTAGAAAGATAGCTCGATAAAAGAGTATACTGAGGAATTCTATAGATTAGATATCGGATCTGGACATGATGAAGATGATGTGGAAAGAATTGCTAGGTACCTGAATGGATTGAGAGTTTCCATCCAAGAAGAAATCAATTTGGTTAAATTGGAGAACATTGAAGAAGCTTATCAATTTGCATTGAAAGCTGAGGAGAAATTGAACAAAAGACATGAGCAAAGACAAAGAGGTAGAGGTGGTAGATTCCTTGGAGGAGGAGGTAGATCTCGTGGTGATAATAGTAGATCTGAACAAAAAAAGACAAATCTAGATAAAGGCAAGATCGAGTGGAAAGGTGAAAGTTCATCTAGAGGAAGAGACAATAACTACCAAGGTGGTTATAACAAAGGTGGTTTCCGAGGAACTTGTTACAATTGTGGAGAAGGACATAGATCATTTGAGTGTACACATGCAAGTAAGGTGGTTGGTAACAGTAGAAATGCTTTGGTGCAAGAAGAGTCACCGAATGAACCTGAGAAGGAAAAGAACTTGATGGTAAGACGAGCACTTTGGAGTGAAAGTAATAAGGAAGATCTGGTAAGGAAAAATTTGTTCAAGACCAGATGTAGAGTTTCTAATGAAGTATGGAAGGTAATCATTGATAGTGGTAGCTCGGAGAACTTGGCATCTGAGGAAATGGTTACAAAGTTGCAGTTGAAAAGGTTGGAACACCCGAAGCCCTATCAGATTTCATGGATCAAAGATGAGCATACACTCTTGGTAAGTGAACAATGTTATGTGAATTTGAAAATTGGATAGTACTATGATAAGGTGTTATGTGATATCATGCCTATAGATTGTTGTCATATTTTGTTGGGTAGACCTTGGCAATATGATAAACATGCTATATATGATGGGAGATTGCATAATTACACTATTTGGGCTTATGGGAGAAGACAAATCTTGTTACCTTTGATTGAAGAACCTATTAGTAATGTTTGTATATCTGTGAAAGTTTACTTGATGGAAGGAAGAAAGTTTTTTAAGGATTTGAAGAAGAATGATGTATGTTTTGTTGTGATTCCTAACAAACTGAGTAAGAAAACACAGGATAGCATCCCTGAGGAGAATTATAAGTTACTCACCGAGTACAGTGAAATCATTTCTGATAATGTACCTGATGGTTTGCCACCGAAGAGAAGCATTGATCATTGCATGGATCTAATCCCTAGAGCTAGTTTACTAAATAAGACACCATATCAGTTGACACCTACCGAGAATCAAGAATTGAACTGACAGATTCAAGAATTATTGCAGAAAGTTTTGATCCGATAAAGTTTGAGTCCTTGTGCAGTACCTGTTGTATTGGCACCTAAGAAGAATGGAGAATGGTGAATGTGTACTGATTCCAGAGCAATCAATAAGATAATAGTGAAATATAAGTTTCCTATACTGAGAATGGATGATATAATGGACAGTTTGACTGGAGCAAAGTATTTTACCAAAATCGGTTTGAAAAGTGGGTATCATTAGATCAGTATCAGAGAAGGTGATGAGTGGAAGACTACTTTTAAAACAAAAGAAGGTTTGTATGAGTGGTTGGTTATGCCTTTTGGTTTAACTAATGCACTGAGTACTTTTATGAGGTTGATGAATGAAGTTTTGAAGAAATTCTTAAGTAAATTTGTGATTGTATACCTAGATGATATTCTGATATTCAGTAAAACCAAAGAAGAACATTTGTTGCATGTTAAACAAGTATTGCAGAGGTTGAAAGAAGAAAAGTTGCTGATAAATCTGAAAAAGTGTTCTTTCATGAAAGAGGAGATTGTGTATTTGGGATTTGTGATTTCAACTGATGGTTTGAAGATGGACCCTGAAAAGGTTGAAGCTATTTTGAATTGGCCTACACCTGAGAATGCTAGTGAGGTAAGATCATTTCATGGTTTGACAAGTTTTTACCAAAAGTTCATTAGGAATTTCAGTTCAATTTGTAATGTTATGACTGAGACTATGAGAGGAGATAAAAGAGAATTCAAGTGGACACATGGAGGTGATAAAAGTTTTGAGACTCTGAAGCACAAGGTTGTTGAATTGCCTGTTTAAGCATTGCCTGATTTCAATAAGGTATTTCAAGTGGAATGTGATGCAAGTGGAAGTGCAATAGGCGCTGTGTTAAGTCAAGAAGGTAAACCTGTTGCTTTCTTTAGTGAAAAGTTGAATGATGCAAAAAGGAAATATTATATGTATGATCAAGAATTCTATGTTATTGTTCAAGCACTGAAGAATGGAGACATTATTTGATACTGTGTGAATTTGTGTTGTATATCGATCATAAAGATTTACAGTATTTGGGTAGTCAGAATAAGTTGAATCAAAGACATATGAAATGGGTTGAATATTTGCGGAGTTATACATTTGTGATAAAACATAAGAGTGGAATCACTAACCGAGTTGCAAATGCATTGAGTAGAAGAAGATCTTTGATGACCGAGATTGAAATTGAAGTTCTTGGTTTTGATGACATGAGAGGTTCTTATGAATTTGATCCTAATTTTTCTGAGCCGTGGAGAAAGTGCAGAGCACCTATTCAAGATCAACCGAGTACTAAATGGGAAGAATAGTAGTGGTTTGGCTGGACATTTTGGTGTTGATAAGACATTGAATTTGCTTAAGGAGAAATACTTTTGGCCACAATTGTATAAGGATGTTTAGAAATTTGTGAAAAGTTGTGAAATTTGTCAAGTTGCAAAAGGAGTAAGTCAGAATATTGGATTGTATACACCGATTTCTGTTTATGAGAAACTTTGGATTGATATCAGTATGGATTTTGTTCTTGGCTTATTGAAGACAGTAAGAGGTAATGATTCTATATTTGTTGTTGTGGATAGATTTTCTAAAATAGCACATTTTATACCCTGTAGAAAGACATCAGATGCAATACATATAACCGATCTTTTCTTTAAGGAAATTGTCAAATTGCATGGATTATCGAGGAGTATCATCTCTGACCAAGACAGTAAGTTTGTTGGATACTTTTGGAAGACCCTTTGGAGAAAGTTTGGCACCGAGTTGAAATATAGTTCTACATTTCACCCACAGACTGATGGACAAACAGAAGTTGTGAAAAGAAGCTTGGGAAATTTTTTGAGATGTTTAGTTGGAGACACACCGAGTAATTGAGATTCTATGTTGGCACAAGCAGAGTTTGCATACAATAATTCAGTGAATAGGAGTACTGGGAAAACACCTTTTGAGATTGTAAATGGCATACAACCGAGAGGTATATCAAATTTGAGGGATATTGCTGATGAAGGAAAGAGAAGTGTTGAAGGAGTAAAGTTTGTTGAGTACATCAAGACATTGCATGAAGATGTGAAACTTAAGTTGGAGAAAAGTAATCAGAAATACAAAGATAAAGCTGATAGATCTAGAAGACATAAGAATTTTGCAGTCGGTGATGAAGTGATGGTTCATTTGAAAAAAGGTAGATTTCATGTTGGAACATATGGGAAGCTGAAAATGAAGAAGTTTGGTCGCAAGATTTTGAAGAGATTTGACAGTGGAAATGCTTATGAGATTGAGTTGCCTGATGACATGGATATATCACCTATATTCAACATTGTTGATTTGTATAAGTACCATGAGTCGAATGAAGAAATGACAGTATCGAATGATTATCCTAAGAAATAGATAGAAGAAGTTGAGCAGATTTTGGAACAAAGAATTGGCAGAAGTACAAGAGGAAAACAGTATATGGAATATATGGTAAAGTGGAAGAATAGACCGATTGAAGACAGTTCATGGATTTCACAATCTGAGTTGGATTCAACTTGGATTGCACTTGCTTCATAATTCGGAGAATCATTTTAGATAACCCCAGGTGTCTGATGCAGGAGCATCTCAGGTCCTTGGTAATCCCATGTCACCAAAAACATGTTTGTGTTTTCCTGTGTTGCTCGGTTCCTTCTTTGACCGAGTTGGTTCGGTGTTGCTCGGTTTCCTTTGTTAACCAGGGTTGGTCAGTTATCTCTTTGAGGCTCGGTGATGCTTGTCTGGCGCTTGGTTATCCTTGGTTACTGAGTTGTTTGTTTTAGTTTCCTATTGAGGCCGACTCTTGCAATTATGGTCGCGGATTTAATGCTAGTATCTATCATGGGGAAGCGTGTGGACCTAGATCTGGTCGTTCCTTCCATTGATGGTGGATCTGAAGGCCGACTTGTTCAGTAGCCTCTTGTATATAATGTAATCTTTGTTTGTAGTTTTAGGACATCAATTAGGACATCAGGAGATAGAAGATAGAAGATTGTAGACGGTTTCAGATCCTCGCATGTTGGAGGACTTATGTACTTGAATTGTAATATCTGGCCTAAATCGGGAAGGCCTTACAGCCTGACATGTATGAATCAATTGGAGTAAATATATGAAAGACATCTGCATTCTCTCTCTCACTTGTGTGTTGTTGCTTCTGTGTGTGATCTCTGTGAGGTGGACCTGGTTAGGGTGTGCCTTTGGCCTCTCTCCACCGTCCTCTTTTGAATCAGGTAAGTCAGCATCTAGTAAGTTGTCTAAGTGTTATTGATGGCCTATTTTTGCTTTCAGTCCTTGTTTTTGTAAGGGACAACCCCCTTGTCAGGTTGCTTATTTAGTTCAAAAACATGTGTTTGTGATTTAATCTTAGGCATAAGACATTTTGCAACTTAATCCACTCATTACAAAGATGGTTCTTTTTGAACTTGATTAAATTTGGGCAAAGGATCAAGTGTCTTCATAGAGGGTAATGTGCAATCATCAACAATGTAATTGTCTGGAACAATGTCATTTCACCAAGATTCCAAACAATTAGCTTTAGACTTGGACATAGAACAATTAGTGACAATGTGTTCTATTTTGAAACATCTTTGACAACGAAAGGGTAAACCTTTGTAATCTAGTAATTGAATTTGTTTTCAATCAACGACAATGAATGTGATTTCAGTGGGAGATCTTTTGAAATATTTGTATCAACAAGGATGCAAGCAAAGATTGTGTGAGTGAAATCAGAGAAAATTACTCAAGGAGTTGTCAATGGCCTCAAAGAAGAAATCAAAGCAAAATTATAATGGAATGAATGAATGAAAATTTTCAATAACGTCCACAAGGCCAAAGCAACCTATGGGGCCCAAGAACAACACACACCCCCAAAAAACAAGGCACCAAAACCTTAAACAAATTTAACCTCCTTTCTAAATCTACTCTTCTACGGTGAATTTTGATCAGCATATTTATTGTTTTGGCTAGATTTGTTTCTTCCAACAAGGTGCTTAGGTTGTTCATTTTCAAAATGTCTTCATAGCTAACACAAATGTCATTGTATGTTAGGCATTCCATGACAAGGTTTCACTCTATTTATCTTGCTCCCATGTTGCAAAAGAGACAAACTTTCTCTTCCCAGTTAGACACCACTTTCAGGACACCTTATCCAAGTTATCCCTCCTGGATTCTCTGGTTAGACCTACTGTACTCTATGGCTCTGTTGTTTGGGGACCATCTCTTCTTGATTCCGACTGGGCCTCTATTGAGCGTATACGGACTCTCCTCCTTCGGTGTATCATCAGATGTCATCGTACCACCTCCCACAACATCATCTTGGCTGAGTTCGAGGCTCGTCCCTTTAGGTTGGGAGCCATCTTCAACCTAGTTTGGTTTCTTCACCGCCTACGTTGCTTCGCAAACTCTTCGGATGACCAGAGTAGATACTCTTACCTCACCTATTGCTCTTTTGTTGAGCTGGCTAGATCTGACACCTCCCCTAGAGCTTATTGCTGGTATGCTCAAGCCACTTCCCTTTTGGGTTCCATCGGGATTGATATTGATCACCTACCCCCCTTTCAGTTTTCTTTGGACGCTCCAGCTCATCTTCTCCCCTCCAGATAGGAGTTGAATGAGCATGTCAAACTTGACATCTATAGGCAGTACATCATCTTGACCTGGACCAACCCTAGTGGTGGCGTACATCCGAGGATGGCTTTTTATGCTGAGCACTTCTTACACATTTAGGATGGGATCATCGTTCGACCTAGATATTTATCACAGCGTTGGTGCCATGCTCTTCGAATCGCGCTGGGATCTTTCAGAGTCAGCTCTCACTGCCTACGAGCGCAGACTGATCATCACATTGACAGAGAGGATCGCATTTGTTGTTTATGCACATTGTCTAAGATTGGGACTGAGGCACATTTCATTTTCCGCTACCCTATATACAATGAGATCAGAGGGAGATTCTATTGCTTATTCAGAGATTGCAGCTCCTTGACTTCCTTCTTTTGTTACTTTGACCAGAGATGTCTGGCACTCTATTCACGGGAAATGGTACGGCTTCGTGACGAGACCCTACAACTTCTATTTCCCCAGAAGCGGGTCATCGAGCAGCTCATTATGAATTTCTTCTCGACCTCGCCCCCAACTTGGGGTGTGAAGTGACCCTCATGTGCCTCCGCCATTGGTCACTCCAGATCCGTGAGACCTCACAGTGCTTCTACCCACTAGCGGCAGACCACCAGTAGATCACGACGACGAGTCCATACCCATATTCTTTCGGGTCACTATCCTTCTGTGTTGGATTTCTTTCCGCTCGAGAAGGACCCCTAGTCATTGCCCTGGTGGTTCTTGGTTCTTTGTTCTCTGCTTCTTCTTGTTTGGTTCCTTGTTCTTTTAGCATGTTCCCCCGACCACTGTTCGGTGGTCCGTTGGTTTCTTGCTATTTTGGCTATATGATTCATGTCCCGTAGACCCTTGTTGGTCTTCTGTTGGATATTAATAAATTTATCTTATCTTATCTTTAGATATCGTCCATCTACTCGTTTCACACCTTAGGTGATGGGAGGTGGTTCTTAATTGAGCTATTGACAATTTTTTGCTCTCCATTTGATATTAGCTCTTATGTATGCTTTTTCATCATGGTCTCCCATGGGATTGAATTCTTTGATATAGTGAAAAAAATTATGCCCATTTTGTTTTGCCCATAGACTACTCCTAAAATTTTCCTAGACACAATTTTTATTTCTAAATTGGTGATCAAGCATTTATGTCTATTAACGTCCTATTTTTTCATCCATTTGTCATTTTGTTTCACTTATGTGTTCTTTATCCTTTCTAATATTTCCTCCATAATAATCTTAGGCCAATTATGTTTTTCCATTTTTTGAATCTTCTTTAGAAAACTTATTAAATTAACCATCATTGATGCTTCCAAAGTATAGGAGTCAGTTTATGCCAGAAGAATCTCATATGCAACAATAATTATAATTTTGGGGCTACTTATGATCAAATGTTTTTGAATTATTTCTACTTACCTCCATTTCTAATCTAAAATAGTGCTCACCCAAACTTCATAACATTATACTGTTGAATCAAAGCAAAATTATAATGGAAGGTTTGGGAGGCAAACCCAAATGGCTTCACTCTAAATGAATCGGTGGAAGGATTAAACTCAAGGTATCGAATTTTTAGCAAGAACATGTGTTGTCCCTAGAACAATTTCTCACAAAGGATTGCATCTTGATCCTTTACATAGTCAAAAGCCACAACAAAAAATCCATGAGCACAAGGATAAACTTGTAGATTTTTTTCATCAAAGGCTACCATGTGTCAATTATCCACTTGTGTAGATTAGGGAGTCCAATCCAAAGGCAAAATAATTGTTTGATTGATCTGTTAATGACAAAGAATATCTCACCTTGAATAATCTAATTATTTGCATCCCTAGAAAACTCGAGAATTTGGGATTTACCAATATGTTTGTGGGGTTTAATCACTTTACTATGGTCCATGGGATTTCCATTTGCTTGAACATTGGAAGCTTTTATTAGTTTATGGTGCTTATCTAAGGCAGAAGATACCCTCCCACTGTTGAGTGCCACGTGAGAAACAATATCCTTGAAGGTCAACACAGGGTCACACTAGATATAGAAGATCAGCAAGGTTTGATTTCATTAGAAACCAATCTTCCATTAGAGAAGGTAGAGCAATAACACAAGGGCAAATGTCTAAACACAAAAGTTGTGGAAGAGCGAAAACCTAAAGCTTTTGGGAGTACAGACGGAAACAAAATTCCTTGTGTAGAAACCCTAGGTTTGGAAGGAGGACAAACTCCTTGATATAATAAACTAATAGTCTTGCAAATGTCCATTGCCATGTGAAACCCCATCCCACAAAGGCAAGAACATAGTTGGATATAAGGAAGCGAACGAAACCTCAATTGGGGGGGAGACAAAGGAGGTAGATGTTGCAAAGTGGTAGGGATCGACATCATCAAAAAAATCTTTTTATTTTTATTTAGAATATTTACTAGCAATTGCACCTTGGTGTGCAATTGGTAAGCTGAAAAGCAGTGGAAGGTCAATTAGACAAAAAAATTATTTATTTCGTGCATATATTTGTGCAGTATATGAGGTCAATTGGTAGGCCATTTCCCAAATGATGTTTGTGTGAAAAAGGTCTCAATAAAGAAGTGAGCTTCAAATCAATTATGCAAATCCACTTATCTTTGAATCATAAAGATAATCAAGCTCCATCACCAAAAGACTCATATTATGTTTGCAATAGGGGGGAGGGTGAGTTAAGGATATATTGATAGAGTGGAAGATAAAGAGAGATGAACGTCAAGAAGGACAGGGGTTCATAGAGAAGAAGACAAGGGGTAAAGAGAGATGATTGAGGGATAGATAGACATGGAAGAGATACATATATATGATATGCAATGGAGATTTCAAGAGATTTTAGGATGTCATTTCTACACCTCTTAGGAACCTACTACCCTTAAATCAAAACAAAGTAAATATATAATATAATAATAATAAACATATTATAGCTATAATTAATGTATATGTACATGTATAGTGGGGGGATTATAGTTCAAGCCTAGGAGGAGAGTAAATTTTAGTAGCATATCTAGCAACAAAACAAATATAAAAAGTTGGTGTGGTTCCAATTCCCTATAGAAGCAAGAGATCTAGCTTATCCACCACTACTACCAATCCCAACAACAATTTCATAAGAAGAGGCTAGAGCAATAGTAAAACGTTGAGGATTGACTAACGGAATCAAGGAGTTGTTGCTACAAACAAATCGATGTTGAAACTCTGCGGATTAATGAACTAATGCATTACCTCCATGAGGTAGTTATTCTAGCAAGTTGATTAATTAAGAGAGAACTATAGTACAACTATAGATTTTCCTAGGCGATGCACCACCCTTCTTTACTAATTTGAGGGATCACACCAACCACCACTAACCCAAACCCATTACAATGGGGAAACTAGTAACACATTGAATCTAAGCTTAATTGAAATCCACTGAAGCTCAAACCGACTCAACCACCCCAATATAACCCCCACCCTGAATGTGTTTCAAGTCTATTTCATAGTCATATGAGCCAGACATTGGATCAAGAAAGGGGTGGGGGGAGGAGGATAGGTCACTTTTCCAATCATATGAGCAAGACCTCAATAAAGTAACTCTCAACTTCTTATACCTCCCACCCTCTCGGTACTTGCTTCTATAGTGGGATAAGTGGATAGTTTGGTGTTGAGCCCTCTAGTTGAGCAGGGGTGGGACCAAGTGGGTGGGAAGGCGTAGAACTAGAATTAGACCCTAGGGTTCTAAGCATTTTTCTTCCAAGGGTTGTCGTTCTTTAGCGCCCTACCCAACCCCACACACATAAACATGCTAGAATAAGCCCCTACTATTCTGTGGGCTATAGTTTTCAAACTATAGTTCCCAAGGAGAGTTATATCTATTACTTGCAGGGAGGGCTTCTATGCCTATTGCCTGCAAGGAGGGTTATATCTCATTACTTGGAGGGTATTATTATATTTACCAAGATGTTACTATATTTTAGGGAGGGATCTATCCCCTATTATTTTAAGGGCCAGGAGGGTATTATATATTAGCCAGGTGGGAGGGTACTATAGATTGGCATGTGAATTGAATAGATATCAATAGGAAAATCTCTATTCTACATGTCCTACTGTGGATAGGGCCACCCTATAACTACAAAAAGGTGAGAGGGAGGGAGAGGTAGGGGTGCTGAAATTAAATGTTCTCTAATGGACCCTCTTATTGGGGTGTTGAAATCTATCCACACTACAAAAGCCCTTTAAGCTTGTTCCTCCATATTTAATGATTTTATATGACAATTTCTTCTTGAATGTAAAATCTAGTTAACAAGACGAATTTTAATATCATAGAATAACCCCTTGTCACAAATTTTAACCCTTATAAACTGGCTATTACGCTAACAGTCAGCATAAACATAGCTTAAGCTACATTTGTATTTTATGTACGATGCTCTTTAGTGTGTAGAATATGTTTTTGTCTTTCATGAAATGATGTCTCCCAAAGAAATTCGCAATTGGGCATTTGTCAGTAAGCACAAAATTTTATATGTTTCATCTTAGAAAAACTGTGGTTTCAAAAAATTAAAAAAATCATCTTTTACTCAAACAAATCTTTACTTTCAACTTGATATTCCTTTTTACCTTTAAATATCTTGGCAGACCAAAACTTTGGAGCCAATAACTAAATCTTGTAGTGTGGCATTATGCATTTGCTAATGCATTTACATTTGTGTATCCTAAGTTCATGAATTTAGATGTTTCCCAATGTCTTAGATTCTAGCATTTTGTTGTATATATTGGATTTGACTTTCCTCTAAACTTATTCATATTTCTAGCATCTTCGAACTAGCAATGGACATTTTTCTTCTATGGTTTTTCATACTTCCTTGTATCTTACAAGTTACAGCTAAACTAAAGAAGCATTCCAGCCCCAAAAATACTCAAGGGATGTTTGAATGTTCTTTTAAATACATGATGTACAGAGCTGTTCTTCTGGACAAGAAGCGCCAATATGGTAGTGCATACAATGAGCAAAGTGCTATCGAATTTTGAACTCTTAAACATGCTAAGAATGGGCAAGTTTTGACAGTTGAACTTGAAAAGTTGCAAGCCAAAATAGAAGAAACAGATCCCAATTCCTTATCAATGACTGTTTACCTTCAAGGCAGCTAGATTTTCCCCATCAAATAGAATGCAAATGTATAAATGATCCACCACAAAGAATGAATTTGAAGTGATAAATCGATGAAGGCTGATATTGCAATGAACCATACACATAATGGATGTTCATTTCATTTACAAAGCTTCAACTTCCTGAAAAAAGGAGCAACTAGAGTTTTTGGATAAGGTTTAGTTGCCAAACATGTAGGTATATTTTCTGGTTGTTCAATCCATAGTTTGTGACCAATCTCACCTCCTTTAAGCTTCTCTGACAGGTTGACAAGCTGAGTTTCCCCTTTTACTTCGAGAGTGACCTGCAAGATGAGCAGTAATGAGGATGAGGTGCCCTGTGTGGTTCTGTAATGAGTACCCAAGCTTTCAAAAGACAAAATAAGAATCATGTTGAAACTTTTGTATCTAGTGTTTATCAGGATTTTACTGTGTAATTTTTTAGTCAATCTCATTGATCAATACTCCCTGAGTAGTGGTTCACAATAACCCATCTCTCATAAGCATGAATATTCACTTAGCACTCACGGCATCTATGATTTAGATTCTAGCTGATGCTCACAATGGTGGTGCAATGGGACTTCCTGGGTGGTCACCTATTCCAATACTACTCTAACTAAAAAACTACAAGGTTGAATCCTAATAAATCATCACAAAATTTGACACATTTCAAAAAACATACCACCTACTTAAACTTTTAGTGGTAATTCTGAGTCTTCTCCTCACATTCACTTATAGTTTCCAGAATAGCTCTAGATTTTTCATTGCAGTGACTACTCTGATCAACTGATTACTAACCATAAAACAAGCGGAGGTCAATCTCAAATCCTGCTGCATTGTAAGGGGCACACATGGCATGAGTTATATTGACAAACACCATTTATTTTGACATATCATTACAGTTGGAATAAAATAATTATAAGAACTTAAACTCTCAAAGGTTTTACAATTGGAAAATAATTGTTTGATTTGAAAAGCTCTACAAAGATACAACTTGGCCTAATGTCATTGGTATTCCTGATTCTACCTTTTTTTGTATAATCATGCAATCCAGGGATTAGATCATTACATATTCATATGAATGAGATCATTCTTTGCACAGTATGAAATACTTTTAAATGAAATCATGTTGTTAGCTTAGCATAAACATTAAAATGTTTGGATGTAATTCTCTACTGCTTTCTTTTCTGAGTAGCAAAAACAAATGCATTGTGATAGAAATACAAGCCTGTATTTCTGAAATAAAGAATACTGGAATATCCTAACTATAACCATTTAATGTTTTCAATGATTAATTGGACAGAACCAGCCTTACTGATCTGTAAAATACTGGTGAGACTCTCCTAGCATTCATCAACTATAGATTCTTTCTTTCAATTCTGCAAACACCTTCAAACTTACTGTTTCTCCACTACCATTGAATGTTCTAACTGTCCAACCTGTTCATATTGGTTGAAGAACACATAAGGAAACATGAAACAAGAAAAAACCATACAAAAGAAGCACACAGATAGACTGCAACCCATGGCTACATCTAGAGAAACCCTCTAAAGCGAAGAGAACTCCAAAAGAGTGAGCTTTTGCTCTCATGCCATTATCTTCCAGTTCAATACAAGTGTGTAGAATGCCTCTAGGGTGAGTGATAGCCGTAACAAGGTTACAACAAGCTCCAAACAATAGTAATAATCCTTGGCACCTTATAAACCTCTCCTGATGAACTTCAAACAGTCAAAATGAATCTAGAATGAAGGATACAGTGAGAGCCAAGCCCTCAAATGTGTTTTAGATGTCTTTTTATGATGTCCCAGCACCTTTCTTGGCACCAAAAGCCAGTTCAGACATCAATAAACCAAATTGAATGTCAAAAACCCTTCACATTTAATGCTTTGTCGACACAGTGACAAATTCCTCTGGCATAAGTACAGCATTTTCTGCATTGTACCCAACTGATCGTCAATGAAGTCATTACAAGGCCTAAGACAATCTTCATGACTGGTAATGGCATCTCTTGACCCATTGTTAAGTAACTTTATTTTAATTTTTGGATCATTTACCTAAAAAGAATATTATAGAGTGCTTTCATGCTGTAATGATACAGTAGGATATCTTTTAGCCATAACTAACTCAAATCACAGATACAGATGCACCATATTTACATATCTACCTATTATTTACACATTTTCTTTTGTATGGATGTTTCACATATTAATCTTATTTCCTGTCATTTATAGTGAGCGTGAATTGGATTGGAGGTGAAACGCACATTGTTGATAGACCAATATGACATGTCATCCTAGGGCAAAAAAGTCCTCTGGCAAGTACTGGTTACCTTTTTGAATTATATGCTGATTATAACAGATATGTATACCCTTCCATGTACTCAGAATGGTAGTATTGTCTAAAGGTAGAATATGTATGAAAAGACAGATTTTGATGGACATAAGATCATCAAACAGGCAAAGACCTGATGTAAACTTACCACAATAACAATTGCTCAAAGGTGGCAAGTTTATGGAGAATGCCACTAGTTGATTAGAGAAAAATCATCAAATGTGCAATGGCTTCAAGTAATGTTATTTTATGTTGATGTTTTGTAACTTCAGTCGAATAAGCACTATGAGTCAATACTAGTGAAGATATGTATATATATATTTAGTATATATGAGATGTATATATATACTTAAATATATATATATTATATAAATATTAGAGAAATTAATATAATACTCAAGAGATATTATATATATATATGTGTGTGTGTGTGTGTGTGTGTGTGTGTGTGTGTGTATATATATATATATATAATCATAATTGTCATTATATTAATTACACATTAATGAATAGACATGTCTCATGAAGGGACATGTCTCTTTTTGGCTCATTCTCAATATAAATGCAAGAGATTGTTGCATTTGGAAAACACATACAATGAGATAGTGCTATTACATTTTCAATGATCCTAAAACCTTAACATGGTATTAGAGCCAAGTTGCAAATGTAAGAGAGTAGTTTGTTGATGGTGAATGTGTGACTATCTTAGAAAATACAGTCTCAGTACGAAGACCATATCTCCCAAATGCACCGTTGGATGTTGCTAAATTTCGGATATGTTGGTGATAAACCAATTGAGAAGAATCTTACCGGAGCGATTGAAGAGAAAATTCCAGGTTCAAAAGTTATGATTGACTTTGTATGGGTCTATTAAAAAAAAAAAAAAATCTGAAAAAGAGCGAGGTTCCTTCTTTAAAAGCCTCACCACTTGAAGGGAGATCTAATAAGATTGAAGGATAGAAGTACATGATAATTTCATTCAAAGGAGAAAGAACTTGATGCTTACAAATGAATTGATGATTGATACTAGATGCAAAGGGAGTGTGACATTTCAAAAGAGGTCAAGAAGTTGATAAACTTGAGCTTTAGAGGGAGAAGATGGTTCAGTCAACTTGTGACAATCTTGATCATATTGATTGAGAGGAAGTTCACTATTGAAGGTGAAACACTTCTGAGGAAGTGACGACTTCCAAATGATTATCACTTGTATTTGTGGAAGTTATTGGAAGGTGACGATCTTACAATAACTTAAATCATGATATACATTATTCATAATGTTGAAACAGATCATGATGAATTAATGCAACAACTAAGTGTTAGATGTCATTAAGTTGACGGTCTACGAGTTGTTTGCATAAATATATCTTGTAAAGCAACAACTAAGTGTTAGATGTCATTAATTGACGATCTATAAGTTGTTTGTATAGATACATCTTGTAAAGCAACAACTAAGTGTTAGATGTCATTAAATTGACGGTCTATAAGTTGTTTGCATAGATATATCTTGTAAATCAACAACTAAGTGTTAGATGTCATTGACGGTCTATGAGTTGTTTGTATAGATATATGATAGGTATTTGGTGAATATCATGTGTTGATATTCTGCAGGCCAGTACCTTATTGAGTACTTGGTGAATATCATATGTTGATGTTCTAATAGGCCAATACTCAGAGTATTTGGTGAATGTCATGTGTTGACATTCTGATAGGCCAATACTCATGATATCAAATGGAGGCAATCCACTTGAGAAATTATGGATAGAATCGCCAATGGAGGCAATCCACCTGAGAACGTGTGGATAGAATCGCCGATGGAGGCAATCTATATATTGAGACTATGTTTCTATTGATTACATCTTGAGGATGATGCCTTTATTTCTTACATCATATGATTGATGTTGTCAAGTGTCTAAGTTTTGACATTGGATTGATTTATCCTCCCTAGCTAAGAGGGAGTGTTGATGTTTTGTAGCTTCAGTCGAATAAACACTATGAGTCAATACTAGTGAAGATATGTATATATTTATTTAGTATATATGGGATGTATATATATACTTAAATATATATATTATATAAATATTAGAGAAATTAATATAATACTCGAGATATTATATATATATGTGTGTGTGTGTATGTGTGTGTGTGTGTGTGTGTGTATATATATAATCATAATTGTCATTATATTAATTACACATTAATGAATAGACATGTCTCATGAAGGGACATGTCTCTTCTTGGCTCATTCTCAATATAAATGCAAGAGATTGTTGCATTTGGAAAACACATACAATGAGAGTGCTATTACATTTTCAATGATCCTAAAACTTTAACATTTTAGCCTGATCAAAGCAATATTGAATGGAAGATAAACCATTGAAAAAGGTGGAAAATATCCATTTAAATGGCACTTAATCCCAGTTGCAAAGACATAATGAAAACAATGGATTATATATTAGCAATGGTTCAATTGACACAGAGGGAGAATATCTAGCTTTGATTGATGGTATTTTAAACAAGTAAATAGCTCTAGATGGGTAAGGGAATCTGTTAAAAAACTAAAGGTGAACAGCAATAATGGAAGCTTAAATCTACTGTAAATCTGAAATATAAGTGTTAAACATATGGAGTTCAAATAAGCATTAACGATTAAAACTTATTAACACAGAAAACTGAACTCAGCACCATTTTTACATGGAGAAACCCTTTCAGGAAAAACTCCACCAAGAAGAGAGACGTAGATCTGTATTATCTTCAAAAAGGGAGTACATACAATCCTCCCTTTCTCCTCTTCAATCTTCAATCCTCCACAACTTGTAAACACAGTTTTATCACTCTTAACAATTACACACACTCACTACCACCTTAAGGCCAGATTATATAGTATTTTTACCTCCCGAATGGGGGCATCCAAGTTGATTACCAAATCCAAACATATCCCATGGATAAATCCAAGCATTTAATGCATAGGATAAAGTAGGTTACAAACAATTTACTCACCTACTTGATTTGGACACTTGGTTGTCTAAAATTACGAAATAATCTGGTGGTTATTGTTTATATCCACAAGTAGTTTTATCTTTAATAATAGCTGCCCAAAAATAAAAAACCTCATAACAACCCTCTGAGGAAGTTGAATGCCTGTAACAACCTTATCCTTCAAGATTCCCTCTCAACAAATAGTAAATCACTTCTGGTAAGAAAATAGTTACCAGCTCTCGGTAAAAAATTAATTACCATATCAGATTTACGGGCGGTAAAACCCTAATGGTAAAAATATTTAGTATTGACGGTGAATCCATCGTCCCTTATGAATGATTTACAAACATTATTAGAAGTAATTAAATATATAGGATTTAGATGGCACTTTAATCCTAACAGAATCACATAAATCTGCACTAGCATCAATAATAATAACCCTACTTGTATTGTCCCCTATTGAGACTCTACTTGATTGACCCTAAAATTCCCAATTAGGGTTGGGATTGTGCTTGGGAATGGAATTTAACTTAACCATTGTAATGTTCCCAACTAGGAGACTACCAATTTCTCAATAATAAACACACTGCATTATATATTTTTATGCCAAAGTCAGATCATTAAACTAGAGAACAATTAGTATTCATAATACATTTGACATTTAACATATGTAAGCCCAATTCCTCACTTCTCTCCTAAACATGTCAACCCTAAAGAGGATGTGGATTTACTTGTCGTAGGGCACTTGACACCAATCTACAAGTAGGCTCCCTTAAGGCTTTAGGACTATGTCCCTATCCCATCTTGGGATTCACCTACCTTGTGATGATTTACTCCGCCTCTCCCTACACGACACCAACCTATCCTCTTAAGGGGCTATAGCAAGTGATTAAGGAATGGCTGGAAATGTATCCACTCCAAATGGATTAAGAATAGATATGAATATATATCTATAAGTAAATACAACATAACTCATCTATCTCCTTTGATGAGCACCAATGAATAATAATTCCAGATCCTTCGATTCTGGTATTTTCCTTGGGAGGACTACCAAATATATATGTGTGTATGTGCATGTGTATGTATATATAATCTCTCTTGATCTGATGTATATATTATATACCTGATTGTCTTCTTCCCCTTTCACACTTCATTTGCAATCTCTACATATATGCCTTTACATCTAAGAGTCACACTCTTTTGAATAGACATTTCATTTAGGAGACATATATTCCTAATTCTTAATTGCATCCTTTCATTCAAATCATAAACTTTTCACTAAACCACACTTTAGATCCCAGCTTTTGAAGATTGTTGATAAATACTGAATTGCACCACTCTAGAATTATTAGTAGTTCGCACCCTCTGGAAATAAAACTTATGAATCGCTTAAACTTTTTATCATTAGTTTGCACCTCCTGAAACTTTAAGACAACCGATGTCTAATTAACTAATTAGTTATTAGACATAACATTAATATGAATAGCTGTCATGCTTATTAGTTATTAATTATTATTGCCGTGTTTCTGATAAATCACTTATATTAGTTTGATCGCTGTTTAAGAAAGATGGATGTTCATCTTCATTGGTCGCTGTGTCTGCTGCATGATCAATGTCTTCTGTGGATTATATGCATGGCACTTATCATTGCTGCATACCGTATCACTGCTTACCTGTTAATAATTATATTCTGCCTTTTTGTCTACGAATTGCTTCTAATATTTTGGATGTCGGCCAGCATATCAATCTAAAGAATGAAGTCAAAAACTTCTGTTGCCTTATTAAGAAGTCGGCCATATTGTTAAGTAATTCTTCCAGCATGAAGTTAGCCATATTACATTTATCTGTAGCCGCTGCTCATTCATAGTATTGTGCCTTAATATATGATCACTGTCATACCTTTACCCTTGACATTATAATACATTACAATTTATTATTATTTATTTTTATTATTAAATCCTATTTTAGAAAGGGGGCATTACACTACTCCAGCAAGTTACACAAATAAAAGATTACTTTTCACAATCAAACAATAAAGAAATAGACTCCTGAAATGTAAAATACAAAAGGCGGCTTAGGGCTGGCCTGCTTACATTACCAATGGTCCAGTTGACATATTGGGAAAATATATAGCTTTGATTGATGATATTTTAAACAAGCAAATAAATCTATATGGGTAATGGAATCACATGAATCTGCACTAGCATCAATAGTAATAGCCCTAATCCTGCAGATTACAGAAATAAAAGATTAGTTTTCTCAATCAAACAATAAAGCAATTGACCCACGAAAGGGAAAGTCCAAAAGGAGGCTTGGGGTCGGCCCGCTCATGGATGCCTTTACAATATTCTTCGGCACATTTTTCATACAATAGAAAATCAGTTTAAGTCATAAATTAACCCATAACCACTTGTATCAGATTTATGATTGTAAACTTACTAACTGCTTTACAAGTTTCAAACAGTGTTACCCCAAGTTTCTGGGACAGGGATGGCAGGGGACGAGTTTCCAGGACGGCAAATTTTTTTGCCAAGTTTGGGGATGATAAAGGGGACGGCTATATAAGTATAGGGAAATTTTAAAATATATAGGGAATTTTGCATATATACATTACAATCATATGAAAGCATGGATAAAGCATGCCATTTAAACATAATAGAACCTTAACATACAACACTTCAATAGTCAAACTCAATACTCAATACGCATTCATAATTCAGAATTCATTGTCAATAGCAACAAGAACAATAACCCACCTTTCAAATTGAAGCACACTACTATCATTTAAGTCTGATATAAATCATTGGTGTACACATTATAGACATAGCGTTACAAATTACAATTGCTTTCGAAGATAATCATTTGCACATTAGTGCTTGTACATGAAATAACATTCCAATGAAAAATTAACATCAAAAACCTTGGAAACTGTGTTGGAGTTGACTGTTGCAGGTTTGACATTGACTCTGGAAAGGGCTGCTACAGATAGTGGATCAAGTATATGTCTCCCAATGCTCTTCTCACTCTAGACCACATTCACCAATGATCTAAATTGGGGTTACACCGTTACACCCCTAAAACTACACCTCCAGTAGATTGTAAGTGGACTGATATTAATACAAACACATCTGCTATACACTTCCGATCATGATATAGGTCTGTTACAGCAAGATGGCACCTTGATGCAACCTCCAATATTCACCAAATCTTCCACAAGCAACCCAAATCAACACAAAACCAACCTAGCACTGATGTATTGCCACAAAATGACATAAAGATGCATGTTCCAGGTCTATAATGCACTTTTCATACTTTCCCAAAACTTTGCAAACAGTCTGATTCTGAGCATGTAGCATGACTGTAACAACATTCTTAATTTCACGATTCCTAATGTAATGTTGCCAAATACTAATCAGAGGACCCCAAATGGCAAGAATTAACTACCAAACACTAATAAGCATAATAGGACAAACTTGGAAGGAAGGGCACACTTGAATATTAAAAAAAAAAGAGTTTTATCAAAGAAAAATGTGTTTTTTTAAGTGCAGATGCAGCCTATCCCATTGGGGATGCCTATCTGTCTCAGGGACTTCCAAGGTGTCCCCGGGATGTACAGTCATCCCCCCAATTTTGGGTGACATCCCTGAGTTTCTGAGACATCCCCTATCATTTTTTTGAAAATCAGGGATGGGGTGGGGACTTCCCCTAGCTGTCCCCCCATCTTGGAAACGTCCCCAGTACAGGGATGGGGATCTTCAGGCTTGGGACGCGTCCCCGGGTAACACTGGTTTCAAACAATGCTCATCCAAATCAACTTAGCCTTTGTTTTAATCAACTCCCCATTACAAACCATGAAATATCTTCCCTATTATAATGGTAAGATTTTACTATTGAGCCCCCATTATAGATCTAACCATCAAGAATATGTACTCACCACTTTACAATCAATCAATGATTTAATTTTCTCCATCTAAACAATTTGTAAATTTAGGGATCAAGAACATATGCAATAAGGTGTGTACCTAGCTTAAGCTTAGCAGTTGTGCACCTATTTAGAATGGCCAAAGCCCCAAATAGAGGTACAGCACACATAAGAGCTATTTTATTTGTGAATATCAATATTTAGCTAAGATATTCTCAACTTGCCAAGTGAATTGGTTTGTAAATTTGCTTTTTCTTTTGACTTTGAGAGCTATTCATGCAATAAGTATCTTTTGCTCCTTACATCATGGTATTTTCCCGTATCTCACGGTCTGATTCTCTTTAATTGACATTCCTTTTAACATTAACCAAAACACTACCAATGTCTAAAAGCTTTTTTCTCAAAAAATAATGCACTGAACAGACAAAACATTTCAACAATTTATTTTTGCAAAGGCAAGGATGTTCATGGTTATCTGTCATGGTAAGCTACTGGTAGGTGTCCTCCTAAATTTCATAGCAATCATCATTGTAATGCCACCATGAGCTACTTTTATTAGCCAATCTGGTTCATATAATCTGGGAGTTGGAACATGTACCAAACAATAGAATAGGATATTCACCTGATCCCACATATACCACTATCCTCTTAACTGATTTTAAGATATACTACTTAACCTTGAGAGAATCTTGAATTGTTCCCAACATGCAACTCCACAGCAATAGCCTCATCCCTATCTGTAAATTGAATGACTGGGTATGATGGTTTTGTGAGCCTCACTATGAAACAAGTAAACTCCAAGAACTCATAATCTAAAACAGTTAGCTTGACTCAAACTAAACTAAGTATTTTCTTGAAACACTGAAAGTCCATCAAGGTGGTATAAGAGGTTTAATAGTCTCTCAACCACCTTAAATAGCCCTCATATAGAAACTTCTAAAGTCATGAAGGAAGCTGCTGTAATTTCTCTGAATTTGACAAGGACTTTACCTTTTTGTATATGTATATTCTAACCAAGAAAGTTTAGAGGCCAAATCTTCCAATATGAGAAACAGGATAGCAGTACTACATCTCATCCGATATTATCTTGTATTTGGACGGATAATTTGCAGCCACCCTTAGTTAATGGAAGGTCCAATGTCACTGGTGGAATCAGTGTGAGCAGTAAAAAATGAAAAACCTACTTTCCTTGACAACTAAAACATTTTGAGAATCTACATACAAACCTGTGTTAAATGCAAGAGTATTTATAAGGGAATTCTTTGTATTGTCAAGCCATCCATCAGACAAAACACATACCTCATACTTTTACCATGAGTTCCTAAGGCAACCACCTTTTTTACTTTTCTTTTTTGTTAACATCATGAATTTTGTTAAACCAAATCATCTAATATTGGGTGCTTTGACAAACAGTCCTATGGATGGTATGTAATGTCCCCTTTTCGTAAATGCCCATTTTTTGCTCAAAAATCAAATTTCCAAGGAATTAGGAGATGGAATAGGATTGCATACCAACTTAGATCACCCTTTATTGTTATATTCCAACCACTGTTCTACTTTAATCTAATCGTTGTTTTCCATTAATCCATGCACTGTCTGTTAACAATGTTTCCAGATTGTTCTTTCTGAAAACATTGTCTTGTTTCAAGACTTCACAATTTTGCATTACATACTGTTTAATATTATCATCCGATACCATTTCACAGAGGTATTATTAATACTGTTTGCTGGTTTAGCCTGTCAATGTTTGAATGTATTGTATCTTCCTTCCATGCTGATTGATATCTTTCTTTGATCTCAATTCATAACCTTTACTGATTCAAGGTTGTTTGTATACAATCAAATTCTTCACTTATTGATTTTAATATCTGATTTCAGATCGCTTATCTCTACTGTTACTGCCTTACTTCCTAAACCTGCTTTGGTGAGAATAAAATATTCCTTCATGCATGCCCAAACTGAAACCCATTGACCTCTTATATATAACAATACGCACACCCTTTCACTGATTTATTGCATCTCCTTCAACAGGTCGTCCAACAATTAATCTATTTATTTACTTTAAATTCCTAAATAGCGGGTGCCAATGCGAGGGGAGGTCGGCCCAACAATTAATCTTGTTTTACTTTGTTTGAGATACCTGGGTTAGGGAGGTCGGCCTTAGCTGTTAATACCTTTTAACTGTTATTTAATGATCATCCTTTACTGTCTGTAGCTAAACCTTAGGCAGGGCATGACATGGTAGTATGGTTGACAAGCCAACAGACCTGCAGTTGAGGAATAAATTATAATTTTGATAGCTCTACAGTCTAGTGAAAGACAGAAAGATTAAATGAGATATGCTCAACAGTGCCAAAGGAATGGTGATTGTTATATATATTTAACCAACACATGTAGATGGTAGCATGATTGGTAAATCATAAGTCAACAGTCCCATGATTGTTGCCATTTGTAAACAAGATATAGCCAACAGATCGAAGAGTAAGGGTAGCAGAGATTAACTGAATGTTGGCCCTAGCCCGAATGGTTGATAAGGTTGTGCTAAGGCTTTGGGTTCTTCCCATGTAGGTCCAACATGCAACTCTCACCGGCTGGATTTACCTGGCTGTTGGCCTGATCAGGCCAGGTCTGCAGCCTAAATGGGGTGGTGGGTCGCCTTGCCTTGAGCTAATCTACCGCTACCAATTTCCCCTGGTTAAAAAATAAATAAATAAAAATTGAATGCTTAGCCAACAGTCCATGGATAATGACAATATGAACGAGCAGTTCTATAAGGGATTGCAACAGAACTAAATGTATATTTATTGAGTTAGAAATGATATGATGATGACTGGAGCAGTTATACTGAGTTACTTCTGCAATTTTGTTATAGCTGGGTGATTGAGATGGAGATTGATGGAGTATCATATTAGTTGATTCTTATGTCAATGATTGTAAACTGACACTTGCCCATGGGATGCGGTATTGTGATGGTATCCTCTTGCAATGTACTAAAAACGTTTTGTCTACCAACTTGTGTGGAGCATGTGTGCAGAAGCCTAACTTGTGGCCTTGTATTTCATCGCTGGGCAAAGATATTCATGGAATAGCTCGTAAAAAGTTAAAAATGCATTTTCAAAGTTTCTTCTATTTCAATGACCCTTATACACCAGGCAGTGAGGGAATAATGCTATGTGTACATGTGCATGTTTCTCTTGTTAAATATTCCAGCATTTTTTTTTCAGGTCTTTATGATGGATTTGTAGCAGATCCAGCTTTTGTATGGTTTCCGCATACCAATTTAAAATAGATCTAAACCATTTAGATTCCATCTTTGGCATGCAGAAGCCTGCCAAAAATAGATACGGGAAAGATTAAGCATTGGTCCCTCTTCCTCGAGGACAGACTAATGCAATTATAGCTTAGAGACAGGCATCAATACCAAGTACATTTGAGCCGTCATTTAAGGGGAGATAATATTTAATTTTCTCATTGTGCAAACACTCTGTCAAAGATTATGAATTAAAGAACTGAACAATGATTCCAAAGAATGAGCAATATGATTGTAAAGATATGCCATTGAAAGCATTAAAAAATTTCAATTTTGTAATATAACCATAAAAGTTTTTAAAAGCTATATGTTTCTACTGACATATTTGCTGTTCCATAAGACTTGTTTACTGTTTTGGTCAAGACATCCAAGTACAGACTCTGCAACTAAAATCACCAAAACAGCAATTGGAGCATGCCATGACACAAACTAATCCAAACCCAACCAACTCCTTGAGTCACATTTCAGGCTTTTCAACATAAAAGCAGAATGATCCAGGTAGATTCTCCAATTAAAACTCCAGGCATACCCCCAACTCCATTCTTATAGCTTGTGGTAATGCCAAATCATGTTTCTTGATCTATGCAATGACCAAACACTCTCCAGTGGTTTGCAAAACTTCAAATATCATCAATCCATCTCCACCAAACGCCCCACACACATTTCTAGTGGCATAATATAATCTTGGCAGATTGGATGTGTTGCTATCCAAGTGTGCAAAAAACCTTATGCCATCTTCATCACTGACTTTTTCAGGGTTCTAGACACCAACAGACCAAACTGCTTAGATACTACCTAGTGCTAAAAGTTTTGCTACCTTTGTCTTTGAGGGAGTGGAGCCCTTGGAGCCCCCTATATGATCATCACAGCTGACACCGTTCAGACTAACCATCAGAAGGTGAATAGTCAAATGGAATCAACCATTTGAACTTCCATAATGGTTTGTTAGCTCTCCCAGTTTTGTGCGTGGGTCTACATATGCATGTGTGTTTGTAGGTGTGTGGGCTTGTGTATCATAGGTATCAAAGACAGTCATACATCTCTCTCTCTCTCTAGAGTATGTCATGTACAAAACACAAAGATTTATAAGCCGTTCTTCTAATAGCTTTCCTATGTCTTTCTCTGATAAATATTTATCATCTCTGAATTATTCTTGATCTTGCTTCCATATATGAAACATCTAGATTCTTACAGTTTAGAGTGTTGTCTTCCAAATATCTTGTGGGATCCCAAGCAAAGAAAATCAGGCTATTCAATGCCATACTTGTACCAGTAAAACCTATGCTGAATTTACAGGTAGACTGAAAATATGATCTCTGCAGCTTTATGAATTCTTACAGTTAAAATTTGTATAATTCATTAAACATCCACAGCATCCTTTGGAAGAAAAACTATTGACATCATTGTGATTCTAAGTAACATATACAAGACCCACACCATATTCTACACACAACTAAATGTAGTCTTGACTCTTTCCTCTTCCCCTCTTGTAACTCTTCACATCCTAATAAACTTTTCCTTGTGTGTAAGCTACCAACAGGATGAATTTTCAAAGCCATGCTTTCACTAATTAGACGGGATTGAACAAGTTCAGTTCATACGACTTTCACTTGCCAGTTGATATCCTTGTTTTTTGCATTCTCCAATCAGATGAGGGGTGTTTGAAGCACATCCTAGGAATGCATTATAAGACTGTTCGACCATAACTTGTGTTGAAAACATAGAACAATCTATAGTTGCTATATTTGTGTATGTTTCATTGTAATATATTGTGCCCTTCGAAGACAACAGAGAAAGTTGCTTGTACAGTGTTGCAAAAATGATTAGTTTGGCTGATTCTTAAACATATGATATAGCTATAGTTGCAACGTGAAACTATATTTTCTCCAGCTTATAGTTTCTCAGTATTACTTTCTAGTTTTGATCTTCTGATTCCTCTCATTACAAACTAAAATTTCTACAGCATCACTTTTTACTTTTTATCCACTGATTCCTCATATATAAATCTTTACTATGATACAATATAGTGCAACTTGGTCAGGAGATACAAAAGGTTATGGCAGGGCACAATGGAATGAATCATGACTCTTAAAAAAATATGGTAGGCAAATGCATAGTTGGTTGAAACTCAAATACTCCATACAGTTGTATTCCTTTGGCCTATATTTTCTACCAGGAAAACAACTATTAGGGTTGGATGGTAAAACATACAATACGGATGACAAGCATTTGAAAAACTCTTAGAATGCCTATTTCTCTGCATTTTATGCATTTTATTCCAACTAATTTGATTTTGACCGAGAAAGCTCAGAACTCAAAGACTAACACACGCCTATTAAGACACCCTAAATTTAAAATTTAGCTCGATAGAAATTATCCAGCAAGGATTACACGCTGGATGTGAAGTCCAATACAGTCAGTCCTGTTGATCCAGGCTTTACACCTAATTGTAATAAATGTCGTCTAAGCTCTGTAAACTGTAAAAACCCGAGTCTCAACTCAGCATACCTTGCAAGAGAACTGAAACTAAAATACCACTTGTAGTTTAACCTTTTTTGAAGACTTCGTCTGCTAAAAAATTACCTACTAGAGCGATGTAGACTTTCTAGGCAAGTGGGAAAACACCCATCAATCTTATAAGGCATTTGAAAAAAGGCCTATAAAGCCTGTTCACAGCCATTCAATTTTTGACTTCATGTTTGGCATTTGGTGAGGCTCGGCCCTCAGATCGTTAACCAATGCCAGTTAGGAGCTCACAGATCAAGAGAAGTTCTCAAACATGATAAACGCACCACTGTTGCAAACCGTCAAACTGAAGTATCGCTTATGTTTCCTCAGCAGCAGGTACCTAATATACTATGCATACTTATAAGGCAAGTGGAAAGCACCCCGATAAGGTAATGGGGCATTTGGGAGACACCCAGATAGACTATTGCAGGCATTTAAGAAGACACCCAAGTGGGTAAGTATAATTGGGCAAATGCTAGTCAAGCATTTGAAAATACATCCAGAATTGTATATGGACACGCTGTAATCAAGCATCTAGCGAAAACCTGGAGAGCCATATTCAAGCAGTTATTAAGGTACTCAACAGGTTTACGTAAAGTTTTGATACATGGTAATCAATCATTTGGGTGAACACTGCACAGCCAATTGCAGGCATTTAAACAGGCACCCAACAGGGCTACAAGCATTCCTTGTAATCGTAAATAAGCATTTGCTAAACGCCCACAAAGCTAGATGCAAGCATTTGACAAAAACGTCCACCTGGACTGTGTGCCCTTAACGAGACTATGAACAAACAAATTTCAATATCATATAAAAGACAGCTCAATTGCAAGGGTATTTTATTCTTTACCTTGTGCATTTTGTCAAGATTATCATCCCCACAGTACTTGATAGTATGATGATCCTCCTTGTGCATCCAAACAGCAGCAACAGAAGCATGGCAACCCTGAGTGATGACACTACCCATTGGCCAGCTGTCAATCAGGTCTCTCCTCATCACCACATATTGGACTAACACATCATCAGTATTACCCTCGTCGGATGCCATGCTGACAGCTAGGAAATGATTGTCCCGCCTCGAAGCAGGATTTAATATTATTTGTGAAAGCTGAGGTTTTGGTAGGGTGGATCTGAAGAATGAATTGAATGTGGGTTTTGCAGAGTAAAAGTGCACAAAGGAATTAATCGTTGCCATTGTAACGAATATATCGTTTTTTAAAGGAGCGTTCGGAATAAGAATCTTACAAATTTTACAAGAGCCATCAAATTTTTATTTTTTTGCGCTCTTTAAATTATTATTAGCGATTACGATGAATTTTGGTATTGTTGTTTTTTTTGAGGAAGGGTCTAATTTTATTTTTTAACGAATAGGCATTTTTATTAAAGATTAAATAAAAGTATATTATTTATAAAAAAAATAAGGAGAGATTGATCAAATTCAAATCTTTGATTCTTTCTAAATCTTCTTAGAGGATGTGAAGTGCGAAATTGGATGCGAAGTGCAAATTTTGATGTGAATCCCTAACTCTGGCTAAGTCGTGGCGGCTTTTTTTGCGGTGATATGGAGCAGTTAATCTCTTCCACGAGGTTTGCTTTCTTTCCTTCTGCAGTTGCTTCATTACTTTGTCTTTTTCTTTTTTGGCAGTTGAGTGTGTTCATTCTCTGCGAGACTTTATTGCTCCCTCCTAATCGCTCGTGTGAGCCGCCCTTGGCTCCCAATGGGAATCAGATGGTCATGTCTTTATTACCCCTAACCCTACTGATTTGGCTCACTCAAACCTCAAGAAATCTTTTGCGGAAATGGTCGCTCTGACTGGTAATGGCATGCCCTCTTCTGTGAGATTTCTTTCAATTCCTAGAGGCAAACAATCCAATGAAGAAGGTAAAAGCCCTACCATTACCTCGAATGAGTTCATCATTTCACCAAACGATGAAATGTTGAATGAAATAGCCATGGAAAAATCTAGGTTAAGTGATATTGCTATTTTCTTTGCTTACGTTGATGTGGAAAGATGTCTACCTAGGAAATTCCTAGACGATTGGTTTCATAACCTCTAGAATTTGAAATTATGGCTTAAAATTTCTTTCTATAGGCAAATCCAGAGAGGTTTATATATTATTTTCTTCAATAACCATGAATCTCAGGTTGAGGCCCTTAAGCAGCAATATTGGACGGTTGGAAAAACCTCATTTTGTGTTTTAGCATGGTCACAAGAGGTGGTCAATGAAGAAGTCATTGCGTTGTCTTGCCCTAGATGGGTCATCCTCAAAGGTGTCCCTCCCTTCCTCTGGCACTTTCTACCTCAACTATTGGAACCATTTGGGAAAATAATCCGATTAGATGAAACCACCAAACTAGTTCCCAATCTTGATGCTAGGATGCTCATATCCATTAAACTCGAAGTTGATATCTCACCTTGTCTTAACCTTAACATCAATGGGGATACCTTTTTCTTGCCCTATGGAAATTCTTGGTGGGTTAAACACATGCTTCCTCTACAAAAAAGAAGGTCACCTTAGAAAGAAATGCCCTATTATTAACTGAAGGAAACCCAGGACTAACTCTATAGAAGCCCATTAAAACCCTAACATCGGTAAGGACTCGATTGTTAGCCCACATAATCTTAAATCGATCGAACAGGATAATAACCCTAAAAATTCTCCCACCCCAACCTTGACCTCTGATTCTAGATCTAACAAAATAATCCCAATTATTGAAGACAACACACTTGAAGTCTTTGAATCGGGTAATCTTAGAGTTGTTTCCAACCAAAACCCTATAGAGTCAAGCTCTGATGGTTTCGAGACGGTCACAACAAGGAAACATAGACGTAAAAATGCTCAACAACTTGCATTGGAATATGTACGGGCTTTAAATCAAAACATTAACCAATTTTTGGTCCTTAAAAATCACCCCACCCTAATGATTGAAGACGTGTCAATTGAAATCCAAACACCGAGAAACTCTGTGGTTTTGAATCCGGACGAAAATGATGATAGTAGGGTTGGTGATATTACCATGAGGGATGACCCTACAAAGAAGATTTGTAAATCTCTGACTCCCAAATGTCCTGATCCTAATCTTTCTACAGGGCATTCCCCTAATGATATCATCACCAACCCCCCGACCTCTATGCTTAATGAGATAGAGGACAAATTGGTTATTGAAGATATCTATGCTAATAGTGGATTGGAAAACATGAAGTCTAGCTCACTGCTCCCTGGCTTTCCAGGATCCCATGTGTCTAGATATAACATCAGAGATAACCCTGAATTTAGGATTGACCAAATTGAGAGAAGTGAGGATGATGATGACCTCATGAAAGGTTGCTCCATAACCAAGAAGAAAGGTAGACTTGTCAGTTCCAAGAATAAAAAGAAGATTGGAGATCATAATGTTCTCCCTACCAGCCCTCTTAATCCTCTTTCCCCATGAAGTTCATCTCATGGAATATTAGACGCCTTGAGTCTTCTGATAGGAAGTTTATTATTAAGAGATTTTTTAATTGTCATAGTAATACTAATTTTCTGATGCTTCAAGAACTTAAAGCTATAGATTTTTCTCTTAACTCTGCTCTTGACTGTATCTAGAGAGATGCAATCAAAATCTATACTAACCATCCTAAAGGAAAGGGTGGAGTTGCTATGCTCATTAACCCTAAATGGGCGAGATATGTTAAAGATACGGGCATGACCCCATGTAATAGAGTGGTCTGGGCCATCCTAGATATTAAAGGTTCCTCCTTTGGTGTGTGCTCCTTATATGCTCCCAATGACTTTAAGGAACGAATTTCCCTTTGGGATTGGTTGAATACCCTCCCAAATATCCCTTGGGTTTTTGCTGGAGATTTTAACATGATTGAGAATCAAGATGATAAGGCTAGGGGTATCCCTTTCGAATGGAAAATCCCTGAGAAGTCTCATTGGGATAGTTTTAAATAGCAATTTCAACTTTTTGACCCCCTCGATGGCCTCAAATCTAAAACTTCTGCCCTCTGGTATACCTGGTGCAACTTTCAACAAGGACCTAACATAATTTACACCATACTTGATAGGTTTTATGTTAATAAAATTCATTTCTCCTTTTCTCCTAACCATTTGGGGAATTCGGTCTCGGTCCTTCTTGTCACTCTTTTCGACCATTATCCCGTCATGGCTAACATCAATACTAGGAATTCCATTGCCAACAATTATCCTTGTAAGAAGAAGTTTATCCTCGATTCCTCCCTGTTAAAAGATCAAGATGTCTTAATTGCCATAAAAATGGTTAGACTTTTTAACATGCAGAATCAGTTTCATTCTCACACTGTTAGATGGAATATGAATATTTCCTCTTGGCAGAAGGTTTTTCAAAATTTTGGCCAGAAGAAGGCCAAGGATTATAGGTATGTGGAAAACATTCTCACTGAATGTATTCACTTGGTCGAATGGGAAATTGAATCGCATCCTTCCTCCTCTATCCTCACTGAACAAGTTTCTCAGGCTAGAGATTCCCTTAGGAAACATCAACAGGTATGTATGGATGGATGATGGACACACCTATGGATTTGATTGTCATACATACATTTAGTTGGAAGAATAACTTCTACTATATGTGAATTAAATCATGGTTGCTTCGAAAGACACTTATTGTCAACTTTCAATGTATTCTTTTTTTTATTTGCTTTTATTTGTATTTTGTAAATATATAAGAATTTCCTCAATAAAATGTTTATTTACTTTGTTTATATTATTCAAAATTCTACAAACTATAGTACCCAATATGATCATATCAACTATAAACTTATATATTTCATAAAACCAAATCGAATCTATTTTCATTATGCACCTTCAAACAAAAATCTTCCATATTTTTCATTTCATTCAACTTCATTTATTACTTATTATAAAAAATAACTAACATACCCTAAAACGTTTGGTAGCGGGAATTAGGAAATGATGGATTTGATCAAATGCTGGAAATGGTCAAATCATGGATTTGATAATCCGGTTTTTCATTTTGGGATTATGTTTGGACCATTTGGTTCCACTTTTTGAAACTGGAATTGGAATTTGAGTATGATTTTTTTTTATTTTTTTTGAATTGTTTTAATATTTTTGAATTTAATAATTCATTTTTATTAATTGAATTAAATTTAAAATGGAATCACAGACTGTTTTAGGTAGCCAAAGTTGGTGGCAGGCAACCAAGTTACAGTCACTGCAACCAAAATTCGACAAAAAATTTGAAAAAACAAATTTCGAGAAAAAATTCAAAAAAAAAAAAAATCAATTTTAAAAAAAAAAAATTGAAAAAAAATCAACAAAAAAAATTGGAAAAAAGCTTTGGAAAAAAAATCGGCAAAAATTTGAATTTTTTTCGAAAAAAATCGAATAAAAAAAAGTTACAAACCACCCAATAAAAATAAAATAAATTAAATCCCTCCCCACACAAATAAAAAATGAAAAAATTAAGTGTAGACATGAGAAATTTAAAAATTTGCTTTCCCTCCATTCAAATTCCAATTCCACCTTTTTTAGATGGAAGATGTTAATGCTCATTTTGAACCAAAATGAGCATTAACACATTCCTATTCCATTTTCATATTGCACTGCCAAACTGAGGATTTGATGAAATGGGCAATAACAAATGCCAATTCCAAGCAAATGCTAGAAATGGTCCGCTACCAAACGGGCCCTATAATAATAAACGACAATATTTTACATTCAAGAAAACCTCAACACAAACTCTTAGGGCCCGTTTGGTAGTGGGAATTAGAAAATGATGGATTTGATCAAATACTGGAAATGGTCAAATCATGGATTTGATAATCCGGATTTTCATTTTCGGATTATAGTTAGGACAGTTTGGTTGACCCGGAATATGAGCGAAAAGATGTATATCCTCTGTTTGGTTCCACTTTTTAAAACTAGAATTGGAATTTGACTATGATTATTATTTTATTTTTTGAACTATTTTAATATTTTTTTATATTATATTATATTTTTGTTAGTTCATTTTATGATTTATTTTATTATTTTATTTAATTTTATAGGGAAAACCATAAATATTTTATTGAATTTTATATAGAAAATCATATAAAAAAATTCAACATTCATTCGAACAACGATATCAATCTTGAATACAGTGTTCTCAGAAAAAAATCGTTGAAGAGACAACAATTCAAACCTCATTTGTCCTATCTTCAATTTGTTCGCACTTTAACTCAGAGGTTTTTGCCAAATATATTCATATAAATGGGAATTTTGATGTGTATTCAGTCGCAATGATTAACAATTCATTAAACCCTTACAACCATACCCAGAGTGATACTGGACCAACATAAACTAGCTGCAAGCACAAAACCTTATCAACCTCTGATAAAGCAGATCGAAGGATTAACAACGTATGCACCAAGTACATGGAATAAGTTTTTAAAAGAAATTTTAGACACAGCCAGACAGAATAAATTCAAACATTGCAAACATTACACAAAATTGCACGACGATGCAAAAATTCAAACATTGCAAACATTGCACACCACAAAGTTGACACAGAATACCCTCTGCAAACACGGTGCGACAGACACAAATACCCTCTACAACATACACAACGAACACGGTGCGACAAACTCTACAAAATACCCTAATATGATGAACGAAAAAGCGGACGCCAAACTAGATTAAATTGAAGTGGACTCGACGAGATTTTCAAAAGTGGCATTCGCAAATCCGGATTTTGAGGGCAAAATCAAATTCCACCTTTTTGAAAGGAAGATGTTAATGCTCATTTTGAACCAAAATGAACATTAACATATTCCGATTTAGTTTTCCATTTGCACTCCCAAACAGTAGATTTGACAGAATCGGCAGTGACAAATGCCAATTCACGGCTAATTCCCGCTACCGAACGGGCCCTTATTGAAAATTCAATGTCATTCTAATATATCTCCATTACTCCTTACCCAACACACTATGCTATGAGACAAAAACTAGCCAATATGGATAACAATGAACATTGACTTCATGTATCTTTCGGGTTACATTTTATATATTTCCTATGTTAACCGATCCTTCACCATCGCCAACAAACGGGATTCTTTCAGACAGAACCCAATTGAAAGCTTCTTTGTCTGATCTTGCAAAGATGTCATCCACAGACCCTGTTCAAGAAACCCAGCTCAATGCTGTTGAAAAACTCATGTCCAATGGACTCAACCATCTTGAGGTTAAGGAAAAATATATCTTTCCTCCCCATGAGCGACCCCACCTATCTGAAGTTTGTCATTCTTTTTCAATTCCAGTGATAGACCTTAAGGATTTAGAAGGCCCTGATAAGAATAAGGTAGTGAAGGAGATCAGGAATGCATGTGAGGGGTATGGTTTTTTACAGGTAAATTTCCATTTATATATAATTTTCATTCAAAAACCTATTTAGATTTTGTTTGATACCAATGATATGACTGATAAATCAGATTGTGAACCATGGAGTACAAGAATCTGCGATGAAGGGCATGATGGATACTGCCAGAGAGTTTTATGAAATGTTGGTGGAAGACAGAGCCTGCCTGTATACAGAGGATTTAGGTCGGGCTGTCAGGCTTATACGAGCTTCAATATCACCAAAGAAAAAGTCCTGAACTGGAAGGACAGTTTCAGACATCCATGCCATCCTTTGGAGGAGGTCATTGACTCTTGGCCAGAAAAACCTGCAGCCTACAGGTAATAATTATACATAGAATGTAATAATAACAGGACATTTCACAGTGCAGAACCCTGTTTGAAACCCAGATGATGTTTTACATGTTTGAGTGTATATGTTGTCCAATTTTGGTTGTACCATCTACAGATGAATTACTGTAGACATCTAACCTTAAGTTTTTTATATAAATCTGAAATGTTTCTGAATTTGATTGAGAGTTTTATATTAATATTTTAGGTTGTGCAACATATCAACAATATTCTATTATCTTAAAATGTATCGGACTATATTCTATTATCTTAAAATGTTTCTAAATTTGATTGTGTGAATTTTGCAATAACATTTTAACTCACACTCTACTCCATGATTCTGAAATACCTCTAAATTTGATTGTGTACATTTCAGATACACTTCATAATCGCCCACTATAATTCTATTATGAAGATTGAAAAATACTAGATACAGAAAGAAAATGCAAACCCTAACAAAAATTTCACTACCAATTAAAAGGAGAGCATAACTCTTTTCTCCATTTTTACAGAGAGTGTGCAGGGAAGTATGCTAAACAGATGAGATCACTTTGTTTGAGACTTCTAGCTGCAATTTCTGAAGCTCTAGGGCTGGATGCTGATTATTTAAATACAAAATTTGGGAATCATGGTCAGGTGCTGCAAATAAATTATTACCCTCCATTGCCAAATCCAGATCTTACCCTTGGCTTATCACCCCATTCAGATGCAGGTCTAATCACTGTTCTAATGCAAGGAGATGTGAGCGGCCTGCAATTGCTCGTGGATGGTAAATGGGTTGCAGTAGAACCCATACCCAATGCCTTTGTAGTGAATTTGGCAGATCAGCTTCAGGTCTCGGAGTAAACAGAATACTGACTCAAACCATATTTTAAAATTATTGAAGTCTGCAATTGAAATAGAAAAGGGTAGATGGATTTGAGAATTTTTTTTTGTGTGTGTGTTTTGATTAGGTTATTAGCAATGTGAGATTCAAAAGCGCAGAGCACAGGGCTGTAACCAACACGTCATATGAACGCATTTCAATCCCTACATCCTTTGTGCCTTCAATGGATTCCTTCGTTGCTCCGGCCGAATCCATGGTAGATGAGGAGCATCCTGCCCTGTACAAAGGGCATAGCTTTGGGGATTTCTTGAAGGAATACTGGAGTCAGGAACTGAAGAGCAAGCGTGTATTGGATCGCTTCCAGATTAAATCTGATCAATCAATGAAACCAGATGCAAACCCGGATGGATCTGAAATAGCGTCTAGGGCATACTGATGATAAAAATGTCGGCCACATATAATGGCAAGTTTTTAAAACTTCTCTTGCTTAGTCTATGGGCTTATCTAAATTAGTGACTTTGATAGTATATTAATTCGGAATTGTCTTTGAAAATGTATATTATTGGTAAAATGATCTTAATGTTTTGTTCAAATTTTCCTTTTTATATCATACAAATTTTCTAATTTTTTTATTGTATGATCATCAAATTAAGTTCTTAAATATAATAAAACATGAATAAATAAATAAAAGCGGTTTAAACAAGAGCTTGTAGAGTTGGAGTTCCTCTTAAAAAATAAGTATACAATGTCAATTATTGTGAAAAAAAAAAGTATAAAATGTAAATGTGAATTATAGTGAAAAGAGATATAAATTTTGGTATAAAATGTGAATGTGAATTATAGTGAAAAGAGATATAAATTTTGATAATATTTTAAACTAAAAAATCTATAATTGGTATGTAGATTGTATTTAACAAAAGTGAGTAATTGTGGACAAAAGAGACATCACAAATCATCAAGAACATCATGACACTAATATCCTTAAAGAAGATAGCAATCAAATTGAGTGGGCATGCATAACAAGTGAAATCATAGCATTAATGTAGAAGTTGCATACTAGAAAGAGTGTAAGCATTAATGTAGAAAATTGGATACTAGAAAGAGTGTAAATTTAAAAATAACAAAATGTCAAATGCATTACATGGCAAATCCCAAAACCATGTTTTCAATTTTGTTTACATTTTATATTTTAAAGAAAATGTATTAAATTTGAATAAATTGTCTAATTTCAGTGGCTTTCTTTTCATAATTCATTCTTGCCCCTTGTGCAATGGTTTTTTTTTTCAAAATCCGTTCTTGCTTAGGTGGGGAACCGTAATGGATGCAAAAAAATGGAAGCTGCTAAATTATGGTTGCATCCTATCCAACTAGGAGCATGTGATAGGTTCAAGGAGCCTGCAAAATCAATATTGAAGGTTTTAGTTTTCTTTATCAGAAATAATCTCTATGTAGAAATGATGGCTACACTATAACTAGTAACAATTCAATAACATAAAATGAAATGGGTCCTTAAAA
This sequence comes from Chamaecyparis obtusa, assembly GCA_027943335.1. Taxonomy (NCBI): domain Eukaryota; kingdom Viridiplantae; phylum Streptophyta; class Pinopsida; order Cupressales; family Cupressaceae; genus Chamaecyparis; species Chamaecyparis obtusa. The sequence continues at coordinate 2,424,934 of BSBK01003299.1, forward strand.
AACACAATGTAGCAAACTATCACTCACACTAGACTTAGAATGAAGTGGGTGCCTATGAATAATTGGGACAATCAATAAAAATAAAATACTATGAATTGGTAAGCGAGAATGCATGTTGTTGTAGTAAGCAAATTGGTAACTATTGTACCAAATTGTAGGAGTCCATTCATTCGACAACTAATCAAGCATATTTTATCAAGTTACATGATCATTAACCATGAGAATCAATTCTTGCACAAATGCCCAATATAAGATGAGCAAATGTCTTGGATTTCGTGAAACGGTAAGCCAAAGCATCAAGTCATTGCAAAAGAGACTACGTACATGACCATTGTTGAAGATACATTTGAGTAGCACAAGCCTCACCCTTCCCAACTATGCCAAAATGATACAAGTTTTTGTGTTGTTGCAAATGAATGAGCTGCACAAATCTATAGGATGCAAAATCTTGTCCAATAATGAGTGCCTCCTCAATATACTTCTTGTTAGAAATAGATAATGGTAATGGTACTATCGTCCTAAAAAGTTAGCACCCATGATTGGATGCTCAGTTAGGCCTCATTTTGGCAATTTTGATATTTCATGTCCATTATGCTTGATCTAGTTGCCTATTTCTTCCCAATCTGGCATCTGCCCTATCTTCCTAGCTTCCCATTTGAATTTTGGTGCTTTTTCCTAGAAATAAAATGCCCTAGGCTTTTTGTTCCCTGAGGAATGGGCCAAAATTTGAACCAGAGTCCCATTACAGTGTTTGGGTGGGAAATTAGACCTCGTGGTCAGCATGGCTTAATTTTGAATCCTAAAATGTGTGATGAGGTATATAAACACCCTATCTCTTGTCATTTTGGTAACCACAACCAAGTCAAGAGGAAACCAAGAATATATGTAATCTATCTATGATCAAGAAGCATTCAAGCAATCAAGTGAATTCAAGAATCGAAGATCTAGTCTCTCTCCAAGTATCCAAAACAATTTGTAGTCAATCTTCTCCATTGAAGCAAGTTTCTCTCCCATGATGGCCAAGTACAAGAGTTATCAAGGAAGCAGGGAGATCCTTTACCCAGAACAACCTCAAATTTAGATATTAGGTAGGTACAGTTTTCGGCTTTTCATTTATGGTAATTATAGGTTTCTATCTATTTCTGTCACTCTATATTTTTTAGAAACTATCTAATTTAGCTTACTTTATTCATTTATCTTGCATCATCAGATTAATTTGTCAAATTTGTTTCATTCTTAATCATAATAAATGAAGGATCATTGCACTCACTTAGCGCTTAAGTCCTACTTTAGCCTATTGGGCCATCTTCCTTCCAAGTGTGCATTAAGAAAGAGGGTGGACAATTATCTTGCATAAACCTTAGATATCACCTCTCCCTCTCTCATTCTTTTTTATGTACATTTTTTGTGAACCCGAAGCATGACATTTCCATTTTGATTGTGATGTTAGATATCCTCACTTTTCATTTCATTGTTAGATGTGTTATTCATTACATTTTATGAGCAATTCACTTAATATTGCTCAAATTTAACGAATGTTTGCATATCTCTTGTCAATTTCATATTTCTAATTTCTAGATTTATCTTTTCTTTCTTCTCTTGTGCATGAGTGTTATAACATTGAGTCCTACCTATAGTATTCTTGTTAGGAGAAGTTGTAGAATTATGAGTTTCCTTTGATCACGAGTCCTCTTTATTTCCTACAAATCATGATGAGACACACATGCCTACTATGGTTGAGAATCCTTCTTCCCACTCTTCTTGTGATGAAGAAGAATCTTTAAGAGTTTCTCCTACCCAAATGCAAAAACTTTCACAAAATTGTAGGAGTCCATTCATTGGACAACTAATCAAGCATATTTTATCAAGTTACATGATCATTGACCATGAGAATCAATTCTTGCACAAATGCCCAATATAAGATGAGCAAATGTCTTGGATTTCATGAAACGGTAAGCCAAAGCATCAAGTCATTGCAAAAGAGACTACGTACATGACCATTGTTGAAGATACATTTGAGTAGCACAAGCCTCACTCTTCCCAACTATGCCAAAACGATACAAGTTTTTGTGTTGTTGCAAATGAATGAGCTCCACAAGTCTATAGGATGCAAAATCTTGTCCAACAATGAGTGCCTCCTCAATATACTTCTTGTTAGAAATAGATAATGGTAATGGTACTATATCATCCTAAAAAGTTAGCACCCATGATTGGATGCTCAGTTAAGCCTCATTTTGGCAATTTTGATATTTCATGTCCATTATGCTTGATCTAGTTGCCTATTTCTTCCCAATCTGGCATCTGCCCTATCTTCCTAGCTTCCCATTTGAATTTTGGTGCTTTTTCCTAGAAATAAAATGCCCTAGGCTTTTTGTCCCCTGAGGAATGGGCCAAAATTTGAACCAGAGTCCCATTGCAGTGTTTGGGTGGGAAATTAGACCCCATGGTCAGCATGGCTTAATTTTGAATCCTAAAATGTGTGATGAGGTATATAAACAACCTATCTCTCATCATTTTGGTAACCACAACCAAGGTCAAGAGGAAACCAAGAATATATGTAATCTATCTATGATCAAGAAGCATTCAAGCAATCAAGTGAATTCAAGATTTGAAGGCAAGAATCGAAGATCTAGTCTCTCTCCAAGTATCCAAAACAATTTGTAGTCAATCTTCTCCATTGAAGCAAGTTTCTCTCCCATGATGGCCAAGTATAAGAGTTATCAAGGAAGTAGGGAGATCCTTTACCCAGAACAACCTCAAATTTAGATATTAGGTAGGTATAGTTTTCAGCTTTTCGTTTCTGGTAATTATATGTTTCTATCTATTTATGTCACTCTGTATTTTTTAGAAACTATCTAATTTAGCTTACTTTATTCATTTATCTTGCATCATTAGATTAATTTGTCAAATTCATTTAATTCTTAATCATAATAAATGAAGGATCATTGCACTCACTTAGCGCTTAAGTCCTACTTTAGCCTATTGGGCCATCTTCCTTCCAAGTGTGCATTAAGAAAGAGGGTGGACAATTATCTTGCATAAACCTTAGATATCACCTCTCCCTCTCTCATTCTTTTTTATGTACATTTTTTGTGAACCCGAAGCATGACATTTCCATTTTGATTGTGATGTTAGATATCCTCACTTTTCATTTCATTGTTAGATGTGTTATTTATTACATTTTATGAGCAATTCACTTAATATTGCTCAAATTTAACGAATGTTTGCATATCTCTTGTCAATTTCATATTTCTAATTGCTAGATCTATCTTTTCTTTCTTCTCTTGTGCATGAGTGTTATAACATTGAGTCCTACCTATAGTATTCTTGTTAGGAGAAGTCATAGAATTATGAGTTTCCTTTGATCATGAGTCCTCTTTATTTCCTACAAATCATGATGAGACACACATGCCTACTATGGTTGAGAATCCTTCTTCCCACTCTTCTTGTGATGAAGAAGAATCTTTAAGAGTTTCTCCTACCCAAATGCAAAAACTTTCACATGACTTTGAGAGTTTGAACAATGGTTAAGTGAAGAGAACCTTAATACAAAATTTATTTCCTTAATTGAACGTTTAAGGAAGTTGAATCATAATGATGAACATGGCATTAACTTCTTGAGAACTATTTCACATCTTGTTGATAGCACATGTGTGTGAGTGTTTACACCTTCATGAAATTCGGACAATTAGCAACAATTCTATGAAAAGACAATGGAAATTTAATCTAAAGAATTGCATTTAACATCCATATCATCTCATGGTTCTCTATCTAAGCTTGGTAAGTAGACCTCTCAGCCTTATTCTCTACTAGTGACAATCCTAGAATGAGAAAATTATGATAAAATGCCTAAATCTAGCTCTCAATTCTCAATTTGATACAAAGATTAACTCAAATGCTCATGATAATGCTCTCAAATCTCACAATTTGCTCTCAAAATGCTCAAGGTCTTGCTCAATTACTCTCCAATTGCCTATAGTGATGATGCTATGCATTCAAATTTTCTAGGATATCTTATGCTCTCAAAATGACTTCTATTTATAGTAAAATCCCAAGGGTAGGGGGTAGAGTTACTTGATCATGGTTTAGCCTTGGTTGATTCAAAAATTTTGAAATGTTTTTAAATGGGGAGACAATTTAAATGATTGTCTCAAAGGTTTGGACAAGTAGACAAATTTGAGTGGTTGAGATTAAAAGTTGAAAATGAGTGATTGAGATTCAACAACTTGGAGTGATCCATGTGCATTGTGTTCTCAATTCTTATTGGTTGCTCAAATTATGTTGAAAGATATTAGGATTAATTAAATTTCATCAATTAATTAAATTAGCCATGTAAGGGAATAGGTTCAATTTGATTTTTGATTTAAAACTATACAATTAATTGATTTAAATCAATTATATAGTGTGATTGATCCCTTTAAGCTTGTATTTAATTATTTGATGTCATAATTTGATTTTTCTTTTGATTTAAATGATTTTTTTCAATTTTGATTAATAAATGTCCATTTACAATTGATTTGATCCATTTTGATGAAAATTAGAGCATTTGGCTAAGATTTTGCAAATTTGAATGATTCTAAGACATATGCACAGTTTTGGGTGTCTACAAATGCCCCTCTTTGAATTGATGTGTGTAGCGCATTGATTCAAAGAAAATTGCATGTCTTGGTCACTTATTCGATACTTGATTGATTGATACAAAGCTGATTTGAAACCTGATTTGAAAAATGATTTGATTGATAAAACCTGATTTGAAAATGATACAACATGCCCTAGATTTAATATTGATGCAGATTTGATACTCTGATAATGCCCCCTTAGAAATGAAATAGATTGATCACCGGATAGAAAAATATGATGAAATTGATTTAAAATAGATCCAATTTGTTTTCATTTCTAAAAAACATTGATGATAATCAAGGTCACAACAAATGCCCCAGTTTGATGAAAGAATTTGATGAGAAAAGCTATGATTGAGAAAATGTTGTTGATGTTTGAGATAATTTGATGATGCTTGGATATCACTTGATGTCAATCAGAATCACTTGGTTGATGTTGTATTGATGTCAATCAGATAGGATAGGTATGCTGATGGATAGATATTTTGCTCTCACGATCTAGAGAGACAAAACAATGATTTTCTTTCCTCGTGGTATAGAGTTAGGAGATTTGATGTGCTCAAGATGAGCAAATGGATGATAGGATAACTTGATTGACGTTAGATGATCAATTGGATGATTTGACTGATTGATATTAAATTTGATATGATTAGATGTTTTGATGATTAATGGTGGGAGGTTGATAGATAGGGTCATTTGATATGAATCAGGTGCAGATGTAGATATAGGTAATGAAGAGAATTAGGTTGCCCCTAATTGATCAAAATGATTGATTATCGATGATTTCCTTGATGATGATTTTGTATCATGTTATATTTATTGGTTAGGACTTTGATGTATCATTTTGTCAATGATATTGTATCTTTGGTATACAGATTTGATGGATCTTTGATGTTATGGATATTTATATGATTATGGACTTTCCTTGATTCTCGTGATGTGTTTATGTGAGATTATCTTTATATGCAGCTCTACATGATGTTTATGATGCATTTATTTTTTATTGTGCTATGGATGCAATGTATCTTACATATGATATAGATAAATGAATGCAAATGATAATGTAACTTTGATATTGTGTGTGTGAATTTTGTACCTGATTTGTAGACACAACACTTCAGTAAAACATTAGAGGTTAGCAAAAATCAAAATCGTGCAATGAATTGAAAGTTAAACTAACCAGGTGATTTACTACCTTCTAATAGGTGCGAGTATGATGTTCTCAGATTGTTATCGAGATCAGTGACCTTGATGACAACTAAATGAAGGATTTGAATGCAAAACTGATATGAAATATGAATGCAATTAATCTATTTTTTTGGATTTTCTATGCAATAAGGATGAAAACTTGATGTGAATCTAGAATCTAAGATGAAATTGATATGCAATGAATCTAACAAATGATATGAAAATGAATCTAAATGAATGATAAAAACCAAATTGATCTCACAATAGCCTTGATTCGCAATAAGCTTTGATTCTCCAGATAGCAATTCTTTAGCGTGATTATGCAATTCTTGTGGATGTGTGGATGATTTGTGAAGAGCTAAAGCCTTAATTTATAGAAATCCAGGGCTTTGGAGGTGCATGAAAGAAAGTCATAAATCACTCAAATAAACTCAACTTGATTTTTGAGTTATCTGATTATAAATAATAATTAACTCACAAAAACATGCAAATCATGCAAAAATAGCTTTTTAACTCAAATTAGAAGTTTAGATCAACTTTAAAACTCAAAAATGATGTTGAGTTCCAAAAAGTCAATAACTTGCATTGATTTTCTAATTTGGAGTTTAACTGCTCTTTGATTGTGCACATGGATAATTATGAATTAATAAATAAATAAAGTGATTTATTCTCAACTTAACTGATTTTGAAAAATAAAATAATTGATTTATGGGTTAATCAATCATTTAATCAAACTTTTATTCAAAAATAATATCATCAAATATGACAACTTGCTTTAATTAATTAAATAAGAATTTAATCAATTAATGATAGGAATTTTGATTTATTGTCAAATTTAAATAATAATACTTAGGAATAAATATAATTAAATTCAATTAAATAATTAAGTGGCAAAATTAAATCTAATTAATTAAATATTGAGAATATTTAATTAATCAAACTTTAGGATAAATAAGATTTATCGCCAAATAATCATAAATTAAAGATAATTATGATAATAGGAATATTACTAAGAATATTCCCTAATGTAGAATTTATGATAATCAATTAGGATTCGATGATGTTTAGATGTGCCTTAGGTTAGGACTTCGATGTCGATTTCATTCGATATGTTGATGTAGGAGGTTAATGAACTTATAGCCCATTTTTGGGGTATTACATTTTGCCCCTCTTTGAATTGTTGTGCGAAGCACAGTGGTTCAAAGACAGTCTGTGTTTGATAAAGATATGAAATTGATTCGAAATTGATAATTGATATGAGACAGAAGCTGATTGAAAGATTTGATATGAAGATAATAGGTCCTGAATGACCAAAGATAATGTTAACTATAACAGCAAATGAATCGATGATTGCGAAAAAGTGTCAAAACACCTGATTCTGAACGTTATGATTGTGAAGAAGTGAGTGACCGATTCTAGACTCGATTGTCTTAGAAGAACCACGTAGGTATCACATTTAAACCCTTCAATTATCAAAGAATCAAGGAAATAACATAATTGAACCGATAGTTGCAAAAACTGATACAATTTATAAGATTAAGAGAATACCAGATTGATATGGATCTCGATGAATCTAATATGCCCTGAGTGATGATTGATTTGCCCTGATCAATGAGGTCTTATTGATGAATCAGTAACTAGACGTGGTTGTTGTCTTGATTACTGAGGAAAGATATGATTCCAACTTTGATTACAAACTTTGAATGATATGCAATACCATGCCCCCTTCAGGATTAAAATTGAAATTTGACAAGAAAAGTCAACATTAAATGGTTTAGAAGCATGCTAATTGATTGGAAAAGTGGGTAAACACATTTGAGAACGCATTCTACATCATTTAGAGGTCTTGGAGACCAAGTTTGACTAGGTTTGACCATGAGTTGACCATGGTTGACCAAGTTGAAATTTTGATAGTTTGATGTAAGATAATTAGTTAAGTTGAATACTGGATTTCTGTGATGATGGAAGGTCGAATATGCAAGTAGTAGATCATCCTAGGCCCAAAAAATTTTAAATCATGATTTTGACATAATAAATGATCTCAGATTTTGATTTTGATCCTGAAATTGGATTCAGAACGTCGAAATTAGCCAGGGGTGCAATTTTCATGGAAAACGGAGCACTTTTGAAAATTAGGTCAAAAGCTATATAAAGGTCAAAAGGGTCATTTTCAAATCATTTCAACCATTTGACTTTTGAGATCTCGTGGAGCCCTCTGAGCAAGAAAATGGTAGAACAGCGAGAACCAAAGGTACCTGTGAGTTCGCATCGATTTGAGCACAGTCGGAGACATGATAGACCTCGACAGTATGGACATCTGGTATGTGGACCTCTGTGCCCCTCTGAAAATTCAAAATTTTCATGTTTTATAGCATTTTAGACTTTTTTTAGACGCGTTTTGCTTTTTTGAATTTCGTAGGTGTGAAAACTCATACGAGTCCCATCCCAGACTCGTACGACATTCCATTTGAATTTGCATTGTCATTTCATGCATAACCCAGTGTCGTATGAAGGGGACCCGTGTGTCGTACGTCATTTCATCGGGTCCCTGGAAACTCGTAGGGTACTGAATCCAATGTCGTATGACCATGGATTGTCGTATGGTCTATTGTGGAGTGTCATACAACTTTCGGTGCCAGTCTGGACTGTCGTATGAAAAACAATGAGCTTAAAACTGATATTTAGGGCCAAATTTTGACTTTTCTAATTTCTGATGCTGATAGCTGACCTCTTAACCTACCTTTTGAAGTACCCAACTGTCCAATTTCTATACTATTAGCCTGTTATTGAACCCAATTTCTAATAGAATTCCCTATTTTTGTATGATATAGGTCACATATCCAGATGTTCATGCCCGACATTCATACCCGGTGACCCAGAGCTTATGTGTCTCACTTCCTGACCCTATGAGGGTTCATCTTGTTGCATGTGGGTTCGAGTATTTGATCCATTTACCTGATATTAGGGTAAACTATGGCCTGTTGACTACACATATTGAGAGATTCCACTCTGAGACATAGACGTTTCATTTATTGACTAGAGAGATGACTGTGACTCCAGAGGATATTTATAGGATACTACACATTCCATTCCATAGCAGTCGACGTCCTGAGTATGTGAGTTCCGGCCAGATTGGTCTTCATGCCTTTAGGCGTTTGTTTGGGGACGATACACAGTTGACGGGATCCATTTCCTGGGAGACCCTTGTACAGAGATATGGTTAGACGCACCATTTAGAGTGCATTATTGCTGGGATGATCGGTGAGCTCATCATGCCAGGCCGTCAGCAGAATGACTTTTTGATGAGATGGGCTCCGATGGTAGCCCTTCTTATGGCCACTCCCACTGAGCTTGTCTGGGGTTAGTGCTTGTTGGCCCACATGTTTTCAGAGATGCACGAGGTCATGTATCAGGATTGCAAGAGCTTCGCTTCTAGAGCTCTTGTATTACAGATATGGGCATGGGAGCATATCCCAGTGTTGAGACCAATTTTCCAGACACAGCGGTAGCCACAGGAGCCAATGATATATACAAATGCTGGTTATGTCACACAGGTCTGCATGGGTCATACTGAGTACTTTTGACGATGCTTAGATGACATGAAATTTGTGCATTGGAGACCCTACTTGCAGATAGAGGCCTGGCCCACTACGAGGGAGCAGTATAGTTTTCTTTTTCAGAGTTGGGTACTTATTGGTCAGTCTCCCACCATTTTGGAGATATTTTTGATTACTAGAGTGTGGTGTCAGTATGGACACAGAGAGGATGCCCCATAGGAGTATACTGCATATGCTCGCATTATTCGTTAGATAGGGCTCGGATGGACACAGAGGCTCACTTATTCTCTATGTTCAGAGGAGTACAATGCTATCATAGGTAGAGACTCAGATTACCGTCCACAGGTTATTGATGCAGGGGTCATAGATGGATACATTTCTTGGCTTCTTGATCATCCAGTTCATAGATTCTTGGATCCCACTGAGTTGATACCCTCCATGGAGGAGGCGATGGATGTTACAGGTGCTCCTATGGGACAGGGCCCGAGACCGCAGGTAGTGCATCCTACACCACCCAAACAGAGAGCGACGGCTCCACTTCAGAGACCATCAGGACATATGAGGCCCCCTCGTCCTTCTACTTCTACAACAGGTATGTCCACAAGGTCATAGAGGCGGACCAGGGGTGAGAGGGGCACTTTGGGTAGTGTTGGTTCTGCAGATGAGGTTTTAGCAGCTGAGAAGTTTGTAGGTGGTGATGGAGATCCCTTATAGGTAGATACCACGTTTGATCTAGGAGCTAAGGTTAGACGTCGTAAGGCGCATAGAGAAGATACCATTGATCGACAGCCAGAGCAGGCAGCACAAGACACAGAGATGTGAGCAGCTGAGGCATATCCTACTGTTCCTCTCACTTCATCAGAGAATATCAGACGTCTCAGAGCTTAGGTTCGGGACCTAAAGGTATAGAGTGCTAGGTGGGAGGAGAGGTATCTAGAGGCAGATAGGTAGTGCACAGAGCTTCATGCAGAGTTTCGCTCAGAGGTTCAGAGATTACAGACAGAGGTGACCCATCAGACCTCACGGGCTTTGTATTATGTGTCTGCATACTATGTTGTTGTCCCTGCTGCACAGAGAGTACCCACTTATTCAGATTATATGGCAGCCTCAGAGGGAGCTAGGGCATCGAGAGTAGAGGTGATACCAGATGCACCACCCCCTCCTCCACCAGATGTGGAGGAGCATGCCGATAGTTGATTCCTATTCTTATGTTTTGATATACTCTATTCTTTTTTATCGTTGATATACTGTTCTGACTCTGATAGCTCTTAGGAGCTCATTCTTTTGTATATTGTGCCAGTAGTGCACCCCTGACACATTCTGAGTTGATGATATATATGAGATCGATATTTTGGGTCGTGACTTCATGTTTACTTGTCATGTTTGGATTTATGATGATATCATGTTATGCTTATGCTGAGTAGTGTAGAATGTATGTATGGATTAATGTAATGCAATGATTTCTTTCATATGAATGGATGTTATGCAAATGTAATTGATTATGAAAAGATGTATGGATGATTTATGCTTATGCACTGGATGTAATGTAATGCAACAAATGGTAATGATATGAGATGTAAATGCAGTGATACACATGATATGTTTTTGCAGGTTGAGGAAGACAAGTACTTAGTCTTATGTCAAAAGGATGTTTAACCCAAGAGGGTTATTGATTGCGGTTCGGTGAAGAGACCTTTGAGTGAGACTCAGCTCTTGTTGGATATGAAAAATTGTTTAAGCTTTGAAGTGTTTCCAAACATTTGTGAGATCATGCAGACATGCAAAATGAAATGCAACCTAAGACCTAGGACCTAGTCACTAATCATGTGTCGATTATTTTCAGCATTGAACTTTTAGGTAACCGGATAAATCAATACAATGCCTACTAGTTATGAAACCATAGACATATGAATATCGATTTGTATGCGCAAGAATCAAATTACCCGATATCCTTTGCATGTTTTACGTAATCCTACTTGAGCATAATACAAATCGAGCATAACTAGTTATTTGATAGTAGGCATCAAATACTCGAACCCACATAGGGATAACTATTGCATGTTTTGAATATCCATTTGCCCGATATTCAATTCATTGCACAATTTCAATTTTTGCTAACCTCTAATGTTTTACTGAAGTGTTGTGTCTACAGATCAGGTACAAAATTCACACACACATTTTTGGCGCCCACCGTGGGGCCCTGAAAAGGGTTTCCAATTCAATTCTATCAATTTCTATCTTTTTCTCCTCGGTTTCTGTGCAAAACTATGATTTTTTAATTTTTGTTCGTACAATCTTCATACGAGTTTCTAACAAAAGTCATTTCGCACTGGACCCACTATCGTACGACATTATATTCGATCGAGAATCGTGCCAGGCTGTACACATTATCGTCTGGAAGTTCAACTATCGTTTCATCATACACCTAGTGTCATACGAGTTTTTGGACTGTCGTCTGGGAGCATACCCACTGTCATACGAGTTTCAAACTGTCATCTGGTAACATACCGACTGTCATACAAGTTTCAACATCAGATTTCAACTATCGTTTCATTTTTTAGGGCAATTTGTCACATTTGGTTTTCAGATTTTGACTAACGGCTAATCTTAACAATTGAAATTCTCTATTTTTTATTGACTCCTGCTAGTTTTGATTGGAAAATGCGCAAGAATTGCTAAAAATAGGTAAAAATCTACTAAGCGCATTGCGAGGATTCCAGGTATTCTCCTTAATCTGATAACATTTCAATTTAGATCCTAAAATGAATCTCTCATGTGTTTGGCTTGAGTGTTTTCTTTGCATGCTTTTCTTCAAATTTGCATAATTGAATACTAGGTTGTAACACCTTAAGTATTGATAAGCAGTCTTAGGATATTTTTGATTGATCTTATTAGTGAAATTGGGATATTGGACTCGCTTATTCTTAATCGCCCCTTGTTTTCACCCCGTGGTTGCAAGGTCAGCGCCATATTCAGGGGAGGGGTCTACTTAGAAAGAGCATTAATTGTTCCACCAGTTCTTTCTCATTTTGTGCTTTTCGAATCTCATTAGTATTCTAGGGTGTGGACTTGCTTTTAAATTTGTGCGAGGAGTTAAATGCACCACTTTGTGGACTCACCTCACGTTTATTTGGAGCATTAAGTGTACCACCTTTTGTGCTTTTGAATACTTTTGGATAGATTTGCTTTCTGATATATCTGTGAAAACATAGTAATTAGGCCCTATGAACACTATTTGTGGTTCTTGAGAGATTGGATTCCCAGTGAAATCCTTCTGATGATGAAATCCTTGTAGGTAGGGAGGATACTTAGTGCATCTCACGTTCTACTTGGTCTGTGCGTCTTCCCTTATTGATTGATACATTCTCTCCCCGGAGAGGTTGATAAATCACGTGGGGTTGATATCATAGACCTTGGTGAGATAATCTTCGTCTTAGTGTGTCAGATTTATCTGCCTGCTTTGTCTGGGTTAAAAGTGAAAAGGTGTCAAACCCTTGGATCTGGAGCCAAGTCCCCTTGTGGTATACTATTGTGAGTCACCTTTAGAGAGGGTTAACCATAGCGGACACTCCCTTCACAGGGCAAACTGCGTTGACGAAACCTCAAGCGGTAATAGCCATTTTCACCGTGGTAGTGACAGCCGCTATATAAATGTCCTTGTGGAAGAAATCTTCACGGGTGTGGTTCATTGTTGGGTTGTCAGATCTCCCTAGCAGCTCCTGAAGATTAAGTTCTCAGACTGTGTCAAAACCCTGGTGCGCTGGGATTGGAGTTCACCCCTTTGGATCATAAAAGTTGCAGAGTCAAACCATTACTAAAAACCCTAGCGAGGCCAAATTTTTATTTTCTAGGGTATATGTGCATTATTGCAAAACATTTTTGGAACATACACAATTAGCGCTTTTGAGGATTAGAACAAATAAGTCACTTGATTGTTCATGCGCAAGGTTTCTTTTGCCCTTGTTCATTGTTTTCAGACATGCTTGAAATCACTTGCTTGCTATTTTACGTGCTTGTTTATCTATCTGGTTATTGAAAATGAACAAATCTTTTACAATCCTTGAATCTGGACATTGAAATTTGCAAACAATCCGAATTTGAAAACTCAAAATTTGCAAAATCTGAAGTAAAATTCTTTTCTGGAGTCAAAAGTCATCTCAGGAGGTCAGAAAGTCATACGAGTTTCTATCAAGTGTCATTTCATTACTGCCCATCTGTCGTATGATAGAGAACCCAGTGTCATACGAGTCTTTCTGCTAGTCAAATTCCAAAAGTCAAATCCTGCTATCAACTGTCGTACGAGCTTTTCAACTGTCATTTCATAGCATACCCACTATCGTACAAGTTTTGAAACTGTCATTTCATAGCATACCCACTATCGTATGAGTCTGCAGAGTGTCATTTGAGAAAATTTTGAAAGTTGTCAGAAAATTGTCAGAATTGCCAAAAATTTAGTTTTTTCAGCCTATTTCCAGAATCTATCGAACAAATCACTATGTCAGGAACATAGCAATAGCTATTGAGAATCCAATCATTATCCCAAAGTGGCCTTTTGAATCTGATTCAGACTTCTGTTTAATCAATTTGAGTCATTTTCGTCTTGTGTCAAAACCTTGTCATAACTATCAATCTTCAATCAATCATCAAAATGACTAAGTGTTGTGATATCTTGTCCGCTATCTTTTGGGAACCTACCCATACATCCAGGGCACAATATCCTTCACCCACATTTAATCGAATATTTAATCAATCAAACCTTGACAAGGTTGCGTCATCTGATCATCTTGGTTCAATTCATTCTTCAATCATCTGGATCTTATTCTTTGTTTCACTCAAAGTTGATGGTGGAAACTAGAGCTTCCTCACACAAGAAATCTGGAGAAGCATCCCAGACCTTACCTATAACCGCTACTAGGGGTCCAACTCTTGAGCAACTCATCAATTCTGGTCTTTATGAGGATGACAGTCTTGGCAACTATCTATTACAAACTGGTTACATTCCTCCTCCATCAACTCACGGAGGTACCCAACAAACCCTGCGTCAATCTATTCCAGGGAGTCCACAAAATCCTACCATGTCTCAAGCAGGGACAAACTTTGGCTCTCAGAAAACTTAATCTCAACATGGTGCAGATCAGGAACCCACACCTGAAGAAATTTCTCAATATTAAAATGATGATAACTTCAAATGAATGATGAAGCATTTCTTGAAAGAAGACAGAGAGGCATACTTTTTACAATTGGCTCATCAAGGAGCTAAACTTCCTCCCAACTTTAATGTGGAAAATATCATTACACATGAGGAAGAAACTCCACTCACAGTTATTATGAAACAGATGCACGCTATGCAAGTCAAACTTAACAAACTTGAGAAAGAAAAGGAACCTAAAGAGTTCTCCACGGAAGCTCTATGCCCTTTTCCATTTGATAAAGACTTGTACATGTCACCATGCCCTCAGACAGAATATGAGCAACGTGATAACCCTTATGATACCTCTTCCATAGAGAGTGGCATGCCCATCTTTGAAGACTATGATGACTATGATGATAGACAATGTAATGATACCTATGACACCTCTGCTCTTAAGAATCCTCCTCGTCGTGTGTTCCTGCTTACTACAAATGGGCCGTCACATTTGATGGATCATGATGGTGATCCATATGATTATGATTTTGAAAGAGACTTTGATGATTTTTGTGAACAATACCTAGATGATACATCTACTTCTATTGAGGAATATAAAATGTACCGTGCTGATTTGAAATGTCAATACTATAAGGATCTCTCCTCTAAGAACTCTCATGCTGAAAATAAACATTATACTCTCAAGAAAGATAATGTTAATGCTGACCCTTTGTCTTGTGATGGTTCCCTTCCATCCCCTACTTCCTCCAATACCCATACATTTCCTAAAGCTTTCGAGTTTTCCAAATCTTTCATAAATTCTTCATCCAACAAAGATCCCAATACTTTTCATGTGGTTTCCTATAGTTATCCTTAAGGGCTACCTCTTAAAGAAACTCAAGCTAACCTTCACTTGGCTGCAAATACTTTCAATAATGTTAAACCTAAAGAACCTAAGCCTTTATACACTACAATGCCTACTTCAGTTAGTCCTCCACCATCTCTTCCAAAGTCTTCCATACAATTGTAGCATGATACCTTGTCCTTAGAAGTAGCTCCATGTCAAGAGGACTTTAAAAATGATAAAGAAAAGAACATAAAGAAAGATCAAGATCAAGAACCCTCCATGTCATCCAATCCTTTTCATGATGTCTCTTATCCGCTTCAGGATTCTTTTGATCCTGCACATCCTTTTTCATGCATTCCACCATGTCTTAAGTCTTCTCCTAAGCAAGATCAAGCTACTACTTACATTGTTGAACTTATTGACAATCAAAATAACCTTACTACACTTGCACTTTCCAAAGATAATACTTCCATTAAGGTTGGTAAAAATGGTGTTGTTACTTCCAATGTTAAGCCTATTGAAAATCAAGAGAAAAATTATGCGCTTATGCTATCCAAAGATCCTTGTCAAGATCAAAGTCTTCCATCTTCTTATTCTACCACTCCATGTTCACTTCCACTTTCTACTCTTCTCGAGCCTTTGCAAGCTTTGAACAATCCTATCAAAGAAGGTGCTCATATTCAAGATGTCCATGATTCTATTGAAAATTCTAATGCTTAATCTAAAGATGCTGATATCCTTGGTTGTCATATAGATGTTGATGAACTTGTTGATTATCTTTTTTCATTTTCCACGTCCATCCTTGGACCTCTTCCACCACTACTAAGGGCTTCACGCCTTCCTTCCATCTTGGGTCCTTATGTCCCTTCACTTTCCCCTCCTAATGTTCCTAATTCGCCATCCATCTTGGGTCCTTACATCCCTCCATCTCCTATCTTCCCTCAAGATAAACATAGATGCATACCCTTGAATCCTTTTCATCCACCCACCCATCTAAACCAGTCATATCCTCCTTCTTCTTCCACAAGTCCCAAGTTTTTTGGAAGTAACTTGAATATTCATTACAAGAAAAAGAAGCAATACAAGAATCCATCAAAAAAAGAAGATCACCATGTCTCGTCTAATAGACATGGAAACATAAAGTCAAAAGAGATATCTAAGAAAAAAAATACAAGACAAGTATGGGTTCGAAAATCTATCATTGAAGATATTATCTCTAGATCATCAAAAAGAAATAAAAATCCTACGGCTATATGGATTCCAAAGTCTCTCTTGAAAGAATCTGGTGTTGAACAACAAGTGAATTTGACATTCAAGCTTCCAAAGGCTTCCACTTCATCTTCTTCCAAAAATATTCTTCCATTCCATGCGTCTAAACCTCAACTTCTGCTATCCATTCACTATATTCTTTCACGTATTCCTTCATTCACGTTTCCTCCATCCTTTTGCCACCCTCCAAGGTTTGTGTCGATGTTGATCTTGCCTTCCTTTCCATCTACCCTTTCAAAATCCTTCCATTCATTATCCTTCTACCTTCTATCATTTTTCCTCATTTGCCTATTCTTCTTATCTTCCAACCTCACTCGCTTTACATAAAATCTTATCCTCCATTTTTCTCTTCCATCTTCCTTTCCCTATCAGCATCTTTGAGTATATCATCTTGAATCCTTGGCATATCATGGTTTATCCTTTCAAGGAGCATTATCTAAAAAACTTGCCTTCTTCCAAAAAAAATAAAAAGAGAAATAAAAAAAATTTAAAAATGTGCCTTGGTGAAAACTTGGAAACAGGCACCTTGGTAGCAAAATTAAAGAGAAATAAATTCATCCTATGGTGAAAACCACTCCCTTGTGGCACCTTGGATAAGTACCATGATGAAAACTTGGCAATCAGGTATCATGCATAGTTCTTCTACATATTTCATCCATTCCATCTTCTCTTTTTGATCTTGATAATGTTGATCTATACACGAACATTTGGCTATTTTGTGAGCTATCTTATTATGATCTTGCTTTCATTCTCTTCCTGTTTAGCTTTCATGTCTATTTTCCTCCATTCATTTTCACCTATCGCTATCCTTTTCCCCTTTGGTCTTGATCTAATAAAAGAAAAGAGAAAGAGTAAAACACGATGCTTTGAAACCTCTTGACATGTCTACTCCTTTGGACTACATCCTTTCCTTCTTTGGCATTACGCTTTTGTGACTTATCCTATGCTGGCCTTTCATTGCTTGTTCAAATGCACTTTACATGACAATTTTCCCTAGCTTGAGTATTCTTGAGGAGTTTTCCCTTGAGGATTTCTTCCCTTCATTCTCCTTCATTCTCTTGTCTTCCATCTCTTCCACCAGCTTGCCAATCCCTTTTGTTCTCCACCTTGCTAGACATTGGGACTGCACAATATGATTTTGCTTGGGAGTTTGCAAATGGAAAAAGATGCTATCAAGTATACCAAGTATCAGAACAAGTATCAGAACAAGTATCAGAACTAGTATCAGAACAAGTATCAGAACCAGTATCAGAACCAGTATCAGAACAAGTATTAGAATAAGTATTAGAACTAGTATCAGAACAAGTATTAGAATCAGTATCAGATCAAGTATCAGAATGCCCACTGGGGCTACACCTTTTGCTTTAGTTTATGGGTCTGAAGCGGTACTGCCTATTGAGGTTGAAATCTCATCACTAAGAATCAGAATGCGTGGTCTAGTAACTGATGATGACTATAGAGTGTCTAAGTTGCAAGAACTTGAACTACTAGATGAGCGCAGACAAGCAGCTTATGATCATCTCAGAGTATATCAGAAGAGAATGTCTAGAGGTTACAACAAGAAAGTCAGACATAGAGAATTTCAGGTTGGTGATCTAGTCTTGAGAGGGAATCCTAAAAATCAATCACATCGAGAATGCAAGGGGAAGTTTGAACCCAACTGGCTGGGTCCCTTTGTAATCACTGCTATTTTTGGCTCTAGTGCCTATCAACTCTCAACGACTGAAGGAGAACAGCTCCGAGAACCAATCAACATTCTCCATTTGAAGAAATTCTACGCCTAAGGCATTTAGTCTATGGTAAAATATCCTAAAAAATCTTAAAAATTGGAAAAAATTCTTGAAAAAAATGAACATCTTGGTGAAAACCTGGCAATAGGCGCCTTGATGATTCACAAAAAAAGTAAAAAAAATTAAAAATGAGAAAAAAATACAAAAAAATGAGAAAAAAAAAGTGCCTTGGTAGCAAAAATAGAATCTCTGCCAAGATGGTGAAAACCCAGCAAACGTGCGCCACTTGTTTCAAAATGCTCCATCTATTAGCACAATCTTGGTCTTTTCTAGCTTTTCGTCTTGCTTTAGTTTGTACATATCTCCCAGTTTGTTTCTGGATTTCTAGTTTTCAATAAGTCGGTCTGTACACCAATCAACTCCAGCGTCTGTATCCTATCAATGCTTAACACTTGGGGGCAATCAATTTCATATCCTATGGTCTCCAGTATACTTTAGACATGTCATATCCAGTCAGAGTCCTTTGAAGCTTCATCTGAGTCAGTCAGTCAGTCTCCTCTCCAAAAAGGATTTTGCATCAACAATGCAATCAAACACAAACTGAAAACAATTTGTGCTTTATACATGCTTTTATCTCCTTGTATGCTTACTGATTCACATTGAGATTTTTGCATATTGTGTCCCTTTGAGCTTTTCGATGATGTCCTTTATAAGATTTAGAGAGTGATGACTAGGGGCATAATCTTTTCTTTGTTTTTTTCTTGTATGTGAAAATCTAACAACTTTGGAAATTTTGGATTGAAATGGTGTCCGACTATAAGAGCCTCTATCTCGAATTGGATGGCCATGCATACCTTGACCATTGATACCCGAAAAATTCAAGGATGTTTGATCTAACTATTGTCTTTTTGAGTGAGTTCTTTCACATAACTAGTAGGCATAAAATACTCGAACCCACATACCCGATTACATAAAACATAAAACATGCATGCTTTATGTTCGATTTGTATGGTTTACCCTAATATCGGGTAAATGGATCAAATACTCGAACCCACATGCAGCAAGATGAACCCTCATAAGGTTAGGAAGCGAGACACATAATCTCTGGGTCGCCAGGTATGAATGTCAGACATGAACATCTAGAAATGTGTGTGTGAATTTTGTACCTAATATGTAGACACAACACTTTAGTAAAACATTAGAGGTTAGAAAAAATTAAAATCGTGCAATGAATTGAAAGCTAAACTAACCAGGTGATTTACTGCCTTCTAATAGGTGCGAGTATGATGTTCTCAGATTGTTATCGAGATCAGTGACCTTGACGACACCTAAATGAAGGATTTGAATGCAAAACTGATATGAAATATGAATGCAATTAATCTATTTTTTTGGATTTTCTATGCAATAAGGATGAAAACTTGATATGAATCTAGAATCTAAGATGAAATTGATATGAAATTGATATGCAATGAATCTAACAAATGATATGAAAATGAATCTAAATGAATGATAAAAACCAAATTGATCTCACAATAGCCTTGATTCGCAATAAGCTTTGATTCTCCAGATAGCAATTCTTCAACGTGATTATGCAATTCTTGTGGATGCGTGGATGATTTGTGAAGAGCTAAAGCCTTAATTTATAGAAATCCAGGGCTTTGGAGGTGCATGAAAGAAAGTCATAAATCACTCAAATAAACTCAACTTGATTTTTGAATTATCTGATTATAAAGAATAATTAACTCACAAAAACATGCAAATCATGCAAAAATAGCTTTTTAACTTAAACTAGAAGTTTAGATCAACTTTAAAACTCAAAAATGATGTTGAGTTCCAAAAAGTCAATAACTTGCATTGATTTTCTGATTTGGAGTTTAACTGCTCTTTGATTGTGCATATGGATAATTATGAATTAATAAATAAATAAAGTGATTTATTCTCAACTTAACTGATTTTGAAAAATAAAATAATTGATTTATGGGTTAATCAATCATTTAATCAAACTTTTATTCAAAAATAATATCATCAAATATGACAACTTGCTTTAATTAATTAAATAAGAATTTAATCAATTAATGATAGGAATTTTGATTTATTGTCAAATTTAAATAATAATACTTAGGAATAAATATAATTAAATTCAATTAAATAATTAAGTGGCAAAATTAAATTTAATTAATTAAATATTGAGAATATTCAATTAATCAAACTTTAGGATAAATAAAATTTATCGTCAAATAATCATTAAATTAAAGATAATTATGATAATAGGAATATTACTAGGAATATTCCCCGATGCAGAATTTATGATAATCAATTAGGATTCGATGATGTTTAGATGTGCCTTAGGTTAGGACTTCGATGTCGATTTTGTTCGATATGTTGATGTAGGAGGTTAATGAACCTATAGCCCATTTTTGGGGTATTACATTTTGCCCCTCTTTGAATTGTTGTGCGAAGCACAGTGGTTCAAAGACAGTCTGTGTTTGATAAAGATATGAAACTGATTCAAAATTGATAATTGATATGAGATAGAAGCTGATTGAAAGATTTGATATGAAGATAATAGGTCCTGAATGACCAAAGATAATGTTAACTATAACAACAAATGAACGGATGATTGTGAAAAAGTGTCAAAACGCCTGATTCTAAACCTTATGATTGCAAAGAAGTGAGTGACTGATTCTAGACTCAATTGTCTTAGAAGAACCACGTAGGTATCACATTTGAACCCTTCAGTTACCAAAGAATCAAGGAAATAACACAATTGAACCGATAGTTGCAAAAATTGATACAATTTACAAGATTAGGAGAGTACCAGATTGATATGGATCTCGATGAATCTGATATGCCCCGAGCGATGATCGATTGGCCCCAAGCGATGAGGTCTTTTGATGAATCAACAATTAGATATGGTTGTTGTCTTGATTACTGAGGAAAGATATGATTTTAGCTTTAGATTACAGACTTTGAATGATGTGTAATACCATGCCCCCTTTGGGATTAAAATTGAAATTTGACAAGAAAAGCCAGCATTTGATAGTTTAGAAGCATGCTAATTGATTGGAAAAATGGTTAGACACGTTTGAAAATGCATTCTGCATCGTTTGGAGGTCCAGAAGACCAAGTTTGACTAGGTTTGACCATGATTTGACCATGGTTGACCAAGTTGAAATTTTGATAGTTTGATGTAAGATAATCAGTTAAGTTGAATACTAGATTTCTATGATGATGGAAGGTCGAATATGCAAGCAGTAGACCGTCCTAGGCCCAAAAAATTTTAAATCATAATTTTGACATAGTAAATGATCTTAGATTTTGATTTTGATCCAGAAAATGGATTCAGAACGTTGAAATTAGCCAGAGGTGCAATTTTTGTGAAAAACGGAGCACTTTTAAAAATTAGGTCAAATGCTATATAAAGGCCAGAAGGGTCATTTTCAAATCATTTCAACCATTTGACTTTTGAGATCTTGTGGAGCCCTCTGAGCAAGAAAATGGTAGAACAACGAGAACTAAAGGTACCTGTGAGTTTGCATCAATTTGAGCACAGCCGGAGACATGATAGACCTCGACAGTATGGACATTCGGTATGTGGACCTCTGTGCCCCTCTAAAAATTCAAAATTTTCATGTTTTATAGCATTTTAGAATTTTTTCGTATGCATTTTGCTTTTTGAATTTTGCATGTATGAAAACTCATACGAGTCCCAACCCAGACTTGTACGACATTTGAATTCCATTTGCTTTGTCATTTCATGCAATACCTAGTGTCGTATGAAGGGGACCCATGTGTCGTATGACATTTCATCGGGTCCCTAAAAACTCGTATGATACTGAATCCAGTGTCGTATGACCATGGATTGTCATATGGTCTATTGTGGAGTGTCGTACAACTTTTGGGGCTAGTCTGGACTGTCATATGAAAAATAAAGGTCTTAAAACTGATATTTAGGGCCAAATTTTGACTTGTCTGATTTCTGATGTTGATAGCTGACCTTTTAACCTACCTTCTGAAGTACCAAACTGTTCAATTTCTACACTATTAGCTTGTTGTTGAACCCAATTTCTGATAGAATTCCCTATTTTTGCATGATATAGGTCACATATCCAGATGTTCATGTCCAACATTCATACCCGATGACCCAGAGATTATGTGTCTTGCTTCCTGACCCTATGAGGGTTCATCTTGCTGCATGTAGGTTCGAGTATTTGATCCATTTACCCAATATTAGGGTAAACCATGGCCTTTTGACTACACTGATTAAGCGATTCCATTTGGAGACACAAACATTTCACTTACCGACTGGAGAGATCACTGTGACTCCAGAGGACATCTATAGGATATTATGCATTCCCTTCCATAGCAGTCGACGTCCTGAGTATGTGAGTTCCGGCCAGATTGGTCTTCATGCATTTAGGCGTCTGTTCGGGGATGATACATAGTTGACGGTGTGTGTGTGAATTTTGTACCTGATCTATAGACACAACACTTCAGTAAAACATTAGAGGTTAGCTATAATCAAAATCGTGCAAAATTGAAATCTACTCTAACCAAGCGATTTACTGCCTTCTAGTAGGTGCGAGATTGATGTTCTCAGATTGTAATCGAGATCAGTGACCTAGATGACACCTAAATGAAGGATTTGAATGCAATTGATCTAGATATGAGATTGAATGCAATTAAGCTATTTTTTTCTTTATATTTCCTATGCAATATGAATGATTAATCTAATATGAAATCTATGCTAGATGAAATTGATATGCTATGAATGCTATTGAAAATTGATATGCAATGCTAATCTAACAATGATATGCAATATGAATGCAAAAATAAGATTGATCTCACAAAGATGTCGATTTGCAAGAGCTTTGATTCTTCAATTCCAATTCTCCAGCGTGATTGTGCAAAAATATGAGATGCTTGGATGCAAATTTGAGAGATCTGATGCAAATTCGAGAGATGATTGAGAGATGAATTATGAAGAGATGAGCCTTGTTTTTATAGAAATCTAAGGCTTTGGAGGTGCATGAGAAAAAACCATAAATCACTCAAATAACTCAGGTTGATTTTTGAGTTATTTTTAAATAAAGGATAATTAACTCACAAAAACATGCAAAAGCTAAGCTTTAACTCAAAATAGAGTTTAACTTTAATTGATAATTGATAGTTGTTTGCTTTTATGATTGTGCATATTTTATTTATGAATTAATTTAATAATAAAGTGATTTATTTCCAACTTAACTGCTTTTAAAAATAAAATAATTGATTTATGAGTTAATCAATTATTTAATCAAACTTTTATTAAAAATTATATTATTAAATAATGACAATTTGTTTTAATTAATTAAATAAGAATTTAATCAATTATTCATATGATATTAGATTTATTCTCAAAATTAAATAATACAATTAATAATAGATAGAATTAAATTTAATTATACAATTAAGTGGCAAATATTAAATCTAATTAATTAAATATGCAAAATATTTAATTAATCAAATTTTAGGATAAATGTGATTTATTGCCAAATAATTATAAAATTAAAGATAATTATGATAATTTAGGAATATTGTTAGGAATATTCCTCGATGCAGAATTTAAGATAATCAATTATGATTCGATGATGTTTAGATGTGCCTTAAATTAAGACTTTGATGCCGATTTCGTTCGATATGTTGTAGGAGGTTAATGAACTTATAGCCCATTTTTGGGGTATTACATTTTGCCCCTCTTTGAATTACTGGGCTAAGCGCAGTGGTTCAAAGATAGTCTGTGTTTGATAAAGATATGAAACTGATATTTGAAATTGATAATTGATTTGAGATAGAAGCTGATTGATATTGAATTGATATGAAGATAATAGGTCATGAATGACCAAAGATAATGTTCACTGTAGTAGCAATGAACCTATGATTGTGAAAAAGTGTCAAAACGCCTGATTCCAAACCTTAGGATTGCAAAGAAGTGAGTGACCCGTTCTAGACTCGATTATCTTAGCAGAACTAGTAGGTATCACATCCAAACCCTTCAGTTGCCGAAGAACCAAGGAAAGAACACTATGATCCGATGGTTGCAAAAATTGATACAGTTTACAAAATTAGGAGAATACCAGATTGATATGGATCTTGATGAATCTGATATGCCCCAAGTGATGATAGATTTGCCCCGAGCGATGAGGTCTTTTTTGATGAATCGGTAACTAGACATCATTATTTGTCTTGATCACTGATGAAAGATATTGATAGATTTGATCGATAGAATTTTGATTTACAGACTTTGAATTGATGTGCAATACCATGCCCCCTTCGGGATTAAAATTGAAATCTGACAAGAAAAGTCAGCGTTGATAGTTCAGAAGCATGTTAATTGATTTGAGAAGTGGTTATACACATTCAAGAATGCATTCTGCATCGTTGGAAGGTCCCAAAAAGACCAAGTTTGACTAGGTGAAACCATGAGTTGACCATAGTTGACCAAGTTGAAATTTTGATAGTTTGATGTTAGATAATCAGTTAAGTTGAATACTGGATTTTTGTGATGATCGAAGGTCGATTATGCAAGTAGTTAATAATATGAATGATCTCAAATTTTAATTTTGATCCCGAAAAAAGATTCTACTTACTGCTTCGTTGGAGGAACCTTCGTGTAAGATTCAGTTCTTGTTAGATTTGAAGAATTAATATGAAAAATTATTTAAGCATTGAAGTTTGTTTAGCCATTGTGAGATCATGCAACATGAAAAATGCAATGAGACATGCAAAATGAAATGAGACATGCAAAATGAAATGCAACCTAAGACCTAGGACCTAGTCACTGATCATATGTCGATTTGTTATCATCATTGAACTTTTAGGTAACCGGATAAATCAATACAATGCCCACTAGCCATGAAACCATAGACATATGAATATTGATTTGTATGCGCAAGAATCAATACAACACCCACTGGTTATACAACCATGGACATATGAATATTGATTTGTTTTCAAAATGTTGGATCAGATATAAGCACCAAGGCACAAACGCCAGGATGACCTGAATATCATGTCCATTTTGATATAGCAATTTGTACAAGCATCAAAATATAAACGTCATGATGACCTAAGTACACCTTGCGTTGCAAACACATCAAACAGTCAAGAGATCATTCTAAATCCAATGTGAATTACCCGTAGTGACCCTTTATCATTCACATCCTTAGGCAAGATTGCGTTCCACAGTAGGAGAAAGAACTTACTCAAAAAGAAAATAGTTAGATCAAACTTCTTTGAACTGTCTGGATATCAATGGTCGAGGTATGCATGGCCATCCAATTCGAGATAGAGGCTCTTAGAGTTGGACACCATTTCAATCCGGAATTTCCAAAGTTGTTAGATTTTCACATACAAGCAGAAGACAAAGAAAAGATTATGCCCCCAATCATCACTCTCTAAATCTTATAAAGGACATCATCGAAGAGCTCGAAGGGACATAATATGCAAAAATCTCAATGCGAATCAGTAAGCATACAAGGAGATAAAAGCATGTAAAAAGCATAGATTATTTTCAGTTGAGTTTTGATGTTTGATTGTTGTAGATGCAAAATCCTTTTTGGAGACAAGACGGACTTGACTGACTCAAATGAAGCTTCAAAGGACTCTGACTGGATATGATATGTCTAAGATACACTGGAGGCCATAGGATATAACATTGATTGTTTCCAAGTTGGAACATTGATAGGATACAGACACTTGAGCAGATTGGTGTACAAACTGACTTATTGAAAAACTAGAAATGCAGAAACAAACCGGGAGATATGTACAAACTAAAGCAAGACTGAAAGCTGGGAAAGACCAAGATTGTGCTGATAGATGGAGCATTTGGAACAAGTGGCACCCGTTTGTCGGGTTTTCACCATCTTGGTAGAGATTTTATTTTTGCTACCAAGGCGCCTGTTTCCAGGTTTTCACCAAGGCACTTTTTCATTTTTTTCATTTTTTTGTATTTTTGATATTTTTTTATTTTTTTGAATTTTTGATATTTTTTTATTTTTTTTTGTGAATCATCAAGGTGCCTATTGCTAGGTTTTCACCAAGATGTTCATTTTTTCAAGATTTTTTCAGATTTTTAAGATTTTTTCAAGATATTTAACCATAGACTGAATGCCTTAGGCATAGAATTTCTTCAGATGGAGAACGTTGATTGGTTCTCAGAGCTATTCTCCTTCAGTCGTTGAGAGTTGATAGGCACCAGTGCCAAAACTAGCAGTGATAACAAAGGGACCCAGCCAATTGGGTTCGAACTTCCCCTTGCGTTCTCGATGTGATTGATTTTTAGGATTTTCTCTCAACACTAGATCACCAACCTGAAATTCTCTATGTCTGACTTTCTTGTTGTAGCCTCTAGACATTCTTTTCTAATACACTCTGAGATGATCATACGTTGCTTGTCTGCGCTCATCTAGTAGTTCCAGTTCTTGTAACCTAGACGCTCTATAGTCATCATCAGTTACGAGACCATGCATTCTAATTTTTAGTGATGGGATTTTGACCTCAATAGGTAGTACTACTTCAGACCCATAAACTAAAGCAAAAGGTGTAGCCCCTGTAGGTGTTCTGATACTTGTTTTGTAGGCCCATAGAGCTGGATTAATCATGAGATACTTTTTCTAATACTTGTGCTGATACTGGTTCTGATACTGATTCTAATAATTGTTCTGATACTGATTCTGATAATTGTTCTGATACTAGTTCTAATACTAATTCTGATACTAATTATGATAATTGTTCTGATACTGGTTCTAATACTGATTCTGATAATGATTCTGATAATTATTCTGATACTGGTTCTAATACTGGGTATACTTGATAGCATATTTTTCTATTGCAAACTCCCAAGCAAGATCATATCGTGCAGTCCCAATGTCTAGCAAGGTGGAGAACAAGAGGGATTGACAAGCTAGTGGAAGAGATGGAAGACAAGAGAATAAAGGATAATGAAGGGAAGAAATCCTCAAGGGAAAACTCCTCAAGAATACCTAAGATAGGGAAAAATTGTCATGTAAAGCGTATTTAGACAAGTAATGAAAGGCTAGCATAGGATAAGTCACAAAAGCATGATGCAAGAGCAGGAAAGGATGCAGTCCAAAAGAGTAGACATGTCAAGAGGCTTCATAGCACTGTGTTTTACTCTTTCTTTCTTTTTTTATTAGATCAAGACCAAAGGGGAAAAGGATAGCGATAGACGAAAATGAATGGAGGAAGATGGATATGAAGGCTAAACATGGAAGGAATGAAAGCAAGATCACCGTAAGATAGCTCACAAAATAGCTAAATATTCGTGTATAGATCAACATTGTCAAGATCAAAGAGAGAAGATGGAATGGATGAAATATGTAGAAGAACTACGCATGATGCCTGATTGCCAAGTTTTCATCATGGTACTTATCCAAGGTGCCACACGGAAGTGGTTTTCACCATAGGATGAATTTATTTCTCTTTACTTTTACTACCAAGGTGCCTGTTTCCAGGTTTTCACCAAGGCACATTTTTAATTTAATTTAATTTTTTTTGGAAGAAGGAAATCTTTTTAGATAATGCTCCTTGAAAGGATAAACCATGATATGCCAAGGATTCAAAATGATATGCTCAAAGATGCTGATAGGAAAAGAAACATGGAAGAGAAAAATGGAGGATAGGGTTTTATGTAAAGCGAGTGAGGTTGGAAGATAGGAGGAATAGGCAAATGAGGAAAAAGGATAGAAGGTAGAAGGTTAATGAATGGAAGGATTGTGAAAGGGTAGATGGAAAGGAAGGCAAGATCAACGTAAACACACACCTTGAAGGGTGGCAAGAGGGTGGAGGAAACGTGAATGAAGGAATACGTGAAGGAATATGGTGAATGGATAGCAGAGGTTGAGGTTTGGGTGCATGAAATGGAAGAATATTTTTGGAAGGAGATGTAGTGGAAGCCTTTGGAAGCTTGAATGTCAATTTCACTTTTTGTTCAACACCAGACTCTTTCAAGAGAGACTTTGGAATCCATATAGTCGTAGGCTTTTTATTTTCTTTTGATGATTTAGAGATAATATCTTCAATGATGGATTTTGGAACCCATACTTGTCTTGTAGTTTTTTTTTTAGATATCTCTTTTGACTTTATGCCTCCATGTCATTTAGAGGAGACATGGTGATCTTCTCTTTTTGATGGATTCTTGTATTGCTTTTTTTTTTTGTATTGAACATTCAAGTTACTTCCAAAAGACTTGGGATTTGTGGAAGAGGGAGGATATGACTGGTTTAGATGGGTGGGTGGATGAAAAGGATTCAAGGGTATGCATCTATGTTGATCTTGAAGAAAGATGGGAGATGGAGGTATGTAAGGACCCAAGATGGATGGCAAATTAGGAGAGTTAGGAGGGGAAAGTGAAGGGACATAAGGACCTAAGATGGAAGGAAGGCGTGAAGATCTTTGTAGTGGTGGAAGAGGTCCAAGGATGGAAGTGGAAGACGCAAAAGGATAATCAATAAGTTCATCAGCATCTATATGACAACCAAGGATATCAGCATCTTTAGAGTGAGCATTAGGATCTTCAATAGAATCATGGACATCTTGAATATGAGCACCTTCTTTGATAGGATTGTTCAAAGCTTGCAAAGACTTAGGAAGAGTAGAAAGTGGAAGTGAACATGGAGTGATAGAACAAGAAGATGAAAGACTTTGATCTTGACAAGGATCTTCAGATAGCATAAGCGCATAATTTTTTTCTTATTTTTCAATAGGCTTAACATTGGAAGGAACACCATTTTTACCAACCTTAACGAAAGTATCATCTTTGGAAAGCGCAAGCGTAGTAAGGTTATTTTGATTGTCAATAAGCTCAACAGTGTAAGTAGTAGCTTGATCTTGCTTAGGCGAAGACTTAAGACATGGTGGAATGCATGAAAAAGGGGGTACAGGATCAAAAGAACCCTGAGGCGGATAAGAGACATTGTGAAAAGGAGTGGATGACATGGAGGGTTCTTGATCTTGATTTTTCTTTATGTTCTTTTCTTCATCATTTTTAGAGTCCTCTTGACATGGAGTCACTTCTAAGGAAAAGGAAGCATGTTGGGATTGTATGGATGAATTTGGAAGAGATGGTGGAGGACTAGCTGAAGTAGGGATTATAGCATATGAAGGCTTAGGCTCTTTAGGTTTATCATTATTGAAAGTATTGGTATCCAAGTGAAGGTTAGCTTGAGTTTCTTCAAGGGGTAGCCCTAGAGGATAACTATAGGGAACCGCATGAAAAGTATCAGGGCTTGTGTCGGATGAAGGTTCTGTGAAAGATTTGAAAGACTCAGAAGCTTTAAGAAATGTATGAGTATTGGAGGAAGTAGGGGATGAAAGGGAACCATCACCAGACAAAGGTTCAGCATTAACATGATCTTGCTTGAGAGTGTAATCTTTATTTTCAGTTGGAGAGTTCTTAGAGGAGAGATCCTTATAGTATTGACGTTTCAAGCTAGCACGATGTATTTTATAGTCCTCAGCAGTAGTAGATGGATCATAATCAAGGTATTGTCCACAAAAGCCATCAAAGTCTCTTTCAAAATCAGAATCATATGGATCACCATCACAATCTATCTAATGTGACGGCCCATTTGTAGTAAGCAGGAATGAACGATGAGGAGGACTCTTAGGAACAAAGGTGTCATAGGTATCATTACATTGTCTGTCGTCATAGTCATCATAGTCTCCAAAGCTAGATGTGTCACTCTCCGTGGAAGAGGTATCATATTGCTCAAATTTTTTTCGGGGGCATGGTGACATGTACAAGTCTTTATCAAATGGAAAAGAGTATAGAGGTTCCTTTTCTTTCTCAAGTTTGTCAAGCTGGACTTGCATAGCTTGCAGCTGCTTCATCATAGCGGCGATCATAATTTCTTCCTCATGTGTACTGATTCTTTGAGACATGTGTACTGATTTTCAATAGCTACTGATTTGTTCTTGACACAATGATATTTTTGACAGATTCTGGAACTAGGCTGGAAACATTGGATATCTTGCAATTTGACAATTTCTGACAACTCTCTCAAATTTTTCCAAACGACACTCTGTAGATTCGTATGACATTGGGTAGTCTATGAAATGATAGTTGCTAAACTCGTACGACAGTTGGGTAGCAATGAAACGACAGTTGACAAAACTCGTACGACAGTTGCTAACAAGGTTTTGACTTTCTTGAATTTGCTGGTTTGAAAACTCGTACGACACTAGGTTCTCAATCGTATGACAGATGGGCAATACTGAAACGACACTTGACAAAACTCGTACGAATTTTGACTTCTTGAAATGACTTTTGACTCCAGAAAGATTTTATGTCAATTTTTGCAAAATTTAAGGTCTTCAGTTTTGGATTGTTTGCAAATTGTATTGTCCAGATTTTGAAGGTTATACCAGATTTGATCATTTTTAATAGCCAAGTAGATAAACAAGCGCGCAGAACAACAAGCAAGTGATTCCAAGCACGTCTGAAAATAATGAACAAGGGAAAAAGCAACCTTGTGCATGAACAATTAAGTGACCAAATTGTGCTAATCCTTGAGAGTACTAATTGTGTATGTTCTAAAAGTTTTGCAATAACACACATATACCTGAAAGTGAAAAATTGGCCTCTCTAGGGTTTTTAGTAATGGTTTGATTCTGCAACTTTTATGATTCAAAGGGGTGAACTCCAATCCCGACGCACCAGGGTTTTGACATAGTCTAAGAACTTAATCTTCAAGAGCTGCTAGGGAGATCTGACAACCCAACAATGAACCATACCCGTGGAGATTTCTTCCACAAGGACATTTATATAGCGGCTGTTACTACCATGGCGAAAATGGCTATTACCGCTTGAGGTTCCATCAACGCAGTTTTCCCTGTGAAGGGATTGTCCGCTACGGTTAACCCTCTCTAAAGGTGACTCACAAATTTATACCACAAGGGGACTTGGCTCCAAATCCAAGGTTTTTGACACCTTTTCACTTTTAACCCAAACAAAGCAAGCAGATTAATTTGACACGCTAAGACAAAGTTTTGTTCCACCAAGGCCTGTGATATCAACTTCATGTGATCTATCAACCTCTTTGGGGAGAGAATGTATCAATCAATAAGAGAAGACGCACCAACTAATTTTGATTCACCAAAGCTCGTGATATCAACCCCACGTGATCTATCAACCTCTCCGGAGAGAGAATGTGTCGATCAATAAGAGAAGACGCACTAACCAAGCTGAATGTGAAACGCACTAAGTATCCTCCCTACCTACAAGGATTCTGTCATCAAGAAAGATTTCTCTAGGAATCCAATCTCTCAAGAATCACGAATAGTGTTCATAGGGCCTAATTACTATGTGAGCACAGATATATTCCCGAAAGCAAATCTACCAAAAGTACCCAAAAAGCAGAAAGAGGAACACTTAACGCTTAAAACAAATATGAGATGAGTCCACAAGGTGGAACATTTAACATCTCACACAAGCTAAAAACGAGTCCCCAAATTAGAAAACAAGTAAGTTCCTAAAAGTACAAAAGGGTTGCCAAGTGGAAAACTTAACGCTTCTGTCCTGTTGACCCCTCCCCTTTATGGCGCTGAGATTGCAACCACGGGGCGGAAATGAGGGGCCAATGGATTAGCGAGTCCAATAACCCAAGATAGCAATCAAGATCAATCACAAGTATCTAAGACTACTTAATGAATCCTTAAGGGGTTACAACCTAGTATCAATTATGCAAGTGTGTAGAACAAAAGCATGAAAAGAATCACCCAAGCTAGACACACGAGAGATTTATTTTAAGGCAAAATTGAAATTTTATTAGATGAAGGAGAGTACCTGGGATCCTTGCAATGCACTTAGTAGATTTTACCTAATTTTTAGCAATTCTTGTTGAGCTTTTCCATGCAAGCAAGTGACAAACTCCCCAACAAGCAAACAAGCAAACAAGATATGCAAAATATATTCAACTTATGAAAACCATAGGGTTAGCTCTAAAAATAAATTATTATCAGCAATAATAACCAGTAATTAACCCAAATGACAACTCATATCATTCATTGAACCATGTAAAATAAATAAGTGCATACCCATCACAAAACTTTATTTTTTTTGCTGCATTTGACCTAGTCAACAAGATCTAATTTTTTTGATATGATTTTGGTCACAAAAATAGAAATTCAAAATAGAGACCCCTACTAAAAAATAGAGAGCTTTCCAAAAATGCAAAAATTTTAAAAAAATCTCTTCATTTGTGCCCTAGAGACCCGTTTTATCAAAATAGACCAGTTTTTGAAAATTGACTATTTGAGCTATTAAATTGCATCCAAATTTAAAACAAAAAATAATAGACCCCCTATAGAATTTGAAGAGCTTTCCGAAAATGTAAAAATTTCCAAAAAATATTCTGTCTTGCGCCAAAAATTAATTTTTTATGAGAAATTGAAAAAAAATTATTAAAAATTAAAAAAAATTTATAAAATTTTGAATTTTTTATCGAAGCTTCCCCAATATGTCACAAACCTGAAAAAAAAATTTCAGACCAAACCTCCAAGATATTTGGGAGATAAAATTAAATCTTTGAAACTTTGGGGTTTTAGCTCCCCAAAAAAATTAAAACCAGCATGCAAAGGTGGGTTGCCCCACGGTGGGCGCCAGAAATGTGTGTGTGAATTTTGTACCTGATTTATAGACACAACACTTCAGTAAAACATTAGAGGTTAGCTATAATCAAAATCGTGCAAAATTGAAATCTACTCTAACCAAGCGATTTACTGCCTTCTAGTAGGTGCGAGATTGATGTTCTTAGATTGTAATCGAGATCAGTGACCTAGATGACACCTAAATGAAGGATTTGAATACAATTGATCTAGATATGAGATTGAATGCAATTAAGCTATTTTTTTCTTTATATTTTCTATGCAATATGAATGATTAATCTGATATGAAATCTATGCTAGATGAAATTGATATGCTATGAATGCTATTGAAAATTGATATGCAATGCTAATCTAACAATGATATGCAATATGAATGCAAAAATAAGATTGATCTCACAAAGATGTCGATTTGCAAGAGCTTTAATTCTTCAATTCTAATTCTCCAGCGTGATTGTGCAAAAATATGAGATGCTTGGATGCAAATTTGAGAGATCTGATGCAAATTCGAGAGATGATTGAGAGATGAATTATGAAGAGATGAGTCTTGTTTTTATAGAAATCCAAGGCTTTGGAGGTGCATGAGAAAAAGCCATAAATCACTCAAATAACTCAGGTTGATTTTTGAGTTATTTTTAAATAAAAGGTAATTAACTCACAAAAACATGCAAAAGCTAAGCTTTAACTCAAAATAGAGTTTAGCTTTAATTGATAATTGATAGTTGTTTGCTTTTATGATTGTGCATGTTTTATTTATGAATTAATTTAATAATAAAGTGATTTATTTCTAACTTAACTGCTTTTAAAAATAAAACAATTGATTTATGGGTTAATCAATTATTTAATCAAACTTTTATTAAAAACTATATTATTAAATAATGATAATTTGCTTTAATTAATTAAATAAGAATTTAATCAATTATTCATATGATATTAGATTTATTGTCAAAATTAAATAATACAATTAATAATAGATAGAATTAAATTTAATTATACAATTAAGTGGCAAATATTAAATCTAATTAATTAAATATGCAAAATATTTAATTAATCAAATTTTAGGATAAATGTGATTTATTGCCAAATAATTATAAAATTAAAGATAATTATGATAATTTAGGAATATTGTTAGGAATATTCTTCGATGCAGAATTTAAGATAATCAATTATGATTCGATGATGTTTAGATGTGCCTTAGATTAAGACTTTGATGTCGATTTCGTTCGATATGTTGATGTAGGAGGTTAATGAACTTATAGCCCATTTTTGGGGTATTACAGACAGGGTCCATTTCTTGGGAGACCCTTGTACAGAGATATGGTCAGACGCACTATTTAGAGTGCATTATTACTGGGATGATCGGTGAGCTCATCATGTCAGGCCGTCAGCAGAATAACTTTTTGATGGGATGGGCTCCGATGGTAGCACTTCTTATGGCCACTCCCACTGAGCTTTCCTGGGGTCAGTGCTTGTTGGCCCACATATTTTCAGAGATGCATGAGGTTGTGTATCAAGATTGCAAGAGCTTTGCTTCTGGAGCTCTTGTATTACAGATATGGGCATGGGAGCATATCCCAGTGTTGAGACCAGTTTTCTAGACACATTGGCAACCATAGGAGCTAGTGATATATAGGTATGTTGGTTGTGTTACACAGGTCCGCATGGGTCATACTGAGTACTTTTGCGATGCTTAGATGATATGACATTTGTGCATTGGAGACCCTACTTGCAGATAGAGGCCTGGCCCACTGCGAGGGAGTAGTATAGTTTTCTTTTTCAGAGTCGGGTACTTATTGGTCGGTCTCCCACCATTTTGGAGAGATTTTTGATTACTAGAGTGTGGCGTCAGTATGGACGCAGATAGGATGCCCCATAGGAGTATACTACATATGCTCGCATTGTTCATGAGATTGGGCTCAGATGGACACAGAGGCTCACTTATTCGCTATGTTCAGAGGAGTACAATGCTATCATAGGTAGAGACTGGGATTACCATCCATAGGTTATTGATGCAGGGGTCACAGATGGATACATTTCTTGGCTTGCTGATCATCTTGTTCATAGATTCTTGGATCCCACTGAGTTGATACCCTCCATGGAGGAGGCGATGGATGTTATAGGTGCTCCTATGGGACAGGGCCTGAGACCGCAGGTAGTGCATCCTACACCACCCAAATAGAGAGCGATGGCTCCACTTCAGAGACCATTAGGACATATGAGGCCCCCTCATCCTTTTACTTCTATAGCAGGTACATCCATAGGGTCACAGAAGCGGACCAGGGGTGAGAGGGGCACTTTGGGCAGTGTTGGTTTTGCAGATGAGGTTTTAGCAGATGAGCAGTTCGTACGTGGTGATGGAGATACCTTACAGGTAGATACCACTTTTGATCTAGGAGCTGAGGTTAGATGCCGTAAGGTACATAGAGAAAATACCACTAATCAGTAGCCAGAGCAGCCACAAGACACAAAGATGCCAGTAGCTGAGGCTGATCCTACTGTTCCTCTTACTTCATCAGAGACTATCAGACATCTCAGAGCTCAAGTCTGGGACCTAAAGGTACAGAGTGCTAGGTGGGAGGAGAGGTATCTAGAAGTAGATAGGCAACGCACAAAGCTTCGTGCAGAGTTTTGATCAGAGGTTCAGAGATTACAAACAAAGGTGACCCATCAGACCTCACAGGCTTCATATTACATGTCTGCATACTATGTTGTTGTTCCTGCTGCGCAGAGAGTACCTACTTATTTAGATTACATGGCAGCCTCAGAGGGAGCTGGGGCACCGAGAGTAGAGGCCATACCAGATGCACCACCACCTCCTCCACCAGATACCAAGGAGCGTGCCGATAGTTGATTCTTGTTCTCATGTTTTGATATACTCTGTTCTTTTTTATCACTGATATACTGTTCTGACCCTGATAGCTCTCTAGAGCTCATTTTTTTGTACATTGTGCCAGTAGTGCACCCTTGACACATTCCAAGTTGATGATATATATGAGATTGATATTTTGGATCGTGACTTCATTTATACTTGTCATGTTTGGATTTATGATGATATCATGTTATGCTTATGCTATGAGTAGTGTTGAATGTATGTATGGATCAATGCAATGCAATGATTTCATTCATATGTATGGATGTTATGCAAATATAATTGATTATGAAAAGATGTATGTATGTTTTATGCTTATGCAATGGATGTAATGTAATGCAATAAATGGTAATGATATGAGATGTAAATGCAGTGATATACATGATATGTTTTTGCAGGTTGATGAAGACAAGTACTCAGTCTTATGTCAAAAGGATGTTTAACCCAGGAGGGTTACTACTTGCAGTTCAGTGAAGAGACCTTCGAGTGAGACTCAGCTCTCATTGGATATGAAAAATTGTTTAAGCTTTGAAGTGTTTCCAAACATTTGTGAGATCATGCAAACATGCAAAATGAAATGCAACCTAAGACTTCGGACCTAGTCACTGATCATGTGTCGATTATTCTCATCATTGAACTTTTAGGTAACCAGATAAATCAATACAATGCCTACTAGTTATGAAACCATAAACATATGAATATCGATTTATATGTGCAAGAATCAATACAATAACCACTGGTCAACAACCATGGATATATGAATATTGATTTTGTTTTCGGAATGTCAAATTTGATATAAGCACCAAGGCATAAACGTCAGGATGACCTGAATATCATGTCCATTTTGATATAGAAATTTGTATAAGCATCAAAACATAAATGTCGTGATGACTAGAATATGCCTTGCGTGTACAAACACATCAAACAGTCAAGAGATCATTCAAAATCCAATGTGAATTACCCGTAGTGACCCTTTATCGTTCACATCCTTAGTTAAGATTGCATTTCACAATAGGAGAAAGAAATCACTCAAAAAGATAATAGTTAGATCAAAATTCTTTGAATTT
This sequence comes from Chamaecyparis obtusa, assembly GCA_027943335.1. Classification (NCBI taxonomy): domain Eukaryota; kingdom Viridiplantae; phylum Streptophyta; class Pinopsida; order Cupressales; family Cupressaceae; genus Chamaecyparis; species Chamaecyparis obtusa. The sequence goes on from BSBK01003299.1 coordinate 2,461,866, forward strand.
TTTGGGAATCAATGGTCGAGGTACGCATGGCCATCCAATTTGAGATAGAGGCTTTTACAGTCAAACACCATTTCAATCCAAAATTTTCAAAGTTGTTAGATTTTCACATACAAGAAGAAAACAAAGAAAAGATTATGTCCCTAGTCATCATTCTCTAAATCCTATAAAGGACATCATCGAAGAGCTCGAAGGAACACAATATGCAAAAATCTCAATGCGAATCAGTAAGCATACAAGGAGATAAAAACATGTAAAACATCGATTGTTTTCAGTTTGCGTTTGATGTTTGATTGCGTTGTTGTAGATGCAAAATCATTTTTGGAGACAAGACTGACTAACTAACTCACATGAAGCTTCAAAGGACTCTGATTGGATATGATACATCTAAGATACATTGGAGGCCATAGGATTTTACATTGATTGCCCCCAAGTGTTAAACATTGATAGGATACAGACGCTGGAGCTGATTGGTGTACAGACCAACCTATTGAAAACAGGAATGCGGAAACAAACCGGGAGATATGTACAAACTAAAGCAAGACTAAAAGCTAGGAAAGACCAAGATTGCACTGATAGATGGAGCATTTTGAAAAAAGTGGCACCCATTTGCCGTGTTTTCACCATCTTGGCAGAGATTCTATTTTTGCTACCAAGATGCCTATTTCCAAGTTTTCACCAAGGCACTTTTTCTTTTTCTCATTTTTTTTGTATTTTTCATTTTTTCAATTTTTTTTGTACTTTCGATTTTTTTAAAAAAAAATTTGTGAATCATCAAGGTGCCTATTGCTAGGTTTTCTCCAAGATGTTCATTTTTTCAGGACTTTTTCCAATTTTTTAGATTTTTTTTAAGACATTTTACCATAGAGTGAATGCCTTAGGCGTAGAATTTCTTCAGATGGAGAACGTTGATTGGTTCTCAGAGCTATTCTCCTTCAGTCATTGAGAGTTGATAGGCACTAGAGCCAAAAGTAGTAGTGATTACAAAGGGACCTAGCGAGTTGGGTTCAAACTTCCCCTTGCGTTCTCGATGTGATTGATTTTTAGGATTCTCTCTCAAGACTAGATCACCAACCTGAAATTCTCTGTGTCTGACTTTCTTGTTGTAGCCTCTAGACATTCTCTTCTGATATACTCTGAGATGATCATATGCTACTTGTCTGTGCTCATCTAGTAGTTCAAGTTCTTGCAACCTAGACACTCTGTAGTCATCATCAGTTACTAGACCATGCATTCTGATTCTTAGTGATGGGATTCCAACCTCAATAGGTAATACCGCTTCAGACCCATAAACTAAAGCGAAGGGTGTAGCCCCAGTAGGTGTTCTGATACTTGTTCTGTAGGCCCAAAGAGCTGGATTGATCATGAGATGCTAGTCTCTTCCTATTTTATTAACTGTTCTGTGCAAGATTTTCAATAGATTTTTGTTAGAGGCCTTAGCTTGGCCATTCCCTTGAGGATAGTAAATAGAAGACCAATGTTGTGTGATCTTGAATTGGCACATATATCATCGAGGTCTTTGTTCTTGAATTGTTCACCATTATCTGTGATTATGGAATGAGGTATCCCATATCTGCATATGATATAGTTTAATATGAACATAGATATTTGCTTACCAGTTGCTTGTGTTAAAGGGACTGCTTCGACCCATTTTGTAAAATAATCTGTAGCTGTGATTATATGGGTATGTCCATTAGAAGAATGAGGATGAATCATCCCGATAAGATCAAATGCCCATTGGTAAAAAGGCCATTGTGTTGTAAAGGGGATTAGATCCCTCCCTGGAGCATGAATTAGGTTTCCATGTACTTGACACTTTTGACAATTCTTAGCAAATTTGATAGCCTCTTTCTCCATCTCAGGCCAATAGGACCCAGCCCTGATAAGTTTTTGAGCTAGTGTTAAACCATTCGAGTGTGACCCACAAATACCATCATGGACTTCCTCTAATGCACATTGAGACTCTTCTCATTCTAAACATCTAAGTAGCGTACCATCTAGACCTCATTTGTACAGATCGTGACCAATGATGACATATCGGGAGGCATTACAGATAAGGTATCTTTTCTCATGGTGGTTGAAGGTATCGGGAATGATTTGGTCTTGGAGATAGGAAAATAGGTTTTTGTATCTGGATGAATCATAACCTACAACAGTGCAGATCATGCGGGTTTCGGGAGAATCATATGCAGGATAGGATAGTGCTTCCACCAGGAACTCGTAGCATAGCTCATGTTCAGGCTGCTGTAATAAAGTAGATAGTGTTGCCATTGCATCGGTAGCCTTGTTCTCCATTCTAGGTATTTTCTCAAATGTGATAGATATGAAATACTTCTTTAAATCATCTACCATTCTCTTGTAAGGAATGAGCTTTTCATCTTTAGTTTGGTACACATCATTGACTTGATGAATAACAAGTTGAGAGTCTCCATGAATGTGTAGTTCTGTTACTCTCCATTCAATTGCTATTTTCATACCATTCAAAAGGGCTTCATATTCAACAATATTGTTTGTACAAGGAAAATTTAATCTAAATGCTTTTGGGATTGAGTATCCTTGAGGAGTTATGAACAATATGCCGCTCCAGATCCATTCTGTGTATAGGAGCCATCAAAGAATAACTGCCATTCTCTAGAAGAAAGAGTCATGATAGAGGAATCTGGAAATTCCATTTGCATTGGTGTATTATCAATCATAGGTGCATCTACTAATTGATCAGCAATAACCTGCCCTTTGATAGCTTTTCATTCCACATATTCAATGTCAAATTCACTTAAGAGCATAACCCATTTAGCTAATCTACCTGTGAGGGCAGCTTTGCTTAGTAGGTACTTTAGTGGATCAATCTTGGCTACCAATTGAGTGGTATGAGCTAACATGTAGTGTCTTAGTTTCTGTGATGCAAAGATCATAGCTAGACAAGCTTTCTCAATCATTGAATAGTTCTTCTCATATGCAACCAATGTTCTAATAATATAGTATATAGCTCTTTCCTTTTTGTTCTCATCGTGATGTGCTAGCAATGCCCCCAGTGATGTATCTATTGTGGAGACATATAAGATCAATGGCTTCCCATGAATAGGAGGCATCACGATAGGCGAATTAGATAGATACTTCTTGATATGGTTAAAGTTGTTCTCACATTCTTCATTCCATGCAAAGGTCACACCTTTATGTAATGTTTTTGTAAAAGGCTGTGATATGTCCGCTAGCTGTGATATGAATCTTCTGATAGATTGAACTCTTCCTTGCAATGTCCTCATTTAATTGATATTCTTAGGGGGTTGCATCTCCATTATAGCCTTTACTTTAGCTAGATCAACTTCAATGCCCTTTTTTGAAACTATGTATCCTAAGAGCTTTCCAGAAGTGACACCAAAAGCACACTTCTTAGGATTTAGTCAGAGACTAAACTTTTCCATTCTATCTAGGATCATGCTCAAGTCCTTTAGATGTTCAGTTCTAATCATAGATTTTGCTAAAGTATCATCAACATAATCTTCCATAGTTCGATGCATCATGTCATGGAATATAGATGTCATTGCTCTTTGATATGTAGCGCCAATATTTTTAAGCCCAAATGGCATGACATTCCAACAGAAGGTGCCCCATGCACATATGAATGCAGTTTTGTCTTGATCCTCTAGAGCAATTTTTATTTGGTTATATCTAGAGAAACCATCCATTAAGGAATACATCTCGAAACCTACAGTCATGTCCACTATCATATCAATTCTAGGTAGTGGAAAATCATCCTTAGGGCACGCTCTATTCACATCTCTAAAGTCTGTGCACACTCTAATTGAACCATCTGGTTTTGAAACAGGTACAATATTAGAGATCCACTCTGCATAGTCAATAACTTAGATGAATCTGGCTTTCAAGAGCTTCTCTAATTCAGCTTTTACCAAGAGTGCAACATGAGGATGCATCTTTCTCAATTTTTGCTTGACAGGTTTGACATTTGGAGCGATAGATAAATGATGCATTATGAGATTAGGATCCAATCCTGGTATATCTGAATATTTCCATGCAAAGTTGATCTTCTTCTCTATTAGGAATGTTGTAAATTTTTTCTTTTCTTCTTCTAATAATGATTGTGCTACATGTACCAATTGTGGTTCCTCTGTTGTACCCAGATTGATAGATTGAGTGGACTCAATTAGAACTAGAGATCTGTCCTGTAAATGACTTGGAAGGACATCAAATATCTCATCCTTAGGCACCTCAGAGAGGTTTTCACCTTCGGATACATCTTTTATTGTTACTTTTGTAGGTTCTGAGACTGCCACAAAGTGGTTTTCACCCTCAGAACTCTTTTTATTTTTCTTTTTATTCTTATTTTTCTGACTAAGATATTTGATGTCCAACTCAGTCATGCTGATGCTCGGTTCACTGATGGAAGTCTTCATAGGCTCAACTGCATTTAGGTAGCAAGCAAGGGAATAGTCATTTGGGAAGGTATAAATACCATGGCTCGCATTTGTGGAGGCTTGATCAATAAGTTCTGGATATTGGATAGTCAAAGTGGGGAAAGATTGGGAGATAATGTTTACAAATATGGATCTGTCATCATTGGTCCTAACCCGTCGCTCGAGTTCAAAGGTGATATTACAACTTAAGACATTCAATTCGTGAATAGGCTCAATGTCATCGTGGGAGTCCAATTTAGCCATAGGTGGATCAGACTCGATAGGTTCATCATTTTGTTCTAGGCTTACATTGGGTTGAGGTGCATATTGGTGAATAACATCAACATGTTTCTCCGTGATAAGCTCATTTGGTTCTGGAATGACTCCCCATTCATAGTCATTTGATTCAGCTTCTGATTCAGGATCTCTAGGAAATCTTAGAACATGAGTAAAGTCAGGGTGAATATCCCAAGAAGGGTTACCCTCAGATTCAGATTTGTATTCATACTCATGGGAATCTGTCTCAGAATCACTACCACCTCCCTCTTCTTGATTGTTTTCGAGATTAGTTGGTTCTTGTGTTGCAACTATCTCTTGGTTGATAGTAGGTTCTTGTGTTTCTACTACATTAATTCTTTTGATTGGATCATCTTTATCATCAAGAAGGTCTTTGATCTCTTTAGGCAATTTTTCATAGGGGATGAGTTTTGAGCTGTCTGAATCACTATCTAATGGTTCTATTTCTTCTTTCTTAAGAAGAGGTTCTCTTGGTGCGATCTGCTCTATGACATGAGAATAATTACCTTTGAGGTGATAGGGTTTCTTCTTAAAGCCTAGGCCAATAGTATTCTTATTTGCTCTACCAGTATGTGGGAGAGGTGCCTCAAGACCTTTTCCTCTGATTCCTAGAGGTCCTTACCTAAATATCCCATCTTAGCTATTAATTTATCTCCTGGACCATACGTCGTAGAAGGGAGTTTGGATATTGTAGAGTCACTAGTTTGAACAACTTGAGATTCAGGTTCATCTTTGTATATCCATGATAGCATAGCTTCATCCTCTTCAAACTCTTGTTTGGATACTTGTTCTACTACAAAATTCTTTTTATATGCTTCAAGAGGTCCTTTAGAGTCTGGTTTGGATTGTTTCAAAGATTGCCCATAAGACTTAGGCAAGATAGGGAGAGATGTCAAAGATAAGACTAGCTCGATAGTATATTCTCCCATACTATTTTCTTTGATATTAACCTCTTTTGCAAGATCTTCCATTTTAGATGTGGATGCATCTTTAGTTGGTTCAATGAAAGATTCTTTGTTATTAGGCACAAGCTTATCTGCACTTTCCTTCAAGGTGTTGCAAGTTGTATTCAGATCTGCAGGGATAGTAACCTCTACTCCTTCATAAGGAAACTTCAAACATTGATGGTATGCAGAAGGAATAGCTTGCATTTCATGTATCCATGGTCTCACTAGAAGAATGTTGTAGGCCAAAGGTAGATCAAGAACTTGACATATAGTATCTTTGATAAGTGGACCTGCTTTGATGGGTAAAACAATGGTGCCTTTAGAAGATCTTTCTTGTTCATCATAGGCTTTTATGGTGATCTTCTTTCGAGGATCAATAGCCAATTCTGAAAATTCCAATTGTGTGATCAAGCTGTAGGAACAAATGTTTAGGCCAATGCCCCCATCTATCAACACATGTTTGACTCTACGGTTCTGGATCAAGACTTCTATATGCAAAGGCTGATTATGTGGGTGACTCAAGGAGTTGTCATCTTCCTCTGAAAAGGAGATATATTGCGGAGATGTAAGATGTCCAACCATAGTCTGGAACCTATCTAAATCAACATCATCAAGAACATTGGAACCAAGAAAAGCTTTGTCTAGTATAGCTTTATGAGCTGGAGAGATCTGAAGCAACTCAAACATAGAGATTTTGGCATTAGTGTGCTAGAGTTGTTGAACAATGCTATAAGATGTAGGCCTCGTATCCTTTGGATTGGAAGATTTGGAAGCAGCCTTCTGTTTGGAAGCAGATGAAAGATTAAAGGGTATCTTAGGGACATTAGATGAATCTAGGATTTGTCCTTTTAGATGTGCTTGGGCTTGTGATTGAGTAACCGCGTTGGTAGATTGATTTTATCTATCTCTTCTTACAATTGTGATGACATTGCAACTTTCAGAGAGACATGGTTCAACCATATTAATGACAACATTATTTCCAAGGTAGGCATAGTTGACTTTTGCCCCCATATTAGGCTGAGAAGTTGAAACTCCTTGACCATGTTGCGAAAATGGTTCTGTAAATGCCGTATGATCATTATTGCTCTTAGGATTGTCAACTGTGATGTCTCCACTATCGATCAGATCTTGAATGGTGTGTTTCAACCGGAAGCAGTTATTCATTTTGTGACCTTTACCTTGATGGAAATCACAGAATTCATTTTCTCTCCACCATTTTGGCTTAGGCTCAGAATCAGGTGGTCAGATTGCTAGCAAAGAGATGATGTTATCAGCCAGTAGAGTTTTCATAGCTGATTCTAAAGATTCTCCAAGAGGAGTGAACTTTCGATGTTTATCCCAAGATTTGTATTCTGGCTTCTTTTGTAATGGTTCGGATGACTTTTGTTCTGAAGCTTTAATGGCTTGGGAACCAAGAGTTAGGTTGTAGGTCAGTGCCTTTGATGGGGCACAAATAGTGTCAACAACACCATTGGTGACGATGCCTTTATTCTTGTTCCAGTTTTTGTTCTTGTCTTTAGAACTGGATCTTGATTCGTACTTGTCTTTTTGAAGTGTGATTTCTCCTTTTTTCACAAGCACTTTTTCGATTTTGATAGCATTATCCACCATCTTGTCAAAAGATGTATGATCTTGCATTTGTAGAGGATAATTGATTTATGGAACAAGGTTATTGATGAAGATTTCCAGTTTTTCTATTTCTGGAATAGGTCTGGCATATAAAGAGAACTTCTTCCTCCATCTCTTGAGAAATGTTAGGAATGGTTCCCCTGGATATTGCTTGAGATTGCAAATATCAATCATGGTGACTGGATGCTGAATATTGTAGGAGCATTGCTGATAAAACAATTTGATCAACTCCTCAAAAGTTTTGATAGAAGAAGGTAGTCTAGAGAACCAGTGGATGGCTGCTCCCCCTAGAGATCGAGGGAAGAGACACATCAGATAGGTTGGTTTGTGCATGAATTCCATTGATTGTGTACAGAATTCTCTGACATGATCTTGAGGATCTGAGTGTCCATCATACTTATCATACTTCGACATCTCCACTCTTTTTGGAAATGGCGGCATGTACAAGTCTTTGTCAAATGGAAAAGGACATAGAGCCTCCATGGAGAACTCCTTGGGTTCCTTCTCTTTTTCGATGATGTTAAGTTTGACTTGCATGGCATGCATCTGTTTCATAATAGCTATGAGTGGATTTTCTTCCTCATGTGTAATGATATTTTCCACATTAAAGTTGGGAGGAAGTTTAGCTCCTTGATGAGCCAATTGTAAAAAGTATGCCTCTCTGTCTTCTTTCAAGAAATGCTTCATCATTCGTTTGAAGTTATCATCGTTTTGATATTGAGCAATTTCTTCAAGTGTGGGTTCCTGATCTGCACCATGTTGAGATTGAGTTTTCTAAGAGCCAAAGTTTGTCCCTACTTGAGACATAGTAGGAGTTTGTGGACTCCCTGGAATAGATTAATGTGGGGTTTGTTGGGTACCTCCGTGAGTTGATGGAGGAGGAATGTAACTAGTTTTTAATTGATAGTTGCCAAGACCGTCATCCTCGTAAAGACCAGAATTGATGAGTTGCTCAAGAGTTGGACCCCTGGTAGCGATTATAGGTAAGGTCTGGGATGCTTCTCCAGATTTCTTGTGTGAGGAAGCTCTAGTTTCCACTATCAACTTTGAGTGAAACAAAGAATAAGATCCAGATGACTGAAGAATGAATTGAACCAAGATGATCAGATGACGTAACCTTGTCAAGGTTTGATTGATTGAAGATTCGATTAGATGTGGTTGAAGGATATTATGCCTTGGATGTATGGGTAGGTTCCCAAAAGATAGCGGACAAGATATCACAACACTTAGTCATTTTGATGATTGATTGAAGATTGATAGTTATGACAAGGTTTTGACACAAGACGAAAAGGACTCAAATCGATTAAACAGAAGTCTAAATCAGATTCAAAAGGCCACTTTGGGATATCCTAAGACTTCTTATCAATACTTAAGGTGTTACAACCTAGTATTCAATTATGTAATTTTGAAGAAAAGCATGCAAAGGAAACACTCAAGCCAAACACATGAGAGATTCATTTTAGGATCCAAATTGAAATGTTATCAGATGAAGGAGGTTACCTGAATTCCTCGCAATGCGCTTAGTAGATTCTTACCTGCTTTTAGCAATTCTTGCACTTTTTCCAATCCAATCAACAAAAATCAATCAGAAACAACAAATTTCAATTGTTAATGTTAGTTGTTAGTCCAAATCTGGAAAACAAATCTAGAAAACTGGCTAAAAAAAGTGAAATGACAATCAAAACCTGGTATGAAAACTCGTACGACAATGGGTTACCTCCCAAACGACAGTCCAAAAACTCGTACGACAGTCTGAAAACTCATACAACATTGGGTGTCTGATGAAATGACAGTCTAAAAACTCGTATGATAGTCTGAAAACTAGTACGACACTGGGTGTCTGATCATACGACAGTCGAGCTTTCAAACGATAATGTTTTTGTGATGATACGAGCCTCGATCAAATCAACTGTCGTACAACAGTGGGTATCTCCTAATATGAGTTTCTGACAAAACTCGTATGACAACTGTACGGACAAAAATTAAAAATCATAGTGTACAGACAGTTTTGATAGAAAAAGTGCTAAATAACGTCTTGCAGAGTATACCAGAACCCTTGAAACCATTAACCTCAAAAGATAGAAAATTGATAGAAATGAAGGGAAACCCATTTCAGGGCCCCACAGTGGGCGCCAGAAATGTGTGTGTGAATTTTGTACCTGATCTGTAGACACAACACTTCAGTAAAACATTAGAGGTTAGCAAAAATTGAAATCGTGCAATGAATTGAAAGCTAAACTAACCAGGTGATTTACTGCCTTCTAATAGGTGCGAGTATGATGTTCTCAAATTATTATCGGGATCAGTGACCTTGACGACACCTAAATGAAGGATTTGAATGCAAAACTGATATGAAATATGAATGCAATTAATCTATTTTTTTGGATTTTCTATGCAATAAGGATGAAAACTTGATATGAATCTAGAATCTACGATGAAATTGATATGAAATTGATATGCAATGAATCTAACAAATGATATGAAAATGAATCTAAATGAATGATAAAAACCAAATTGATCTCACAATAGCCTTGATTCACAATAAGCTTTGATTCTCCAGATAGCAATTTTTCAGCGTGATTATGCAATTCTTGTGGATGCGTGGATGATTTGTGAAGAGCTAAAGCCTTAATTTATAGAAATCCAGGGCTTTGGAGGTGCATGAAAGAAAGCCATAAATCACTCAAATAAACTCAACTTGATTTTTGAGTTATCTGATTATAAAGAATAATTAACTCACAAAAACATGCAAATCATGCAAAAATAGCTTTTTAACTCAAATTAGAAGTTTAGATCAACTTTAAAACTCAAAAATGATGTTGAGTTCCAAAAAGTCAATAACTTGCATTGATTTTCTGATTTGGAGTTTAACTGCTCTTTGATTGTGCACATGGATAATTATGAATTAATAAATAAATAAAGTGATTTATTCTCAACTTAACTGATTTTGAAAAATAAAACAATTGATTTATGGGTTAATCAATCATTTAATCAAACTTTTATTCAAAAATAATATCATCAAATATGACAACTTGCTTTAATTAATTAAATAAGAATTTAATCAATTAATGATAGGAATTTTGATTTATTGTCAAATAATAATACTTAGGAATAAATACAATTAAATTCAATTAAATAATTAAGTGGCAAAATTAAATTTAATTAATTAAATATTGAAAATATTCAATTAATCAAACTTTAGGATAAATAAGATTTATCGCCAAATAATCATTAAATTAAAGATAATTATGATAATAGGAATATTACTAGGAATATTCCCCGATGCATAATTTATGATAATCAATTAGGATTCGATGATGTTTAGATGTGCCTTAGGTTAGGACTTCGATGTCGATTTTGTTCGATATGTTGATGTAGGAGGTTAATGAACCTATAGCCCATTTTTGGGGTATTACAGATATGTTTTTTCTGATTTTTCAATGTATGGATGCAAATGATTTATTTATGGAAATATGGATAATGAATGCAACTATGTTTTTGATTTTTTGATGTATGCAACTCCTAAAATGCAATCCTTAACTAAATGTATGCAAATTATTAATGATTAATAAATATTTTCCTTTTTCTCTTTTCAGATATAAGGATAATGAATAATGAGTAATGCTATGAATGAATGCAAAAGATAATCTCACATTATTGATTTGAACCAAGGATAAGGTGTTTAATTGAACCCCCCTTTATGATTGATCAAGATAATAAATGAACCCCCTTTCTCTTGGAAAAAAACTACAAACCAATGCACTTAATCTAACATGAAAATGCAATGCAACTAATTGTCACTAGCTTTTTGCGAAAGAATTGCAAAAGAGAAATATTTTCATCATTGAGCATTATAGGACCGGAAAGCAAGTACAACCATCACTGACCACATCATGATGATATGAATACTGCTTTATATCACTTTTGGTAACCTTTTATGGAAACTAGTACAACCCTCACTAGTTGAATAACCAACTATGGGAGTATGAATACCAGTTTCAACGGATTCAATGTTGCAATTGGATTTTGGTATTAAGATATGGAAGATTTAAATAGCCAAGGTATCTATTTGCTTAAACAAACAAAGGTCAACCCTTCATCCTATATGAAAGTCCTTGATGGTTCTTTGATGACCATTTCGTTAGACAAATTCACATAATTTGTTGGATATCCCTCAAGACAGTCACTCAAAGGCAAGAAAAATATCATGTCTCCATCATCGCCAATCTAGTTGAAACATCATCGATTAGCTAAAAAGAGATGATAAAAAGCCAATAAAGATCATCAAAAAGCTTCAAGTGTTTTGCAATGTATCAAGATTTTCCAAAAAGAACTTCCAAACATTCTGATCATTTAAGTGATGTCAATTTTTAATCTTGAATAATAAAGTCAATGAAGGCTCAAGGATCAAGTTGTAGGATCAAAATAATTGGTTATGAACAATGATAGCCATCAAGGTTCAACAAAATCTTTCTGTTGAAGCTCTGATAAGTCCCTCTGATGTGTGATAAAAAATAGTGCGTATCGAATCCGTTTGAGTTTAATGCATTGCTTCATGTGAATGGATACTTGTTTGTTGACATCCGCTGATTAAGATCAAATGCCCCTAGTTGGATAGGAAAAAATGTTGGACTTGGGCAAACTTCCAAAATATTACAAAAGCTCGGTTTATGCAAGATGCAACTCAAAGCACTTTATGTAAACATTTTTTTTTTGGATTTTTGGATTTTTACTTTTTATATTTTTATATTTTTACTAGCTCTCAAACAAGATCACATTGGTTTGCCCCCAATGTCTAGCCAGATATAGGACATGAAGGATGGATTTGCAAGCTGATGGATTAGAGATGGAAAGGCCATGATGAATGAAGCATGCAAATGTGACCCGTAGGACCATCTCCTCAAGATTACCCAAGCTAAGGAAAAATGATATAGCAATGTGAAACATGTTTTTGGATAAGCCATGGAAGCCAATGATGTAGTGCTAGATAGCCTATAGGATAACGATCTACTGTCGTGAAAATGAGGGATCCAAAAGAGTGGACATGTCAAGAAGTTTTTTATAACAAATTTTGTACTTTAAGTTCTTCATTTTGATCAAGACCAAGGGGTCAATTTGGGTAAGATGTGGATAAGATAACACAATCAAGATAAAGGGGTGATGTAGGCTATGAAGGGATGTTTTGGGATTATGGAAAGATTGTCAAGGAATAATGAAGGTGAATTTGGGATAAGCAAGATCATGATAGGGTAACATGGATGCAACAAGTAAATAAGCCGGTGAAAAGGATCACAAATGTCAAGATATTTAATGCTCATGGATGTGTTCAACCTTGTCAAGATTAAAGGTGAGAGAGGTAATATGGATGTAAGTGAGATAAATGATAGGAAGATGGAGGATAGCATGGATGAAACTTGTCCCCAAGTGTAGAGTGCAAGAAGGAGGAATTACGCATGACATTCACTAGGTTTTCATCATGGTATTTGTCCAAGGCGCCACAAGAAGTGGTTTTCACCATAGGACAAATTTATTTCTCTTTACTTTTGCCACCAAGGTACCTATTGCTAGGTTTTTCACCAAGGCACTTTTTTTTCTTTGTCTCTCTTTTTTTTTGTTTGTATTTTTCAATATTTTCCCAACATCGAGATCTTTGGACAATGCTCTTCTGAAAGATATGCTATAATAAACCATGGGTATGACTAGGATGCTCAAAGATATTGATAAGGTGATGCCAAAGGATAGATATGGAGGATAAAGGTAGGTGGTGGTAAAGGTTTTATGCCGTAGATTGGATAAGAGGGATGGAAGTATGGAAAGTAGGTGTTGGAAAATGAATGTGAGGATAAGAAGAAGGTATTTTGTAGATGGAAATGGTTAGATAAAATTTGACACACACTTTGAAGAGTGGTGGAATGATGGAGGAACAATAGATGAAGGAGGTAAGGATCTTTTTGAGGTAGTGAATTTTGGGATATAGGAACCCAAATTAGACTTGGAAAGTGGAAGATGTTTGGAAGGAGATGGAATGGAAGCCTTTGGAAGCTTGAATGTCAATTTTGATTTTTCTTTTGTGTACAAGTCTTTCAAAAGTGACTTGGGAATCCACATAGTCTTTGATTTTTCTTTCTTTTGTGATGCTTTTGAATGCATTTCTTCAACAAGGGATTTAGGAACCCACATTGTATTTGATTTTTCTTTTTGCTTGGTGGACCTTTGCGGCCTTTTGGATATTTCATTTTTCTTTTCATTCACATGTTGATTAGATGGGACATTGTGATTTTTATACACATATGGATTCTTGGATTTATGATTTTTATGTTGCACATCAAAATTGCTTCCAAAAGACTTAGGAATTGTGGATGAATAGGAATAATATGGAGGGTTCATATTGATTTGTGTTTGGACATTTTTCAAGTATGTGTGCCTTCATTGATCTTGATACATGGTAGGGTAAGTGAATGGAGAGCTAGGGATGATAGGAATGGAGGATGGAGGAATATATGGAGCTAATATGGATAGAAGGGATGAAGACTTTTGTTTTGGGACATAGGAACCCAAAATGGATTTGGAGGATAGTGAAGGCATATGGTTGTGTTTGAATGGAGGGATATAAGGTGTGAAAGGGATATCAACATCTTTGGAAGGAGCTGCATTGCAAAGGTTCTCATCTTTAAGATTTGTCTTTATACCAATAGGCTCATGAGTAGCTTTGATAGGAACAAATTTGATAGGATCAACTAAAGCTTGAAGGGATTTATTATCATGCAAGGGATTTGGAAGAATGATGGTTTCTTGAGGTGAACATGGAGGAATATGACAAGAAAATGATGGGATACTTTGATCTTGACAAGGATCTTTGAATGGTGTAGAGAGGGTATTTTGTTCTTGATTTTCAATATGCTCATTGGAAATTATGGAAGGGACATCTTGATCTTGCTTGGGAAGTGAAGAAAATATGCGACTTGGAAGGGTACTTTATTCTTGGAATGGAAGGATATCATCTTGGAAGACATGAAAGGATGCAAGGGGATCATCACAAGGCTCTATGGATATGGGACCTTCATCAAATATGGGAGGGGATTTTATAGAATCTTGATCTTGATCTTTACCGATATTTGTTTCTTTTCTCTTTGGATTATCCTCTTGACATGGAGCCACTTCTAAGGACAAGGTAGATGTTTGGAGAAATGATGTAGGATCCTTTTGAATGGGTATAATAAGAATTGAAGCACATGAAGCTTTGGGGTCAAAGATCTTTCAAGCATGGAAATGATCTGCAGCAAGATGTAAATTAGCTTGGGTTTCTTTTAGAGGTAGCCCTTGAGGGTAGACATAGTCAATGTGAAAAGTGTCATCATTAGGCTCACTCTTTGATGGAGGAATTTTGGATAGTTGTGAAGCTTTGTGAGATGGATGAAGGATGAGAGGAGTACAAGCTATGGGAGAAACCTTGCTAGATAGAGGTTTGTGCATTAGATCTTGCTTGAGAGTGGTACTTTTCTCTTCATACTCTTTATTATCTTGATCACAAATAGGATGATCATGAAATTTACCTTGATCCAAGATAGGTTTGTTTCTCTTAAATGCTTCTTTTTGTGAGGAAGATGAAGATACAGATGACCCATCATCATAAAGAAAAGGACAAATTGATCTTAATGATGGCTTTTTAAATGATGCATCTTTTTGTTTTTCCTCATTCTTCCTCAAGGTTGATGTGTCATAATTATGAGGAAGCTTAGCTCCTGATTGAGCTAACTTTATGAAATATGATTCTTTATCCCTCTTCAAAATTAATCTCATTGTTTCCATAAATATGGGATCTTGGATTGCTACTAAAATTTCATCTTCAGACACTTCATCATTTTGATTCCAATGGAGATTTTGGTCTTGATTTCGATAATTATGCTCCATAATAGGATTGATTCATTTCTCAAATAGATTCATCATTATAAATGTTTTTTAGGAAGATGATCTATTTGTTGTACTGATAAGGAATACTCTGAAAAGGATATCCAAAAATGATTTCACAATCTTTCTAAACCTTCGGGAAATGTCAAATGTTTGCCCTTCTTTGTTTTTGGGCGTCACTTGCCTATGTGTAGGCATGAATTAACTCTTACTGTTACAATAACTGAGAGGGGGGTGAATCAGTTGTCCCAAATACAAAATGTATATCCAAAAATAATTTAAACAAATTCCTGCAGCTCGGTAACATAGAATAGTAAACTGTCTGTGCTTTTACCGATTACCAATTAATAACTTATAGTAAGTACCGATCAAATCAAATATGCAACATGTAAAGTATGATATCCAACAATCATCACAATCAACACATAACACAAGAGATTTAACGTGGAAACCCTGTAAAGGGAAAAACCACCTAGGACCGACAACCCAAAAATTGTTCTCTTATGAAGTGAGGTCGGTGAAGACTCAACCCTGTTAAAGGTTACAAAACACACTGTAAGGTGTGACCTTGTTAGAGGATTTAACACTAACCATTATCATCCAACCAGCATTCACTATGGGGTTGACAGGATAACAAATGTGCATTCTATGAATGACATTACAAGACTTTCAAGTCTACTCGGTTAAGAGATTTATCTGATTACAATGGTTAAACTATAATAATAGGTGATCTAGTTATTACAATACAACTTGATTTGCAGATGTATAGATCTATATTATGCTCAATCAAATCTTTGATCAATATATCAATTCTGTTCAACAATATTCAGTAACTTACTGTCTCTCGATTATAGCTTTCTGATGCTTAGTAATCTCTGCAGTTTGATTCTCCTTAACCAGTTTGATCAGGCATGCATGAAGCTTGTTCACATGATATCTCTGCAGTATTCTTTCCTCCGACATGAGTTTCATAATGAAACCCTAGTCTCTTAAATAGACAAGTAAACTATTTTTCTTTCATCCATCAAATTTTGCCACTTAATCTCCATCATTGATTTTTCCGCTTAAACCTTCCTCGACTGATGTGTCAGTAACACGTTTCAATTCTATCCTTTAGATCTTCCTTGAATTTTGGTAGTCGTTGATCTTATAACAAATTTTATTTGTCCACCTCGTGATCATACACTTTACAGCTCATCCACTTCTATCGGCTAAACTAATCATTTAGTTCCTTTGTTCATTCTCGGTTAACAAAGAAATGCGTCAGTGAACACAAGCTTGGTTTATACTATGCTCGATATACACTACACTGCTCGGTGTATACTAGAATGCTTCATTAACTGACAACACTGGTTTGTAACATTTTGCTCCCAACTTCATAATAGATTAATACAACATAATCAAGTCAATAATATGAAGTCATAGAATCATCAATAAGTTACCAAGAGTATTCCTTATCCTCATCTGTCATATCCATCTTCTTCCATGTAGATATCTCGGTTCTTCATCTTTCTCTTCTCTTCTACAGATGTGTTAGATGTTTGCAAATCTATGATAAGTATTGTCAAAACTAGTTGACATCAATGGCAACATAAAAATAATTCAATTATCTTACATAACATTTCAATGCTTGATGGTCTCTAATCACTTGAAGTTCTTCAATCAGGTTCTCAATCAGTTGTAGTTCATTAATCTCTCCCTTTGGCATTGATGGAAACTCAAGCAATATGAAGTATACCATACACATACCAAACATGTATTCTACAACTTTGTAAACAAATGCTATAGCTCGGTAAGCTCTCCCTTAGCTTAATATGTTTAATCACTACGTTACATAACAACATTGCAAATGTGCAGACTGTCTTCTGCAGATATGAGCTTTAGTAACTCTCAGGTTCCTTCTATTTCTCTCCCTTTCGCTTTTCAAATTATCTCTCCCTTAGATAGATGTTCCAGTATTCTCCTTAGTTATCATATTGTTTCTCTCCCTTTGACAACAATGCCAAAGAAAAACATAAACCATACAGCTCTTGTAGTAGCCAATTAACTCACTGTTGTCCTGTGCATTTACTGTATCTCTATATACTAATTATGCCACTAGTTTCTCAAATCTTTCACAACCTTAGACAAAAATCCAAAGTGTGAACTATGCTGCATCAACATGAATGATCTTCTGATAAGATTAGGCTGATGCAACCTCCAGATCACATTAGTGACCAGTAGACAGGGGACGGACCCCAAGTCTAGTCCTCAAGTATTCAAATGTATCTTTTAGTAGAGGCTTTATGAAAATATCAGCAAGTTGCTCTTTAGATGTAACAAATTCAAGCTTCACTTGCTTCTCCTGCACTTTTTCTCTTAAGTAGTGATACTTGATAGATATGTGCTTTTTTTTAGAGTGCATCACTGGATTCTTTGAAATGTTTATAGAACTAGTGTTATCACAGTATATAATCACCGGCTCAATGATTACCTCATTCATTCCTTCTAACGCTTGCTTAATGTATGCAATATTTGAATAGTTTGTAGTAGTAGCAACATACTCTGCTTTGGCTATAGACTGGGAAATACAAGACTGCTTCTTACTTGTCCAAGTAACAAATCTTTCACCGAAGAAAAATGCTCCTCTAGTTGTGCTTTTTTGTCATCTACATTTCCAGCCTAATCAGCGTCAGTGTATACTTTAAGTTCAAACTTGCCATCCTTAGGATACCATAATCCATAATCCTTTGTTTTCTTTAGGTATCTTAAGATTCTCTTTGTAGCAATCATGTGCGACTCCCTAGGATTTGTAGAAAATCTTGCAATAATTCCCACATGTGCTATATCTGGTCTACTATGTACTACATACATCAACTTACCAATCATTAATCGGTACAGTGTCTAGTTCACCTCTGTAGTTTCATCCTCTTTAGTCAATTTGTATCCTGTGACCATTGGTGTTCCAACTGGTTTAGCATCTTCCATGCCAAATGTTTTCAATACTTCCTTTATATATTTGGATTGTGTGATGAATATCCCATCATTCTGCTGAATAACCTGCAGTCCTAGAAATAACTTAATCTCTTCAAACATAGACATTTTGAACTCTTTTCTCATCTCATCAGCAAATGATTTACATGTGTGATCTTGTCCTCCAAAGATAATATCATCCACAAATATTTCAGCAATTAGAATAGTATCATCAGTATCTCCTTTCATATACAAATTGTTGTTCTCACTAGTTCTAACAAATCCAATACTTAACAAATAAGTATGCAGCCTTTCATACCAGGCTCTCGGTGCTTGCTTCAAACCATACAAGGCTTTATGTAATCTACATACCATATCTTTCTTGTCTAGATCAACGAACCCTTCTGGTTGTTCTATGTAGACTTCTTCTTCAAGTATCCCATTCAGAAATGCAGACTTAACGTCCATTTGATAAACTTTAAATTTCTTATGTGTTGCATAAGCTAGTAACATTCAAACTCCTTCTAGTCTAGCAATAGGTGCAAAGGTCTCACTATAGTCAATTCCTTCCTCCTGTGCATACCCCTTGCAAACTAGTCTGGCTTTATTCCTTGTAACCTCTCCATTTTCATTCAGATTTTTTCTGAAGATCCACTTAGTACCAATAACATTATTATCCTTAGGTCTAGGTACTAAGGTCCATGTCTTGTTTTTCTCTATATGTTCAATCTCTTCATTCATTGCATTTATCCACTCTTCATTCTCCAATGCAACTTTAACATTTTTCGGTTCATATTCACAAACTAAGCATGTACCTTGTCTTGAATTACTTCTCGTTTGTATGCCAGCTTGCTTGTCGCCAATAATTTGGTTCTTAGGATGATGTTTTTTGACAAATCTTGCTAGTATCTAATCTCTTCTTTCTTGTTCATCCTGTTTAGGCTCATTTACCTGCTCGGTAGGTCTTTCCTGCTTGTCGGTTTCTCTTTCCTGTTCCTCGGTGTTGTTTTCCTGCTGGCCAGTTGTCACTATCTGCGGCTTTGGTAGATACTATGGATGCTCAATGTATGTGAATCTACCATAGTCTTTCAGTTCCTTTGTGCTTTCTTCTACATTCTTGTCATCAAACTCATCAACCCTAACATTAGCACTTTCTATCATTTTATTAGTAACTTTATTTAGATACTTGTATGTTTTTCTTTTAGTGGAATATCCAAGAAATATCTCTTCATCACCTTTTGAGTCAAACTTTCCATTTCTTTCATCTTTCAAAATAAAGTATTTACTTCCAAAAATTCTGAAATAACTTACAGTGGGTTTGTGTCCAAACCATAACTCATAGGGTGTTTTGTTAGTGTCCTTCTTCAACTGTACTTAGTTCAAAACATAAACAATTGTGCTAACTGCCCCTCTCTAGTATGTTTGAGCAACATTTTTCTCTATCATCAGTGTTCTTGCATAGTCAACTATTGACCTATTCCTTCTTTTAGCAATTCCATTCTACTGAGGTGTTCTCAGTGCAGAGACCTATCTTTTTATACCATGCTCATTACAATAGTTAGTAAATTCATCAGAAATAAATTCACCTCCTCTGTCAGATCTTAAGCATTTCAATTCTTTAGCAGTCTCTTTCTCTACTTTTGCTTTACACCACTTGAACATTTTAAATGCCTCTGATTTTTCTTTCAAGAACATGACAGTCATTAATCTAGTATAATCATCAACAAAAAGAATGAAATACCTATCACCATAATAACTTTGTGTTCTCATGGGACCACATAGGTCGGTGTGAACCAACTCAAGTATTTTCTTTGTTGAATAATCTTTTCTTTTGAAACTAAATTTTGTCATTTTACCTTTCTGACACTCATGACACATAACATGATTAGGCTTAGATAAGTTAGGCAGATCTCTAACCTTTTTCTTTTTACTGATTTTAATCATGTTATCAAAGTTCACATGACATAAATTTTTATGCCTTAACCAAGCATCTCCATTTCTCATCATTAAACAAGAAGACTCTGCATTATCAAGATAAAACAAGTTACCTTTTGATTGTGCTCCTGTTCCAACAAGTCTTCCTCCATCATCAAATATTTTTACTTTCTTGCTCTCAAAAGCTACTCGATGACTTGAATTGTTCAGCTATGCCACACTTAGCAAATTATAGTCTAGTCCTTCTACCCAATAAGCATTATCACATTAGATTATATCATTTATTAGTAAGGATCCCTTTCCTCTAACCATACAAGGTGTATCATTACCCATTTTTACAGATCCTCCATTATATTGCTCAAGATGATTAAATTTTTCTTCATCACCAGTCATGTGATGTGTACAACCACTATCTATGATCCATGTATCATTTTTATTAACCTTAGAAATTAGTGTCGTTTCTACATACCTTTCTTCTTCCTCAGAATCATCCTTCATAGCAACAAATACCACTTCTACATCATCATCTGAATCGAATTCTGATTCATTTTCCTCTGCAATGTAACATACCTTTTTGCCTTTATCATTATTGTCT
This sequence comes from Chamaecyparis obtusa, assembly GCA_027943335.1. Taxonomy (NCBI): domain Eukaryota; kingdom Viridiplantae; phylum Streptophyta; class Pinopsida; order Cupressales; family Cupressaceae; genus Chamaecyparis; species Chamaecyparis obtusa. Next base: position 2,482,538 of record BSBK01003299.1, read on the forward strand.
CGGTTGTCTTTGTTGTAGTGTCGGTTACTTCTGTTGCCTCTTCTCCCATAGCTTCCTTCACCAGATCGGTCCTTGTTTCTATCATCTTCCTTCCTGTTTGGACATGTAGTAGTAATATGACCAACTTCTTTGCAGTTAAAACATGCTAAAGGTAATTTGCCTCTTTATCTACCTTTTCCTTTAGGTAATCTCCTGGCCATAAGAGCTTCAAGCTCATCAAGTTCATCATCAGTATTGCTATCACTATCATCCTTATTATTTCTACTACTAGACTTACCAATCTTTAGAGAAGTCATAAAAATAGATTCAATAGTCGATACAACACTATTATCATAGTTTTTCAGTTCAAAAGTCATTAGCTTTCCAATCAGATTATCAAGAGTGAGAGTACTGTTAGGTGTTGACCTATTTTCATGAATTGCAGATATTCTGATGGCATAAATAGGCAATAAAGTCCTTAGAATTTTTCTTACCACAGTGTCTTCATCAATAACACCATCATATGCTCTGATAGCGTGAACTACCTCCTTTATTCTGTTTATGTGCTGCACAATGTTTTCTCCTTCTTTCATCTTCATATCATCGAATCTTCCTCTTAAACTTTTAGCTCTGGCTCTCTTGACATTTGTATCACCACTATAAACTTGAGCAAGTTTATCCCACATATCTTTAGCAGTAGTGCAATCTTTAATATCTTCAAACTCGGCATCTGTCAGAGCAACAATAATCTCCATCATCGTAATGTTATGCTCATGTCTATCTCTTAGTTGATCAAGAGTCAAAGGTCTAGTGGGCGGTGCAATGTAGCCATTCTCTAATAGTGTGAGGGCAGAATTCCCGATTCCAGATATATGCAGTTTCATTCGGCTTTGCCATATTGTAAAGTTGTCCTTTTTTAGCTTTGGCACATCCCTCTTATACATTTTGTGATCTTTATACTGAAGTCCTCAAAACTCTGTTCCAAGCAACCAATATGCTCTGATACCAATTGTTAGAATAATTGAGAGGGGGTGAATCAGTTATCCACTATCCCAAATATAAAATGTATATCCAAAAAAAATTTAAACAAATTCATGGAGCTCGGTAACATAGAATAGTAAACTGTCTGTGCTTTTACTGATTACCAGTTAATAACTTATAGTAACTACCGATCAAATCAAATATGCAACATGTAAAGTATGATATCCAACAATCATCACAATCAACACATAACACAAGAGATTTAACGTGGAAACCTTGTAAAGGGAAAAACCACTTGGGACCGACAACCCAAAAATTGTTCACTCTTTTGAAGTGAGGTCGGTGAAGACCCAACCCTGTTAAAGGTTACAAAACACACTGTAAGGTGTGACCTTGTTAGAGGATTTAACACTAACCATTATCATCCAACCAACATTCACTATGGGGTTGACAGGACAACAAATGTGCATTCTATGAATGACATTACAAGACTTTCAAGTCTACTCAGTTAAGAGATTTATCTGATTACAATGGTTAAACTGTAACAACAGGTGATCTGATTACAATACAACTTGATTTGCAAATGTTCATATCTATATTATGCTCAATCAAATCTTTGATCAATATATCAATTATGTTCAACAATATTCAGTAACTTACTGTCTCTCGGTTATAGCTTTCTGACGCTCAGTAATCTCTGCAGTTCAGTTCTCCTTAACCAGTTTGATCAGGCATGCATGAAGCTTGTTCTCGCAATATCTCTGCAGTATTCTTTCCTTCAGGATGAGTTTCATAATGAAACCCTAGTCTCTCAAATAGACAAGTAAATCATTTTCCTTTCATCCATTGGATTTTTCCGCTTAATCTCCATCACTAATTTTGCCGCTTAAACCTTCCTCAGTTGATGTGTCAGTAACACGTTTCAATTCTGTCCTTTAGATCTTCCTTGAATTTTGGTAGCCATTGATCTTATAACAAACTTTATCTGTCCACCTCGTGATCATACACTTTACAGCTCATCAACTTTTGTCAGCTAAACTAATCATTTAGTTCCTTTGTTCATTCTCGATTAACAAAGAAATGTGTCAGTGAACACAAGCTCGGTTTATACTATGCTCGGTATACACTACATTGCTCGGTGTATACTAGAATGCTTCATTAACCGACAACACTGCTTTGTAACATTTTGCTCCCAACTTCATAATAGATTAATGCAATATAATCAAGTCAACAATATGAAGTCATAGACTCATCAATAAGTTACCAAGAGTATTCCTTATCCTCATCTGTCATATCCATCTTCCTCCATGTAGATATCTCGGTTCTTCATCTTTCTCTTCTCTTCTAAAGATGTGTTAGATGTTTGCAACTCCATGATAAGTACTATCAAAACTAGTTGACATCAATGACAACATAAAACTAATTCAATTATCTTACATAACAGTTCAGTGCTCGATGATCTCTAATCACTTGAAGTTCTTCAATCAAGTTCTCAATCAGTTGTGGTTCATCACTTACTACGCGATGACTGGAATTTTCTTAGGCGACACTCTGTAGAGAGTAGGCGGCATTTTCCTTTTGATAGGCGTTGGTTAACTTTTTCCAGGTGTTTCTTAAAATGTCACAGGCGTGACTTCATCATTTACAGGCATTGCTTGAATAGTCACAAATGTGACTTCACTATGTATAAGCAGTTTTCCTCTGTGTGCAGGTGACACTTTGCAGATCAGGTTGTAAATTTTAATTTTTAAAAGTGATTTGACAAGATCTGAAGAATATTCTTTCTTGAAAATAAAGTACAAACACAACACACACATCAAATTTGTACCATATCCCTAAAACCACACTAAAAGTGTATGTTCTTGATCATTTTCACAAGTATAAACAAGAATGTCTTCCAAGCAATCTACCTAGAGTCAGATTTGGCTTTTAAACACATTTGGCTCTACAAGGCAGATTACTACTTAACATGATTTTTAATGAACACCTCCGTTCTAGATCATGTCAAGTTCTTTTACCCACTTGCGGGCTTCCCACACACACGAAAGCACGATTTGGCACAATCCAAAGGACTACTAGAGGAAGTGAAGAATACTTGCACACAACCTAGTCACTCTCCTATTAAGGAAGAGTGTATTTTTTTATAGTAGGTCGGATAGTATCGCGGCTAAAGTGATTGTCTCCCACTGTGGGTCGTTCCCTCTCACCGTCCTCGTAAGGTAATTCTCGAAAGGTAGGCCCTCTAAAGATCTAATTTATCTAGCATATATAGAAAAACAAGAAATCAAACTTGGTTCAACAAGTTTGGGAGTTTGATCCACTTAGAAAGTGAAGAGCATATTCCTATTATTGTTCCTTGTTCCAAACACTTCAAGCAAAATTTGTTCTTTTTCAACCTCTTGACAAGGAGATTCTTATAAATGAAATGTTTGGTTAATTCCTCATCCCTTTCTTTCTACCAAGTTGAACTCACATGTTTGGATTTTTGATCCACTTTGCAAAATGGAGAGCATATGCCTAATGTTTGTTCAATTTGGACAATAGTAAGGTTTTTCCTTATTAAACTAGATCCAAAGAAAAGCCACAATTTAAGCAATGCAAGCTTGATATGAAAAATACCTCTTTTGTAGCTAGCAAAGGCTAGGTGCTTTTTTGAAGTTTTTTTACGTTTATTTGCTTACTTACCTAGTGGCTTTCGTTCCCATTCCGGCTCCTCCAACAAATTAGTCAACATAGCAATACAAAGTGAAGGAAACCAAAAGGAACAAATTGAAATGCAATTAAGTGTTCTTAACAAGATTTTGCAAAGAAAATTTTAACAACTTAATGCAAGCAATTTAGTTCAAAGTAGGAAATTTCTTTTTATAAGCATCCAACACCTTAATGTAATGCTCATAAAACTTTTCTTCTAATTCCAAACTATCTAGAATTGAAGCATTATGGATTTCCTTTAGACGTTTGGTTTGAATCCTTACCTCTTTTCTCTCTTGAGTAACTCTGCTCTCTGGTTTCTATACTTTCTTGTGTCTGCTCATCTATGGGAAAAACACAGACATAACGTTAGAAAATAGAATTTAATATATGATAGAAAAATTAAACAAAAAACCCTAGGCGACATTTATCATCTAATAAGCATCAGTTAAAAGCTACTAGGCGTCATTTAAAAGCTATTAGGCGCCATTTAAAAGCTAGTAGGCATCATTTAAAAGCTAGCAGGCATCATTTAAAAGCTAGCAGGCATCATTTAAAAGCTAGTAGGCATCATTTAAAAACTAGTAAGCATCATTTAAAATCTTTTAGGCATCATTTAAAAGCTATTAGGCATCATTTAAAAGCTAGTAGGCATCATTTAAAAGCTAATAGGCATCATTTAAAAGCTAGTAGGCATCATTTCCCGGATACTAGGTGATGCTTTACGCTCTGAGTGATACTTTATTTCACAGGCATCAGAAGAAGAAAAGACAGAATAGAAAAGAATCTTGTAGGCATCAATTAACTCCTAGGTGTCGTCAGAATGCTCATAGGCATCGTTAAATCCTTCGTAGGTGGCTTTTCTCTTGTTTTCTACAAAATTGATGTAAAAGTGAAGCAAAAAACACACAGAATTTGATAAAAATGATAGAAATGAGGCTCAAAGCCCCACAGTGGGCACCATTTGTGTGTGAGTGTTTACACCTTCATGAAATTAGGACAATTAGCAACAATTATATGAAAAGACAATGGAAATTTAATCTAAAGAATTGCATTTAACATCCATATCATCTCATGGTTCTCTATCTAAGCTTGGTAAGTAGAGCTCTCAGGCTTATTCTCTACTAGTGACAATCCTAGAATGAGAAAATTATGATAAAATGCCTAAATCTAGCTCTCAATTCTCAATTTGATACAAAGATTAACTCAAATGCTCATGATAATGCTCTCAAATCTCACAATTTTCTCTCAAAATGCTCAAGATCTTGCTCAATTTCTCAATTGCTCTCCAATTGCCTATAGTGATGATGCTATGCATTTGAATTTTCTAGGATATCTTATGCTCTCAAAATGACTTCTATTTATAGTAAAATCCCAAGGGTAGGGAGTAGAGTTACTTGATCATGGTTTAGCCTTGGTTGAGTCAAAAACTTTGAATTTTTTTAAAATGGAGAGACAATTTATATGATTGTCTCAAAGGTTTGGACAAGTAGACAAATTTGAGTGGTTGAGATTCAAAGTTGAAAATGAGTGATTTAGATTCAACAACTTGGAGTGATCCATGTGCATTGTGTTCTCAATTTTTATTGGTTTCTCAAATTATGTTGAAAGATATTGGGATTAATTAAAGTCCATCAATTAATTAAATTAGTTATGTAAGGGAATAGGTTCAATTTTGATTTTTGATTTAAAACTATACAATTAATTGATTAAAATCAATTATATAGTGTGATTGATCCCTTTAAGCTTGTATTTAATTATTTGATGTCATGATTTAATTTTTTTCTTTGATTTAAATTATTTTGTCCAATTTCAATTAATAAATGTCCATTTAAAATTGATTTGATCCATTTTGATGAAAAATAGAGCATTTGGCTAAGATTTTGCAAATTTGAATGATTTTGAGACATCTGCCTAGTTTTGGGTGTCTACATCAACATTAAACCTTTCAAGGATTGTGCACAAGATCTAGGTTACACTCAACCTCATGTTAGTATTGAGACATCAATTCCCATTCCTACCCCAATACCTAGTATTTCCATTTATGCTCTACCTCTCATGACTACATATGGTTCAAACACTAATCCTATTCATGTTAGTCTTGGAACCATACCTAATCATATTTTTCCTCCACCTTCAAGTGGTCCATGTGTTTCACAACCTTCATCTATGCCTACCTACAATAATGTTCCTTCCATTTCCCATAATGGTCCCAACATTTCACATATGTCTCATACCAACCTCTCTACTAAGTTTACTATCAATAGCCTTGCTCAAACCATTTCATCCTTGCAACAACAAATTGCATCTATGAATCAATCCAAGTTTAACATCCCTACTTGTGAAATTGCTAGTCATTTTTCCTTGCATATCATTTGTGTCCTTATTCCTCAATATATGGAAATACCTCATTTAGAGACTTACAATGGTAAAGGTGATCCCTTGACTTATGTTGAGACCTTTCAAACATTATGTGTTGACTTTTCTCCTAATCATAGGTTCATAGCTAAGCTATTTACTAGAACCTTTTGAGATAAGGCCTTGTAATGGTATTGTTCTTGCCTCCTTATTCCATTTACTCTTTCCAAAAAATTGCTAATGCTTTCAACCAATAGTTTCAAAACAATATTGGTCCTAAGATCACTTTAACTAATTTAATGCATTGCAAACAAGGTGTTAAAGAAAAAGTGATTGATTTTATTGGTAGATTTAAGAATTTTCATGCTTAGATTTCTTATCATGTGCCTGATGTTGATATTCAACATATTTTAATTGCTAATTTACAAAAATATATTAGGGATAAGATATTACTTTTTGAATTCTCTTCTTTTACTCAATTATGTGCAATGCTTCATAATTATCACCTTCAAGTGAGTCAATTTGAGAGCACCACTCCAATGGCTCTGATTGATAAGAGTGATGTTGCATCACAACCTTTCTAGAAGTTTCAAAAATCAAAAGGCTTCATCAAGATCAATAATTCATCAAATAATGTTGATGTGCAAGTGGTAGCAACATCCAAAGGTGTGGTTCCTTTGTCATCTTATTTTAAAATTTCTCTTAATTTTACATCTCTTTCTTAAACTTTGCATAATGTGATGTTAAAGTTGATTAATGCTAATATCTTAACACTTCCTCCCATTAAGTCAATTGATCCTTCTAAAAAAACTAACAAGAACTTTGATCCCAAAGCTTTTCACCAATATCATTGTCAACCTAGTCATGATATTGAGAAGTGTTTTAGTTTGAAAATTATTGTTTGAGACCTCGTTGATTCTAATGTTATATCTATTGAGGGTGTTAACGGTCAAGGAAATAAATTTATTTTCCTTCTCAACCAAAACTTGCAAATTTATACTAACCCTTTACCTTCACGTTCAACCAATACCATTGAGTCTATCCCTTCTATTCCTTCTTCATCTACCCATGTTGTTGATTGTCATACCATTATGACCTATGACACTAAGAGTACCCAAGCCAACAATATTGTCACCTTATTGATCAATCTGAACCAAAACCCAAACCTGAACCTGATCTTTGCATTACCTTTTATCCTAGTGAGACTATTAGGGCACCTAATGGTCCTCTTTACATAGGTAAAAAGATTAGTGGTATTTCTTCTCATGGAGTCCTTATAGATCCTACTTGCACGGTGAATGTTATAACTGAAGAACATCACTAGATAGCTCCAACAAGATTTCTATGATAAATTTGATTTTGATCAAAACATTCAATGGATTCATTTCTCCTACTCATGGTTCCATTACTCTTCCCGTAGAAGTTGGTAAAAAAACCTTAGATGTCACCTTTTTTGTCATCCCAACTTCTGATCAGTTTCAAATCCGCCTTGGTCTTCCTTGGATTACTTTTATGAAATTTATAGCCTCTCCTATTTAGAAGTGTTTGAAAATTTCCCTTGATGGAGAAATCATCACGATTAATCATAGTATCTATCAACCTTTAGCTACTCGAGGGAACTTTGACCTTGATTTCTTTTGGCCTTCCATGCCTCAACTAGTCCAACCTCACAAAGATAATTATTCCTTGTCTTATCAAAAATTCAAGATTAATAAGATTTGCGAACTTAGCAATTCATCTTTTATAGTTCCATCTCCTTGTCTTGTACCTGGATTTCTTCCTAAGCCTCCTACACCTCCTATTCATGTTTTAGTTCCACCTCTTATATCCTATAAACAATCCATAATTTCTATCTCTCAACCTAGTGTGGTGCCTTCAGTTCTTCCTCCTAGTGAAGAAAAGGACTCGATGTTTCTTGATCCTAAACCAAGCCAAATCTCAAACAAAACTAAATGTAACCATTGTGCTCATGACCATCATTGTAAACGTTGTGCTAGAGCTCATGCACATGCTTCCCAAAATATTTCCTCCCCTAAGACACCTACTAATGCTTTGATTTTCTTTAATCATCCTATGCATAGCCCCAGAGAGGAAGTTAATCTCAAAAAGATGAAATTTGAACAAACATGATGATTCTATTCAAATTAGAGATCTTATTTTGATTAATTTAGATGAAGCAAGTACTCTTGATGAAACTGTCAATGTTTCTAATACAAATGATGTCCATGCTAGTGATTCTAATGACATGTATGAGCTTATTGATATTAATCATGATTTACTAGTTCACTTTGCAAAGAAATTATCTCTTAATCCTAGTAATAAACAAAGTGACTCATGTGTAGAGCATGATCCTTGTTTAGAACTGTCTATTGTTTCATCTATCGTGCTTGATGTTAATCCTCTTGCATGTTTCCCACCTTCCCTAAATGATACACATCAAGATGGAGAGGCAGGCAATGTGCTTGATTAACTCCTCTTATGTGATTTATTCTTTGTGTTTTGCCTATTGTAATGTGCTTCCCTGATGATGTGCTTCTTGTTACATATTTTATTTAGATTTTTTTAGATGACCCTTGTTGCTTTGTTGGTGAAAGGTGATAAAGGAATCGATTTGGTGTGACATTCCTCTATTTGTGTCTTATTTCTTCTATATGTCATTTATGTTGTGCATGTTTTATTGTTTATAAATGTGCCTTCGTGTTGTCTGATTAAGGATGACACAAAATGATAGCTACCATTCTTTTTGGTCTCCATGATGTCGACCCAAAAAAACTCTTTTTTGTATCTCTTATGTGATGTTCTTCCATTGTGGTTGTAGTTCTACTACCTTTGGGTGATGATGATAGTTCATTTGATATACGTAAGTTATCAAATGATCATACTAATCCTAGAGTTAGTAGACCCCTTTTGTGCTCTCTTTTGTTATGTGTTTCATTTCCTTTGGTTTGTCTTTCCTTGGGGACATCTCATAGTGGAAATGTTTCTTGTGGGTGCATGTATGTTTTGTTAAATCCATTGCTCTCGATAAGGTGTTTGCAATCACTTTAATGTGAGGGCATACACTTCGCTCCTTGTTTCACATTTTGTACACACACACACAATGATTCAATGTAATATTTCTTATGCATATGGCTAAGGAGACAATGCTTTCCTTGTGTTAATCTTTGCATTATCATGTCTTGTGCATTATTCAGTGGATCTTAAGACTAATCCTTCCTTCTTTCATTTAGTCCTTTGACTGACTACTTTCATTTGATCCTTAGACTAGCTTCTTTGTCTAGATCCCTTAATGGAGATGAGATTTTCTTAAGGACTAATCCCTTTTGATGGGTTAAATAACATCGCATAGCTTTCTAAACTATCAATTCCATTTCTTTGCAACATTTTCCCTTTGCATGATTCATAGTAAGGCAATGCCTTACTAGGCTAGTTTGTCATCTCTCTCTCTCTCTCTCTCTCTCTCTCTCTCTCTCTCTCTCTCTCTCTCTCTCTCTCTCTTTTGAGTGTTGTTTTTTTATCTTGGTTTTGTATTTGATGAGGACCTAAGTCACTTTGGGGGTTGGTGTTTCCTTGTCTCCTTAACCTTGATGAAATTCTTCCAATGCATTGATCTACTTTACCATGGGCATGAGTTTTGTCCCATACTCCCTCTAAAGTGGGGGCTAAATGTACCATCCTAAAAATTTAGCACCTCAGTTAGGCTCCATTTTGCAATTTCAAGATTTCATGTCTATTATGCTTAATCCAGCTACCTATTTCTTCCCGATCTAGCATTTTCCCTATCTTTCCAACTTCCCATTTGAATTTTGGTACTTTTTCCTAAGAACAAAATGCCCTAGGCTTTTTGTCTGTAGGAACAAAACATCTTGTGTTCTCCGGGGAATGGGCCCAAATTTGAATCGAAGGCCCACTGCGGTGTTTCAGTAGGAAATTAGATCCCCTGGTTGACTTGGCTTAATTTTGAATTCTACAATGTGTGATGAGGTTTATAAACACCCTATCTCTCCTCATTTTGGTAACCACAACCAAGATCAAGAAGAAACCAAGAATATATATGCAATCTATCTATGGTCAAGAAGCATTCAAGAAATCAAGTGAATTCAAGATTTGAAGGAAAGCATCCAAGATATAGTATCTCTCCAATCATACAAATAAATTTGAAGACAATATTCTCCATTGAAGAAAATCATATCTTCCATTATGGCCAAGTAGAGGAGCTCTCGAGCAAGAAAGAAGATCTGTTATCCATTCCCAACCATTCTTCCTTTGTAGATAGTGTTTAATCAAGCATAAAAACATTGAAGATATAGGAGTGACATTCATATATCCATACATTTGTGAGGGCATCCTTGATTCCATTATACATTCCAAGATCAACAACTTCAATACAAGTAACATTCAAGCATCTCCATGATTATGTGTGATCTTAATATCCATCCATGAAGGTATTGGATAGGTAGATCTAATATTTACCTTCAGATTTACTTTCTTTTATGCAATCTTATTTCATTTTCAAGGTTGATTCTTAAATAGGGGTTTGACCAAGGAAAACCCCTTTCCACAACCTTTTCCATGTTTTTTTGTGTGTAGGTACATGTAGTGTAGCTGTCAGAACAAATCCAAAAAGGTCGGGACCTACAGGACTGTTAGTCAAAAATTTGAGCAAATTCCTAGAGAAAAAAATGCCCCAAACCTTTTGTTCCCTAGAACATAATGCCCAAGGTGTTTGGTTCCATGCAAAACAACCTAAAATTTAGATATCAGATGGGTACGGTTTCCAAATTTCCGCTTATGGTAATTACAAGTTTTTGTTTGTTTTTGTCAATCTTTATTTTCTTGAAACTATCTAATTTAGCTTACTTTATTCATTTATCTTGCATCATCATATTAATTTATTAATTTCATTTCATTCTTAATCACAACAAAAGAATGATTATTGCACTCACTTAGCGCTTAAGTCCTACTTGATCATATTGGGTCATCTTCCTTCCAAGTGTGCATTAAGAAAGAGGATGGACAATTATATTACATACACCTTAGATATCACCTCTCCCTTTCTCATTCTTTTTATTTATAGGTGTTATTTTCATTACTTATTATGCACAATTCATATATCTCCAACATTGTTTGTTCCTTAGTAGACAAATTAGAAACGTGATTTTGAAAACATATAAACATTCCTAAACAGTGATGATCATTTTACTAAACATATGAAAAAAAAAAAAATTGCATGGAAGGGAAGCTATGATAAAAGCTATGCAGAAGAATGATTATATGCTTCTAACTCTTTGTTATTGATGATTGCGCCAATGTAAAATGAAGCCTTATATTTTATGCATAAACTACTCTTCTTGAGCACTCAACATTTCCAAAGCTCTCATTTTCTTCCCAAATCTCAGGCAAGGCTTCCTCTATACGATGAATACTTTCAAGTACAATTTTTCCTCCCTCTATCTAAATTCAAGTACCAACCTATTCACATCCACAAACCACATAAAATGTATATAGCTAAATGAATGAAGTACAAATAACATTATTTATAATTTGTCAAGTTCATTGACAAACAATCCTACAAAAATAGTGTGCGAGCCTGCATGCTTCCTGTTGCTATGCTTCAAGGATTGTCATCAAAGAAAATCTATAGGGTAAAACAAGAAACTTGATAAACTTAGAAAAGATTCTAAAATGACAACACAAACTATAATAAAACTAGGCATTAGGCCAATGGATACATATTGTTCTTTTGGGATCAACATTGGCATAAAGAAGAGCGCGCTCTATAGGCTCTTTTGAGGGATAGCAAAGAATGAGTGTCTTGGGAATAACAAGATTGAGGTATTTTGTGTGTTACTATTTTTAGTAGTTTTTAAATGAGAATTGACTATTTCAAAGCATATCACACATTCAAAAAAAATTTCCAACCCAAGTTTTCTCAACACTTTTGTAGCATGAACTTTGTCACCATTTGTAAATATCTACATCACAAAAAAAAAAATTGAGTGGTATTATTTCAAATTTCAAAGAATTCTATGAATTTTCATGAAATAGGCCATTTAAAATTGCTTTCAGCTATTAAGATCCAAGTGGTACGAGCCATAAAAACTTACAATTTTTCTTTGGGGCATGTTCAATAACAAGCTCCTCAGTATTGGATGTGGTTTCAAATTCTCATATAGCAATCTTCCATGAACAAAATTGCAAGAATAATTGATTATGAGTAATAATTTAAAGGAAAAAATATTGCAAAGAACTTGAATTACAAAGTATCCTTTAAAAAGCCTTAATTCAAATTATAAAGCACTTTTTTCAAAATGTATCATCACAAACAAGTTACTGTAACATTTATATACTTGTGATAATCATCATAATAAAATTCATAACCCATTGCTTGAATAGATCCACAAACAAATTAAGTGAAAAATATTTTTTTTTGTAATTGACTATATATATTAGGACTATCATTTTCTTGTTGGTCTTTGTCTTTATCTTTGTACACCTTAGCAGTTCCATCATCAATAGAAGATTTCCCAATCTTAAACTCTTTGCCTATAACTTCCTCAAATGATTCTTAACACTTAAGGAAAAGTTTAAGCTTAATTTCTATGTTCAAGTTTTGACAAAATAGTTCAATTAGTTATATGTCAAGAATCTTGTAAAGTGCTCTTTTTAGTAAAATTTCTCCATTATTATAGGAATGATACAAAGAGTTCCCCATGTTTTTTTAGTCTTGTGTAAGTCAGACATAGTTATCTCATGTTCACAATCGTAAGCATAGTGTGCAACAAATTTATTAGATAACTCTTGAAATGACTTAATTGTTAGGGTTAGCGGCAAAAATAATTCCATAGCACTCCTTGTAATATTGTTGGGGTTAGTAGAGAAAACCATTCTGTAGAGCATTCTCTCAAATGTTCTTTAGGATCTCCCCTTTTCTTATATTTATCAAACTTAGGAATCTCCCAATTGTTGGAGCAAGGTAGCATAGGTATGCTAGTATCAAATGTTTAAGGACATATGTCTTTAATAGATAACCTTATAGGAGATATCCTAGTGCTATTAATATTATTCAATTCTTGTATAAGAGCCTTGAGTTATTATAAGATGGGGCCATTTGTTTACACGTGTTTTGATGGTGTATTAGGAACCTTATAGTTAGGGTTGCAAATAGTAAGGTTGGTAGGCTTTCATTTTTATTTTTATTTATCTTGATTTATTTACTATGTCCACTAGAGCCAGCTATATCATTCATTGTAAGCAAAGATGCATCAAATCTATTGGGTATCTTAATCCCTTCATTATCTATAGCTCTAAAGTAATGTAGGGGATTACACTTGATCACTTAAGTAAATATCTTAGGATTTTGTCATATGCGAGAGCTCTATTTAAGTCCTCTCGGGATACTTCAACTTCATCATGGGTATCATGTTTCTTATCCTCTAGACTATCTACAATGAGCTCTTCTTCATGGTCAAAATTTTCACAATGTTGTTTGTCATCTTTTTCCATTTCTCTTCCAATTTTGGATATTTTCTTAATGGGCATGTAATAATTATGATATTTTGACTTAGTAAAAAAATGGACAAAAGATGAGACTCAAAGCTATGATAGGAAATAGATTCAAGGTATTTAACAAATTCTATGATAAGGATATTTTGACACACACAAGGTAACACTAGATCTAAAAGTGATAATGTAGGTAAGGATTACTTGAGCTATGATGGATAGGCACAAGCAAATCATTAAGAGAGAGTATGATGAATTCTTAAGCAAGGTACCCTACTCAAGGATGTTGTTATGTTCCCAACTCAAGGATTATGAACCTCATGTGATAAGGGTGAGCTATCCAAATTATTTATATAGACCAAAGAGTAACCTAGGTTTATGCCCAAATGATTGTTGGACAAGTATAAGAGGTTATGCCTAACTAGCGAAATTGAGTGTGAACTGATTGGTAAAATGGTGATTGAGGAAATATCAAAACTAAATTGATAACCCCATAGGAATGAACCCTATTATGAAAATGCATAGAAATGGAGATAAAATGCACAAGTATAGTGAACTCAAATGCACAATAAGAAATTTCAAATGCAAAGGACTAGTAAATCAAACATGCAACAATAATGAAAAAATGTGTAGGTATGGTGAAATTTGATAGTTTGACCTAATTTGAAAGTTTGACTAGGTTTGTTTTGTTTTGTGTGCTCAAATGTACTGACAAGAAAATGCATCAAAACAAAGAAACAATGGTTGTTTGATTATTTATGATAAACTATGTGCATAAGGGTATGGTCAGGGCTCCTCAAAGGCTATTTTTTTAGGGGTCTCAATACAATTGAAGACACTTCAAACACTTCCTACACAAGGTCAAGTGGGAGTGAAAAATTAATGTGGGCTCAATAGTGCAAGTTCTAATGCCCCAAGATTGATTTTAGGTACCTCTCTTTCAAAGGTGAATAGGTAGAGCTTGGGGCTTGCAAAAGATCTCCCTTTTGTCTCTCCCGAGGGTGGCTAGATAAGCCCAATGTAAGGATTTCTATCTCAACCTAGGGGATTACATCATGAGTATCTTTAGAGTACAATCTTCCTCCCTTGCATGACACTAAGTAGAAGCCAAAGGTTTAGGCTACTAATATAAGGTGACTAGTCTCAATTCAGGGGACTTATGCCTACACATTCAATAGTAAGACACTTAAACCTCTAGCCAACTCTACCTGGGGCCCTTATGTTAACTCATCGAATTGGTGCTCTTGGTATAGGATTAAAAGTTAAGATCTATCTTTTGCCTTTGATTTTTATATAGTGGCCCAAAGGAATAATCACTTTAGTTCATTCCATTAAAGGTGATCACTTCTCCAAAAGCAAGCCTTTTGAAAAGAAAAAAGAAGATATTGCGATTTCTCTAACACCCTTATGAGTAGGTCTTTTGGTGCTTTCAATATGACTTTATAGTTATGTCTAAGACTTGATTAGTTGTTATGGTTATGTCTTTTATGCTCAAGACTCAGTACTTTTAGGTGATTAAGGAAACTTTCATTATATATATATATATATATATATATATATATATATATATATATATATATATATATATATATATATATATATATATATATATATATATATATATATATATATATATATATATATATATATATATATATATATATATATATATATATATATATATATAGAGAGAGAGAGAGAGAGAGAGAGAGAGAGAGAGAGAGTCTAAACTATGATTATATGGAAATTTATGGAATTGAATGTGAGGGAAATTAAATTAAATGTTATATAAATGTTTGTTTACTTCCTAACTAGGTTTCATAGCATATGATGAGGTGGATTGCCACAATTCCCATGGCCATGAACTATGTAACTTCCTATAATTGAGGATTGATCGAGCATTGAAATATTCTTTAGAATTCAAAGCATCATTATTAACTTATTCAATCTTGAAGACTTATACTAATTCTGTTAGTGGTAAGATAATGATTTGTTACTTCTAATTGACAACTATAAAGTCAATTAAATTGTTCAGAACTGATCTAAAATTTGTAGCGATAATAGGACTCTCTCTTGAGTGCGTGTTGTCTTTATTAACAATAAATATTTTCCTAGATCTAGGGATTTTGCATGCATGAATGGTTGACACTTTCAACCTTGAGAGATTGTATAAATTGTAACCTTCATATGGATGTAACAATGTTGTTTTTTTGTTGGATAATATACAATTACTATAGTTGACTCTACATAATCACACTACATTAATATGGGTTAATGGATGATGTATAGAATGAGTGTTAACCAGTTTATTTAATTTTGTTAAGTACAACTGGGATTATCTTAAGGGGGCCCATTTGAGGTATATCTCGATCTTATTTTCTTTCATGCATTATAGTGAAGTATTTTAATAGTGTAGTAATGTGTTTGATTCCTTTGATAGAATTTGTTGAAGATTGTTGTTTAAGTTATATGAATTTGTTCCTATAACTTCAAATAATATTAGTGGATTAGTCGTTGTAGATGTTTGATTCATTTTTAGTTAAATACCCGTAGTGCTTCAATTCATTTGTCATTACATAGTGAAAGAGTTATTTTAGAATTGCGTTGTGTTTAAGTAGATTAAGTATAGCTTTAGAAGATTAGAAGACAATTTCTTTGTTGCATTCCTTTCAATAGTTAGATGGAATTTTGAATAGAATGATGATGCATAAACTATGCTAGCCCATTTCAGGTATACGATTATAGTTTGACAAGTTTAAATGTGAACCATTGCCACGAAAGGTTACTCAAGTATAATATTTACTTGGAGATTTTAGGATTATAGACTATTTAATCATGAATGGTTAATGGAACTCTACATTTTTGGCATTGTAGTCTAGGATGGTGTTGAAACGTCATTTTATTTTCATTGCTTGTTCTTCTCTTAAGTATAGTTGTATTTTCAGTAGAATAGATTTAGGGGTAATATTTTTTAGCACCCCGTTTTTACTAATATTGTGCAAGGCAGAGGTAATTCTAAGTTCTTAATTATTGTATGTGTCAAAGGAGGGATCCTCATAGAATATTCCTTCCTTCAAATAGTCAACCAATCTCAAAAGAAGTAATACTAAAGGTACCTAAATCTAAAGGAGAGATTCCTAAAAAAGTAGAGCCTAAGAAGCTAGTACAAAAAATTTCTCAACCAGTAGAGCTTGATAAGTTAGTGCCAAAAGCCCACATGGCTTTGCCTCAAAATTCTCCACCTTCTTCCCCTAGTTCCCACTCTTGGAGAAATAGTGGAGGAAGGAATGATGCCATACCAACCTTTTACTTCCCAATAGTCCATCAATATAGGGGTGCTTCTATGAAGAATATACCACCTTCTGCCCTTCCAAACCTTCAACAACTAGTTATTGAAGATCCATACACATTTCTCTTTGAATTTGATGTCCTACATCACAACTATGACTACACTACCGATGCTCATGGATTGAAGTTGTTTACCACAACTCTCAAGGATTCTATCTTGAGATGGTTCACGGGATTAGTGAGAAATGTTGTTGCAACATGGGCCACCATGAAAGAAATTTAACTTAAAAATTATAAGGATTATTGTAGGGGAGGAGATTTGTGCGGTGATGACATCTTTAGAATGACTCAAAAAAGAGGACAAGCCATTAGAAGATTATCTGGAGTAGTTTTAATTCAACCTTAAGAAATCTAGGCATGGTAATTTGGGAGAAGAGTTAGTAAAGATAATTTTCCTCTAGGAAATTCATGAAGATTGCATTGTTGCATTGGACTTTATAGGTGACACAAACATCTCTCAATATTTTTGGGATGATATTTGTAACTTCTTGAGGAATTATTCAAGAGAAAATATGAAGAAGACTAGAAGAATCAACTCTCTAACCTCTAAAGTTGTTGTTGGAGTCTCTATAATGGAAATTAGTAAATTGCTTAACAATATGAAGCACAATATTATTAATCACATGGCTACTCAACTGGATACTCTACAAGCCAAGAGGAAGCAAGAGGCAAAAAATGCTTTAGTAGAGTATTACCCTACTTGTCACTACAAGAAGAAGGATTGCTAGAATGGATGAGTGACCTAATTTCAAATCTTTGGAGGATGAAGAAGGCCATGTTTTTTTATCTAGCTCAAAGGAAACCGTAGACTCAAAGACCAGGTATGCACCAAGATCCTTTGTCCTATTAAAATTATCCTTCATGGTCAAATAAAAACCCTTCACCATGTATGAACTATGGTAATATGTCACAGAACACCCAACATGAAGCTAGGCCTCCACAATAGGGTCAACCACCTAATTGGCAACCTCCACCACTTAGTTAGCAAAAACCATCAATTTATTGACAAAAACCTCTATGGAGGGGAAATAAACGTTGGGGACAAAAAAATCAAGGGTACCAACAACAACCTTAATTGCAAGGACCCCTAGTTCAACAATCCATCATGTCGAATCCTGCCAACCCTCAAACTTCACCTGCATGACCCTTATAGATTCCTTCTTAGCCTACACCTAACCCCAATAATCAACCTATTTAGAAAACCTACTCTGGAGATATACAAAAATATCTTGCCTATGTCCTCGATGTTAATAATGTGCACTTAAGATCAAGCGAAACATTGGCTACCACAATGCCTCCTCTGATCACTAAAGTCCAAGAAGGTGATAATTACACAACTATACAACCCCCATCTAGTTAGCATGGTTTGCAAGATAATTCAAAGTAGGTGTTACACGAACCTTCACCTTATGAAAATCAATCTACCTCATTTCCTACAAGATTAATTAAGCACAAAGTTGGTCTTACTATTGACTTTGACTTTCTAGAACATTTTAAAAATATAAGCATTAGGATTCCCTTATTTCAAGCAATTATAGATGTTCCTAACTGTAATAATATTGTCAAATAATTGTGTACTAAGAAGCCAAGATGAAAGAGAAAAGACCCTACTATAGTTCATGTCATGGGAAAGTTAGCAAAAATTATGTTGGAAATCTTGTAATTCCAAAGTATAGTCACCCAGTAATCCCAGTAGTGAATGTTTCTATCAATGGAATTCCAATTCCTAATACCTTAATTGATCTTGGAGTTTTCATCAATGTCGTGACAAGAGAAACAATGCAATCCCTACAGTTAACCAACCTAAGGCAAACCCCTACAGTCCTACAACTTGCACATAGCTCCACTATCAAACCAGAAGGAATAATTAAAGATTTAGTCATTACTCTTAAATCATGGGAGTATCCAACTGATTTTATGATTCTTCAACCAAAGGCTAATTTAGGTTAGTATCTTATTATCTTGGGGAGACCTTGTTTTACAATTGCAAATGCCTTACTTGGATGTAGGTCAGGAGAAGCGATAATTTCAAATGGTAATGTTACTAAAAAGTTTGTATTATATTTTCTAGCTCAATCACATTCATTTGGCCTAATTTAGGAGATGGAGGAAAGATTATTTTTCAACCCTTATGATGATTGATAGGAACCCTATACTCAACCTAGAGGATGAACATAATTTTTGGCTCATATCATTCAAAATAATTATCAAAGGGACACAAAAGATTTCAATTGTCAGCTAGCTTACTCTTCCTATCCATTGCATACCCTCCTTCCTACAACCATTACTAAATGATACCTATAAAACCTCTACAATGTTACACAATCTTTTTCCACATACAACTGATGAGAGGATTAAATTCTTAAATGTGCACCTATGAATCTTCTTTTTACTCAAGCAGAGATTGCCCTAGGAAAATATCTCAATATCAACAATAAGTTAACTCAGGACCAACAAAGTCAACTACTTTATGTGCTACAAGAAAACATAAAAATATTTTCATGATAATACTAGGATATGAAAGGTATCGACCTAAATCTTTGCACACATCACATATATATCAAATATAAATGTAAGCTAATCAGAGAAGAATATAGGCAAATGAATCTAGCAGTATAAGATATTGTTAAGGCTGAACTCGAAAAGCTATTGAATGTAGGATTCATATACCTTATTGTTGACAATCAGTGGGTTCCTCCTTAGGTTATTGTTCCAAAAAAGGGTGGCAAATGGAGGGTTTGTGTTGATTATAGGGAACTTAAATCAACAACAAGAAAATATCACTTTCTTGTTCCATTCATAGACCAGGTTCTTGATTCTTTGGCTGGTAATAAATAGTTTTCATTTCTAGATGGTTGTAGTGGATATAATCAAATTAAGATAGCTCTAGAAGATCAAGATAAAACCACTTTTACCTACCCATGGGGAATATATGTATATTTTATCCTTCCATTTGGTTTGCGAAATACTCCTACAACATTTCAAAGAGAAATCCTTAACATTTTCTCTGATCTCACTCATGAGTTCATGGAAGTTTATATGGATGATTTTACTACATACATGGTGATACTTATGAAGAGGCCTTGGGAAATTTAAAGAAGGCACTTTCTTGATGTAGAGAACACAATCTATCTTTGAGTAATGAGAAATATTATTGGATGATGCAAGAAGGTGATATTCTAGGACACTACATATCAAAATTAGTATCCAAGTGGATCCAATGAAGATATAATTCATAACAAATTTGGTTGTCCCTTATAAGCAAAAAGATGTCAAGCGTTTTCTCAAGCATGCTAGATACTATAGACATTTCATCAAAGATTTCAATAAGATAGCTGCCCTTTTATACATATTATTGACAAAAGATGTCGAGTTTGATTGGACTCGTGAATGTCATGAAGCATTTTTACAGCTGAAGGTTGTATTGACCAAGGTGCCAGTATTAAGAGACCCAAATTGGACATTTCCATTTCATATCCACACTGATGCATCTGACCATATCGTGGGAGCCATCCTAGGACAAAAATAAGGTAATATTGAATATATTATTTATTAAATTAGTCAAAACCTTTAGTTTTCTTAGTTGTTCATTATAGTGTCATTGGAAAGGAGATCCTAACACTTGTCTACACCATAAATAAATTTAGATATTATATAAAAAGGTATCAAGTATTCGTACATACAGAGCATGCAACAATCAAGCACCTCATGAATAAACCTATTATAAGTGGTAGATTGGTTAGATGGTTGTTGCTGCTTCAATAGTTTGATATCACTATAGTAGATAAACTAGGCAGAGCTAATGTAGTAGCATATTTTCTTTCAAAATTAACTCATGGAGGAAAGGAACCTTTTATAGATGATTATTTTCTTGGCGAGAACCTATTTACCATTGATAATCAATCTCCTTGGTATGCATATATTGATAACTATTTGGTGACTGGAAAAACACTTCCACACTTCTTTCCTAGAGACAAGAGGCATCTTGCAGAGAAGAGTCTCCCTTACTCATAGATCTCATGGTACTTATTCTATACAACACCTGACAATGTTATGATATGCTATATTCAAGAAGATGAAATTTATGAGATTTTGCATCCTTCTCATGATGAGAGCTATGGGGGACACTTTTCAACTAAAAGGATAGACATGAAGGTCCTTAACATAGGATATTATTGGCCATCGTTACACAAGGATTCAATTAACTACACCAAGAGATGTGACAGATGTCAACGGATGGGATGTCCAACAAAGTCAGATAAGATACCTCTTCAACACCAACTGGTTCTTCAACCATTTGATAAGTGGGGTATTGATTTCATAGGTCCAATAGATACCTCCTTAAATAACAAAGAACACATACTTCTTTGCACTGACTATCTGACCAAATGGGTGGAAGTTAGAGCAATGAAATATGCACAAGACAACAAGGTTGCAAAATTCCTTTACGAGGAAATCTTCACTAGGCATGGAGTACCAAGAAAAATTGTCTCAAATCAGAGGCCACAATTTACATTAGTACTTATATAGGTACTCAAGAATGAGTATAAGATCAAAAATAAGAAATCTACCACTATCACCCTGAAGAAAATGGACAAGAAAAAGTATCAAGTAGAGATATTGAGGCAATTTTAACAAAAACAATGACACTCCATAAGAAGGATTGATCCTCAATATTTTTAGAAGCAATATGGGATTATTGAACCACATGGAGAACAACTACATGGTTCGCACCATTTGAATTGGTCCATGGAACAAAATTTGTTATGCCTATGGAGTTTGAACACAAAACATTAAGGATAATCTTGGAGCTTGGCATAACCATATCAAACTCATAGAGGTAGAGGATATTATAATTGAATGAACTAGATGAACTAAGGAGAGTAATTTTCAATAGAACTAAACTTATTCAGTCCCAAAGAATACAATGGAATGATCACACTATTAAATCTAAAAAATTCCTAGCGTGTGATTGGGGACTTCTTTTCGATTCTCGATTCAGGGATCACTAAGGTAAATTTCAAACCCATTGGCTTGGACCATATGAAATAGTTTAAGTTTTTCCAAATGGTACAATGTGGCTGCAAACTATAGATCTAGTCAAATTTTCATTATTGGTCAAAAGATCATCTTATATAATTTTTCGTGAAGATCTTCTACATAATGTTTGTCAGGAGGCATTTTTTGATCTTCTCGTAGCTTCTGAAATAGCTTAATTATGAAGTAAATAATTTTCCTTTATAAGGAAACACTGTTTATTAATACAACATTCAAAATTTACTACAATTCCTAATAGAGGACCCTGTCAAAGCAATGCACCTGGGACTTGGTTGAAGATTGTGTCAATAGAGATCAACATCCACATCAACTCAATGGTGACACGTGGACCCCTATGAATCCTTTTAGGTCTTTCAACTCACATGAATTATAGGTTGCTTGTAATATTTATTCGTCACCTTTTCATGATCAAATGCTCATACAATATATTCACCTTCACTTATCATTTGTACGTGTTTGTAATCCAAGTCCATTTAATGAACACAATGCAAATTCAGTAAGTATGTGATAATCATTTCTATAGCTTTTAATCTTGTATCATGTTTATGTCCATAATTTCCATTACTATATTTTATATTAATATTTGGAATGCATATTTTTGTATAGTCGCATCACATTTCAAACTATCCACCTCAAACATGCGTACCTATTTTTCATACTAAGTTGGGGGATTTGAATGTTTTATAATTAATATTCATGCATGTTGATTGAATGTGTGAATTAACATGAGTTGAGTCTTTCTTCCAAGTAATCGTATTTCATTAATTGATCATAAAGAGCTATGATTTATTCTCAGTTACAATGAGTTTTGTGTGACATTTTTTTTGCGAAGTTTGTGAGAGTAGTCTATGAGTTGAAGAAAATTGAAATATCCCTAATTTATTATGAGTTAAAATTCTATAAATCTTGAAGCAATCCAGTCATTGTAAATGGGAGTTGTTCCCATTCATAGTGAGCCTACAAATCATACACTCATTAATAATGAAACAAAATGCAAACAAGAATTCATCGATGCAGGATGGGTGGAATGTTTTCATAAAATTACAAAGTTTGATGTAGACATTGCTCTTTAGTTTTCCTTCTTGTTACATGATGGAGTGGCTACCATGAAAGGTTTGAAAGTTGATGCCACCATGATAGTTGTTGCTAATGTAATAGAGTTATCTACATAAGTTGAGGAGTATGTAGCAACTCATGATGCAGTTTCAGCCAAAGAAAAATTTACAAGGCTAGGGGATGAACCTCTAGAGGTTTTAAAACAAGGATGTAGGAGGCTCTCATTGCCTCATAAATGGGTTGTGGTTGAGACTCATATTATTTTATTTTTTACATGTGAAGGGAGTTTGTCAAATTTACATGCCCATCACTTCAAATTTCTCAGCCACCTTTTCCATGGCAAAACTATTAGTGAACTTGATTACCTGGAAAATTTCTTGACAAAGATGGTTGTGAAAGTTCAAAAAGGCAATGATACTTTGATTTTTCACCATTGTTTGATTACGTTTCTTATTAAAAGGAGTCTTAAAATTCATTTTCTTAGGATGATGTAAAAAGAATTTTTAGAGATTAAAAGGGTTAAATAGAGCAACCTAGGTCCCAGGGGTAGGAAATTGAGATTAAGGGGAGAGTGAAGTAAAATTGAGATAGTTTAAAATAGGAATTTAACTCCTCTGATGAGGAAGAAGATAAGAACTATGAACTAGAAAAGGATTCCTCTAACAAAGAGGAAGAAATGGTTGCAACTACATCCTCTATAGTTAAAACTCAAAGTTAGAAATTGAGTAAAAAACCTCCTAAAGGAACTCTTGTTCAACTATCTAAAAAAATCCTTGTTAAGAAAGTTGAAAAGGAAAAGAGGAAATCCGTAGAAAAGAGAAAGAGAAAGAGTAAAATAGATGAAACCCTAAACCTAGGCTCTTCTTAAAAAAGGACTATGAAATAAATGCACACTCCTTCACTTAAGGGTAGTAAGAAACAAAAGTCTCTGAAAGAAAAAAAACAAAAAGAGATTGAAACTTCCAAAAAGAAGGTTATGAAGGATAAGGAAATTGAGATGCATTTTGACCAAATTATAGAGACTATTTCCAAGAGTGAAAAGAAATGAAAACCTTTTGATTCTAACGCTCCTACATATGAAAGTTCACCCTTAGCTCCAAAAAGGCAACATGTACAATCTCCCACTTTTGTCTCAGTACAAGAGAAACCTACACCAATCTTATTTTTCTCCATAGACTCAAGGGTTCTAGCTACTATAGATTCAGAGGAAGAATAAGAACCACAATAGTTTGTTAAAAGAATGACTTAGAAATCTAGTCAAATCAAAATAGTTTGGAAAAAGAGAAAAAAGAAGGTCGAGTCTATAGTTGATGTTCCTAGTGGATGGGAATAACAAGAAGAAAATGAGGATGATGAATCAGTGCCAACACAGTTAGAGTATGCAGATACATAATATGAAATACCTAAAGCAAGAAAAGAAGAGGTTCCATATAATGAAGAAGTTTTTTATGAACAAGGAGCACATAAGATAGCAAGAAAAAAATATTTTCAAGAACACTTGGATTGGTATGAGGAGAAAGAGGGAAATCTTGATCGATTGGAAGAGTTAACCACTCAAGAGACTCAAGGTGTCATTGAACAAATTACTGAAACAATCCCTGATACAGGTAAGCCTGTAGCACCTCCTCCTACATCTTGGCCTTTTATGATATTTCACTTATGGGAACAAGTTTGATAATGAAAACAATATCAACTTGAATGGGATATAGAAAAAGAAAGCATGGAACTTTAGTTTTTAAAAGAGATTGAAAATAAAGAAATAGAAATAAAGACATTGAATGTAAAGGTATAACGACTAGGTAATATTATTCCACAAATTGCTAATGGTAGACCTCACGTGCAAAGTCTACACTCCATATTTAAGAGAAAGGTTCCTAAGTTTCTAGTTCATGCAAATATACTGCAATCTACCTTTTTCTATGGCTACTCCTAAGGAGTACTTTTCTATTTTTTAGAATTCTCCAATTGAATTACAAAATGCAATGTGTGATTTAAATTTGCATAATCTATCTGTCTCTTATAATCCAGATTGGAATTCCTTGTTATATGTTGGTGATGTTCAAGTAGGGGCATTTTTCTCTTATATGTTCAATGAGAGAAAAATAGGGGATCAAATTGAAAGGTATAAAGAAATGGAAAAATCTGCAGCATTACAACTTCAAGCAAAATCCAGTAACCCTGATGCTATTCTTAATAATTGGTTGGTATTGATAAACAAACTAGAGGTACAAAGTAAGTGTTGCAAAATAGAAAATATAGCTATGAGATGTTCACTCAAATGGCCAAATCTGATGGAAGGACAATACTCACACATGTGGAAAATTGGTAACTATACAATTATCATGTAAAATGAAAAGAACCTAACTCCCTATTCAATTATCATGATCTATTTGTAGGGTCACGATATATATGTAGCTAGCAGAGAACTATGAACTCACTTGGTTACCTCTACTCTTTCATCCTCCCTTGTTGCTTTGGCCAACTCCAGATTGGTGCAAAATGGAATAATTAGAAGAATAAGAAGAATCCAGATGGAGGATCAAAAGGTACAACAAATTCTATTGGTCTTTAGGTCCTTATATCAAAAGGTACAAACTTTAGGTCTTTAGCTATGTTTAAGAACTCCTATGTAGTGCTTGCTTTGGGATAATTAGGACAATAGTAGGGCGGAGTGATGCGTAGGATTTTTGGTGGTTTTAGTACAACTTTATAATTCTATGCAAGACTTTCTTAGTTACTATGGTTATGTCTTTTATGCTCAAGACTTAGTACTTTCATGTGATTAAGGAAACTTTCATGATATAATATCATATATATTTAGTATAAACTATAATTTTTATAGAATTGAATGTGATGAAAATTAGATTAAATGTTATATGAATGGTTGTTTGCTTCCTAATTGGGTTTTGTAGTATATGATGAGGTGGACTGCCACAACTCCCATGGCCATGAACTATGCAACTTCCTGTAGTTGAAATAGTATTTAGAATTCAAAGCATCATTATCAACTTATTCTATCTTGAAGACTTATTCTAATTTTATTAGTGGAAAGATAATGATTTGTTACTTCCAATTGACAAGTGTAAAGTTAGTTAAATTGATCATAACTGATCTAAGAGTTGTAGCGATAACAGGACTATCTCTTGAGTGTGTGTAGTCTTTATTAACATTAATATTTTCTTAGATCTAGGGATTTCACATGAATGAATGGTTGACTCTTTCAACCTTGAAATATTCTATTGTTATCTTTGTATGGATGTAACAATGTATTTTTATCTATTGGATAATATACAATTTTTTATAGTTGACTATGCATATTCATACTCTGTTAATAATTAATGGATGATGGATTGAATGAGTGTTAACCAATTTATTTCCTTCTATTAAGTAAAATTGGGATTATCTCAAGGGGGGCTACTTGAGGTATATCCCCATCTTATTTTCCTTCATGCATTATAGTGAAGTAGTTTAATATTGTAGTAGTGTGTTCAATTTCTTTGATAGAATCTATTGAAGATTGTTGTTTAAGTTAGATGACTCCTCTCTTGTAACTTCAGATAGTATTAATTAATTGTTGTAGATGTTTGGTTCATTTTTAGTTAAATACTTGTAGTGCTTAAATTCATTTGTTGTTACATAGTGAAAGAGTTATTTCAAAATTGCATTGTGTTTAAGTAGATTAAGTATAGCTTTAGAAGATTAGAAGCCATTTTCTTTGTTGCATTCATTTCAATAGTTAGATGATAGTTTGAATAGAATGACGATGCATAAACTATTCTAGCCCATTTCTGTAAATGGAGGATCTCTGATAGAGATATAAACTATTATTGTAGGCTGTGTAGATTCAGATTTACTTACTGGTATATTAGTTTGACTGTCTTTGTTTTGCTGAAGGGAGAGTAATCACTGAGACTGTATATGCCTTGTGATTGATATCAGTCCTCCATGATTGCTCTATGTTATATATGTAGATAGTTATGTCCCCGTAGAGACATGACTCTACGTGGCCAAAGGCCACATAGGGTCATGTCCCTACATGGGCATAACTGATAATTGTTCGGTGCATAACAAATACAATTAGTTTTATTTCAATCGGTGGTAGTATTCAAGAGCCCCAATAACACAATAGTCTCTTTAATGATAAGAGCCTGATTTGATAAGTATCACTTTGACTAATGCTATACATCAACACTCCCTCTTAGCAAGGGAGAAGTTAAAAAAAAACTTTATGAGATATCAGTATTAAGGATATCTATACACACCACATTATCTGACTTTAACACTCTGAAATAGTGACTTGTCAAATAACTTCAATCGCCATGTTATGAACACTATCATAACATATATTATGATCTCTAATTGTCCAAAACAATATATAGAGTAATCATAATGCATTTGTTATCAATGACTTCTGGCGTATCTAGAACAAAACTATCATAATAATAGGCCTATCATTTGCAAGATCGTCACCTTACAAAGATTACCTTCTGAATATATATGTCCATGAAATATCGTCACCTTTCATTACATATTTGATGCAACTAAACAACCATAGAAGCATAAACACATATAAATTGAAATTGAAATTCAATATTCAATATTACAATTTAATCATACCAAGTTTTCCTTTGAAGTATTCCAATTTCACTTTGGCAAGAGGCTTGGTAAAAACATCTGTTGTTTGCTCATTTGTACTTATGTACTCTAGTTTGATAACACCTCGATCTACCATATCTCTAATGTAATGATAAGGTATTTCAATATGCTTAGATCTATTGTGAAAAACTAGATTAGCTGAAAGCTTGATACAACTTTGATTATCGTAGTGAATGATAGTTGGCTTTAGAGGCTTCTTAAATGAATCAACTAGTAATTTTTGTAACCATACAACTTCTCTAGCTCGCATGGAAGAGGCTATATATTCTGCTTCAATAGAGCTTAATGCAATTGAGGATTGTTTTCTGTTGAACCAAGAAATCATCCCAGATCCAAGACTGAAGCAACATCCAATAGTGCTTTTACGTTCAGTAGAGCTGCCTGCCCAATCAGAATCTGAATATCCATGAAGATTGATTTCAACTTGATCATATCTTAGTCCCATACCAACTGTACCTCTTAGATATCTTAAGATATGTTTGGTTTCCATTAGATGTATCTTCTTTGGTGTACACATGAACTGACTTAAGGTATTAGTAGCATAACATATATCAGGACAAGTATTCACCAAATACATTAAAGATCCAATGATCTGCCTATAGTAAGAAGGATCGGTAGATTCGGATTCAATCATATCATCCTTCAGCTTATGTAGGTTGACTTCCATAGGAGTAGTAACTGGTTTACAATCCATCATTCCAAATTTCGTCAAAATATCAATAGTATATTTTCCCTGATTTAGGAAAATGTAGTTCCCCTTTTGCCAGACTTCTAGTCCTAGGAAGTAGTGGAGAAGACCTAGATCTTTCATATCAAACTCTGTTGTTAGTTCTTGTTTGCATTTTTTTATAAGATGTTCTTCACTTATTATCAACAAATCATCAACATATAACACAAGAATAATCATGTCATCACAATGCATGGAAATGGAGGTTACCTAGTCTCCTATGCCAAATTTCGGTAGAATTTGATGTTTCATGATTTAGGGCTAAATTTTGTTGATTGCAAAGTTTATATAAACTTCCATCTCTAAATCTAATAGATATAGCTTTCTTGATGTTGGAGTTCTTTGGCCAAGATAGAACTCTATCCTCTTGAAAGGTGATTCTGTATCCTTGATCAGCAAGACCAGACATAGAGACCAAATTTCTTTTTATACCAGGTATGAATAAAACATTTTTAAGTTGGAGAGTGATACCTGAATTTAGATGAATTGAGCAAGACCTAATACCTTTAATAGGATGAGTAGAATTATCTCCAATGGTTACTTCTTCCGAGGAGTAATCTGAGAAGCTTTCAAATTTGTCTCTAAAACCTGTAATATGACGAGATGCTCCACTATCTATAATCCAGGTATTTTTGTTTGAGTTTAATTCACTTTTGAGAGCTAGATAAAATGCAAAGTTTCCTTTCTCTTTCACTTCCCTGATTTCTGCTAGGGTTGCTTGAATTCTTTTTCGTTCAGGGCAGAAGTTGTGAGTGTGACCAATTTTGTCACATTTGAAACATTTTACTTTTGACCAATCTCGTTTCTTATATGGTTTGTTGAATTCCTTCTTATTACGTTTGAATTTTCCTTTCTTTTCTTTATTGTTTGAATTAACATGAAGAGCTTGAATATCTCCCTCTTGATTTATGATTAATCCTCTGGAAACTAATCTTGATTCTTCTTGAGTGCATTCTTTTTTGAGTAATTCAAATTTAGGAAGATCAGGACGTGAGCTTAGACCATGAATAAAGGTTTCCAAAGATAGTGGAAGTCCTTTTAATGCTATGATGCTAAGTTCTTTGTCATCAACTTGATTTCCAATTGTCGCAAGTTGATCTTTTAACTCAAAGATTCTTAGAAAATATGACGTAATTGATTCCCCATTATTCATTTTTATGTATAGAAGATCTTGCTTTAAAGTTAGCAATCTACTAGTATTATTGATTTCAAAAGTGTTCCTAATAGTAGAGAACATTTCAAATGCAGTTTTAAGACTGGATATACATGGAAGAATATGATCCTTCACAGAGTCTATAATAATTTTCATGGCCTTGTTGTTGTGTCTTTTCCATGTCATTTTATTAGGATCATTTTCAGGAATAGGTTTGTTTGATTCTATGTACTCTTCGAACTCCATTTCTCTTAGTACTATCATGACTCGAATTTTCCATGATGAAAAGTTTGATGCTCCCTCAAGTCTATCCTCCAATCTTACATGATTAACCATTTTGAATAAAATTCTAATATTGATAAATCTGAGATTTTAATTTTTAATTCTGAATAATAGAATTTTCTATCAAGATGGCTCTAATACCATGTAAATGCAGGATCTCTGATAGAGATATAAACTATTATTGCAGGTTGTGTAGATTCATATTTACTTACTGGTATATCAGTTTAACTATCTTTGTTTTGCTAAAGGGAGAGCGATTGTTGGGACTGCATATGCCTTGTGATTGATATCAATCCTCCATAATTGCTCTATGTTATATATGCAGAGAGTTATGTCCCCGTAGAGTCATGTCCCTACATGGGCATAATTGATAACTGTTTGGTGCATAACAAATACAATTAGTTTTCTTTCAATCGACGGTAGTATTCAAGAGCCCTGATAACATAATAGTCTCTTTAATGATAAGAGCCCGATTTGATAAGTATCACTTCGACTGATGCTATACATCAACAATTTCAAGTATACGATTCTTGTTTAACAAGATTAAATGTGAACCATTGCAAGGAAAGGTTACTCAAATATAATATTGACTTGGAGATTCTAGGCTTATAAACTATTTAATCAAGAATGGTTAGTGAAACTCTACACACCAGTGGTCCATGAAGGTGAGGGGAGAAGATACTTTAACGATACCTTGAGATCTAAAACAAAGCGTGCATGTGCACAAAACACACTGAATACTTTCTCATTAACCTTTAGAAATCCAAATGTGAGCTAAGCTAAAACAAGCATGCTTGTTCATTCACCCTTAGAAATTGAAATGTGAGTTATTATAGAAATCAAAGCATGTAAAATATGTATCCACAAAATATTAGTATTCTCAAATCCAAGTATTAGATGCACAAAATCAGATACACTACTTTGTTAGTCCCAAAAAGTTTAGGCCAAAATACTCCAAATTTGAAAAGTAACTCTTTGTAACAAAAGCGAACAAAAAAAGTGCATCTACACTTAGTAGATGCATAGGTTTGGTGAATCTTACAAAATAGAGAGCAAATGTGCAACAAAAATGTTATTTTCATATGAATACAAAGCATATGCGCATGAATGTAGAACAAATGCACATAAACCCTAAATAACATAAAATATAAAAAATTCAAAAAGTCAAATGCATAGAGGTGTTTGAAAATGCAATTTTGACCTGCAAATCATGAAATCTCTAAAACAACAAGAGATGATTTGTTAAAGGGGCAAAGGTCCCACCACATGTACCATAATGATGATGTCAAAAATGGACTACCTATTTTCAAACCTAATCAATCCCAACCACAAGTCCTAGATCTACAAATTAAATCCAACATCATATCAATAAAACTCTTCTTTACGAATGCATAATAACAAAATAAACATAGCTATACCCAAATACCCTCATGAAATGCTTGATTCCATTGTTCTCCTATCCTCTGAGATCTTGTTTGGAATGATCCAATTGCTCTCAAATTTTCAAGCACATGCACAAGAAGACATTAAAGGAATGGATTGTGGTTGATTGATACAAGATGTAGCTATGAAGATGATAGTGATGACAAGATGATAATGATGATAGCAAGGGTTATCCAAAGATCACAAGTAGGAAAGTATGCATAGGCTCACTATGATTCAAATGAGAGGATACAATGTTCTTTTATAGAAGTCCTCATGAAAATCAAGGGTAGAGATTAAGAGGTGGAAGAATGGATGATTAGGATTAGAGTGGTACATAAGGACAATGTGAGAGATAATGAGAATAAAGGTGATTAAAAAATATAAATGGAGGGATGAGATTAAATGACAGTTAAGAGATAGTGACTTTTGGTAACACATCATGAGATGCATTGAATCTAGACATGTTTGGAGACGTGAAGATGGAAATGTCAAATGAAGAGACAAGTGATATTTATCACATGCCCATGCATTTAAATTTAGTCCATGTGAGTTGAAATGGTTGGTTGAAATTAGAAAACAAGGATCATGAATTACTTAATTAAATAAAAGTATTTATTTATTTAATAATAGAAAAGGAGAGTGGAAATGGATAATTAAATCAATGAATATTTATTTAATTATAGGATATAAAAATTAGTGAATTAGATAAACAAATAAAAGTATTTATTTAAATTATAGAAGACAAAGCTAATGAATAAATTAAATAAATAATAAATATCTATTTAATTAATAGAGAAAAATGATAAAATAATTAAATAAATAAAATATTTATTTAATTATATGAAGACAATTTTAGGTGTCTTAGATGCTTTTGGAGGCTAGGTTTTTGTTTTTTCTTCTTCTTCTTTCGAAGGCCCTCTTATAGTATATTTTGTGCAATATTGTGGTATACCTTTGATATTTGAATTATGGTTATTCTATAAGCTTGTATACTATAAGCTTTTCTCTACAAGATTATGTAGGAAATTATTTGATCACACTAGTAATTTTCTAACATAAATGACATAGTTATTTGTCTAACATTTAATGTGATCAAATTATCATTCTCATTGCATCCTATTAGAACTTGCTTCCAAAAAATCACAACTAAAAATACGAAGGAGATCTTTGAGAACAACCCAAACTATTTATAAGTCATGCAACCTTGAAAGATATTCTTATTGACTTTAATTAAGAGTAGAGAAAAAAGATGGAAATAGAGGAAGTAGATTCCATCATCAACATAAAAATATGACTTGAGTCGACTTGAACAATGAAGTGTGGCAACTCGGGGTTCACCGCTTAGTGTGTTGCTTAAGTGGTGGTATTATTGTTGTTGCCTCCAAGGTTCAAACCTTCATTGGGCTATTGTGATCGCAGGCTTGTGCCTTCGCTGATCCAATGTGCTTGCAGGTTTAGGCCCCAACTCTATTAAATGGGGACAAGGTCTCCCATTTGTGGCCTCACTAGTTCATAACTCCAGGTCAAAAGTGTTTTATGTGGACTCAGAGGGCATATTGTGCCAACACCATCGATCATGTTAAATTTTTTATCATACACTTAAAATAAAAATAAAAATGAAGTGTGGCAACTTCCTTTAGGTCTTTAACTAACTCTTGGATGAGAGATTATGGACATGCATTTATGTACATATAGAAGAATTATTTGGCAAAACGATTTATACATAGTTAGTCTTACCAACATGCTACAAACAACTTTGCAATGAATCTATCATGAAGCTCAAGCAAAATATGGAGGTCCTTAAGGAGCGACTAAAATTCATTGCCAATAATCAAGTGGATTTGACTGAAAGATTGATGAGCTCATTGTTAAGACAAAACATCTAACTTTGATGTTGTACCTTGCACAAAAAAGAACATTTTTAGTGGGTCAACTACTTTTCTAAAAAAATGTTCAAACCACTAGTAATCGACTAATTGAAAAATCTAAAATCATTATTAATTGACCTATAATTGAAAAATTGAAATGATTCTAATTTTGATTATGTAAAACATCATTTGTATTTTTGTTTAACAATTTCTCTTTCATAACTATTTTATCCTTTATAATAATTGTTTTCTGACTTTTGTATACTTTTATCTTCACCCCGAAATAAAAACTATTTTTCACATCAAAAGCAATATTCACCTCAACTTTATAGGATACTTTGAATAATGGAATCCAAGTTAGGAGAGCGTTGTACTAGTAATATATGGTGTAGTACATAAAACACCCTCTTAGCCCATACAAAACACTTATCATAAGCACTATCATATTCTTTGCCTTATTCATGTAGAGGGTATATTCCTTCTAAAAATCTTATATAAAAAACTTTAGGCCTAACCTCTAAATATTTAATAATAATAAATAATAAAAAAATAAAACGAATATGACTCTTGGCCGACATTATCCTAAGCCCCATTTAAGCAACTGCGGAACTCAAACGCCGATTCAAATTAATTAAACAACACGACACCTTAAATCTTACCCCAAATTACACCTTCTCAGTTCACGCGGTTCTCGGGCCATTTTTAACGCCTACATACATATATTGTTTGCTCTCAGTCGGATTCGATCCCCTGATCGGCCACAGTATTTTGCGCTCCTATTTTTCTGTAATTTGCTGAAAGAAACTGCTGCTTTGAATCTCTTGTTTGTTTCAATCCGTGAGAATGTCGTGGCAGGCGTATGTAGATGACCACTTGATGTGCGATCTGGGGCGGGGTAATCGCCTGTCTGCAGCTGCGATCATCGGCCATGATGGGAGCGTGTGGGCTCAGAGCGACACATTCCCAGCGGTGAGAAGTTTTTCCTTTTTCCTTTTAAAACTTGTTCTGATTGTAGATCCATTTTTGGGTTTTTATCCCTGTGCTCACGCGTCCTCTGGGTCGATTTCAATTTGCCATTTTGTGTTCCCGATCTCTTTTGTTCTTCACTTTAGGGTTTGTCTATGCTGCAGTCAAAGCCCCAAGTTGCATCTGGTTTTGATTATTGTGTCTGTACCGAATTCATTGAAGCCCTTGTTTGCATACTTATTTGGATTTGCTACCCGTAGCATCAGATTGAATTTCTCTTCCTATGAATCCTTTGACTTAATCGCATACCCTTTGAAATATTTGATCTTCAATTATTTTTACTTGTTTGTTTTGAAAATCTTATATATTCTAGTATATAACACAATCTAGCATTCTGATTGGATTGCTTTTATTTGACTGGATTGTTTTGACATTGATTCGTCCTTGGCTTTTTTTTTGACTTGATATGCTTTCTCTCAAGTTTATGCAATTTTTTTCTTAGATTTCGATTGGATAATTACTCCGTTCATTCTTTTAGATGCTCTAAATCTGTTGGCCTAGTTGGACTTGGACATTTTGGACATTTCCATTTTGTTCTCAGGTTGACTTCTATGAAACTCTTTCCTCTCTTTTATTTTGGTTGGATTTTATGCCGATAAACCTCATACTTGTATTCTGATTGGATTTACTTCATATGAAATTTATCTTGTACATTGGTTGGAGTTTTTGAACATATGAACCTTATCCTTATATTTGACTGGATTTACTCCTTACCAATTTTCACATTATGTTTTGATTTGTTTAGTGATTTCATGTTAGAATCATATTTCATTTGAATTGGGTTACTCGAGAAACTTTTATCGTGATTTTCTTATGCACAATTTCATATCGGTTGTGGGCTCTGTTTGGGTCATCAAACCTCAATGTTAAAATTGGAATGAGATATATGTTACTATTTTTTTATCCCTCATCTTGAAGCTTGGCTGATTTATGTCATAACCTTATTCTCCGTCTGGATTGAAATCCTTTTATTCTACCCTTTCTTGAATTGGATTGAGTTTGTTTCATGATAGTTTCAGCATAAACTGGATTGAGTTTTTGTGCGCCATGAAACCTTTATGTGTTATCTAGATTAAGTTATCTGATATCATTACTTATTTAATGATTTTGTCACATGTTCAGCTTGAACTGGACTGAAGTTGTCTGCGCCATGAAATCTTTGTGCAATCTTGATTAAACTATCTGAACTCATTACTTATTTAAGGAATTTG
This sequence comes from Chamaecyparis obtusa, assembly GCA_027943335.1. Lineage (NCBI taxonomy): Eukaryota > Viridiplantae > Streptophyta > Pinopsida > Cupressales > Cupressaceae > Chamaecyparis > Chamaecyparis obtusa. The sequence continues at coordinate 2,517,860 of BSBK01003299.1, forward strand.
ATTATTGTTTATATCAGCTTGTACTTGTTTCAGTATGCTACTTTATCTTGTTTCTGAATAAAAGCTTGCTCTCTTGGATCTTATGGTAATCGGCTTATCAGCTTTTCTAAGAAGATTTAACAGTTCCTTTATTAATGAAGGCTATTGTTATTGGGGCGACTTTTCTGATTGGCCAAAATTCATAGTGTTTGGAAGCATATTGTTTAATCTTGCCAAATACTTGTTTGCATGGAGAATCACATTCGGCAATATTGGAATGGTAACTCTGTGTAGGGCAGTGCTTATTGGCACTTGCAAATGCACATCAATGCTGAAAATGTGACTGGGTTAAAGTTAGAACAAATGAACATGCTAATTTCATTGCTTTTGTACCCATAACCCGACAATTCCACAAATAATTGCTGTGTGTAAATGTCGAAACTGGAGCCATTAGTATCAGAATTAGTCTTGAGGTTTTCCAGATTGAGGCTATGATGGATCCTTACTATATAGGTCTTAAGTTCCTGGTGAATTTAGTGGGTTTCATACCACCTTCCAAATTTCCACCCCTATGCCGGCTTAAATAATGCCATTTGCATGGGTTAGAGGGGGTGCAAGTTCCTTGCAATTTAGGTAGAATAGGTATGGTCATAGTTGGAATTCTAATTAGATAGAGTCTGTCACGTGCAGTTCAAAATTGGAAGGAATATTTTTAAAGAAGGTTCTTATTTATTGGAGCAGGAGGCAGATCAGAATGCTGAAATAGAATTACTTTTTCCTCTGTGTCACGACTATATTTTTCAAGTCTTCTCCATCAAGGCTTTGAATTTGATTTGGATTTGTGGACTCTATGGGGGAATTGGTTAGCACTTTCTATCACTATTTGGTGACAATGACCAAGTTTTTGGACTATAGCTGTTAACCCTGAAAAGGGAATTTATGAGAAACATAAGATTGATCTTTGTTTTGTTTGATCATTTTTGTGCAGATCAAGCCCGAGGAGGTGAGTGGGATAATGAATGACTTTGCTGAACCTGGGTCCCTGGCTCCAACAGGACTTTACATTGGTGGAACAAAGTATATGGTTATCCAAGGCGAGCCTGGAGCTGTCATCAGAGGAAAGAAAGTAAGAAAATAGTTTATGTTTGAATTATGTTTTTGGTTTGTGGATGGTGTCATTCAGAACTTGGATGAGAGAAAGTCTTTATGGATTTGTATGGCATCTCAATTTACTATTCAGTAATGTTGAATCAAGTAATATGGATAGAGAATTGCATCAATGCTGGCTTTTAGGGCATTTTAAATTTAGGAGGGCACAACTATAGTTAGTTTTTAGATATCTGTAGAATTGATATACTAGTGTTCTATATTATGTTGACTAAAACTATGGTTTTGTTTGGGTTGCCCGTCCCACTTTTCTAGGACTAATTGTGTGCTCTGTTTACAGGTTTTCTTAGCAGAATAATTTATAAGAAATATTGTAAATTCAAGTGGAGTGGAAATCCTGGTAGTTTTGAGTAAAAGATTGTCTGCAGTAGATATCATTAGTGAATCAGATAATTTTTTTGGTGGTATTTGCTTATTAAAATATTAGTGACAAATATAATTGCCATTTTGTGATTCCTATTGCTGCAAAGTGATGTGCCTTGTCTTAGCTTGAACTCCATAGGCATTTTCAGTATCACAGCTTACCTGATATGGAAAGCAATTTCTATTTTACTCATGGTTTTCTTAGTTTTTGTGCTTGGTACATTAATTGCTTGTGTTTCACTATATTGCTAAAATGATTGCAATATTCTCAGAATGGTCCAGGCATCTTTTTCTCTCTCAAGCTGTAGCGTTTTGTGAGTTTACAATCGTCAATATATTGCATCTCATGGCCATTTTATTAAATGTTCTATATCATACTTTGGATTTTTTGTTATTACCTTATGATTAATTTCTTTTCACTGTTGATCTGCAGGGATCTGCAGGTGTTACCATTAAGAAGACAACCTGTGCCATTATCTTTGGCATGTATGATGAACCTGTTACTGCTGGTGAATGTAATATGATTGTGGAGAGGCTTGGTGACTATCTTATTGACCAGGGTATCTAATTGGCATCTAGTCAGCTATGGTGTTGGATGGGTTTTTACTGGTCTATGTATTAAGACTTTGTCAATTGAGTAATCCATGTTTCTATAGGTATTTGTAATCGTGCCCAAGCCAAGATAGCGAGTACTGGTAAGTAAGTAAATATTTACTGTAGAGAAATGTATGGTGTGCAAAACATTGTTGAGATGTTGCATCCAATTTCCTTGATCCATGTTCTTTCCTCTGTTTGAGGATTCTGATATCTAAGTGAAAGATATTTAAATTTGCCATTCTTGTACTGTGTAATTTTATCAGTTTCTTTTTTGTAATGCAACTTTGCTGCATTCACTGATTTCCTGGATGTTCTTGTCACTTATTTGCTGTGGTATAAATTCTGGCATAGTTATATATGCAGTTTATAAGGTTGGAGTGTTCGTAAATCAATTGTGCTAAAAAAACACAACTGCAATTGTGTAGTACCAGTTTACTGGTGAGTAGAATTTCATTGATGAAAGAGTAATGTTAAGTGGCAGAGCCACACTTTTATTGCAAAAAATTCTGGGATAAATTTTTTCCTCAAAATGTTAAACGGTGTATGTCCTTATTTGGGTTTTTGTTTAGATGGAAGTCGGGATCTATCTTGTAGTGTTGGGAATAGCGCCAAGTTTCCATATATAATTCTGTACGTTTTGCAGCTTTTGTTTTATTCCAATTAATGACATCTTCGAATAAAGGTCTTTGGAAGTAGTAAAGTAGGGTGGGAGGACCATAATTTGCTTAGTTGAGTGAATGTTGGTGTAACAGAAAAATTTATCGGATCATATTTGATTTGGTTCTTTTAAGATTGTTTGGTGGGCATAATTTGTAAGTAGCCATGTTGATAGGGTAGCTGCATATAGGGTAGCTGCTATGCAGCCACGAAAATAGACATCATACTAAGGGGGCACTTTTAAAAAAAGTACTAAGTGCCTCCTTGGTATGATGTCTATTTTCGTGGCTGCATAGCCGCTGCTTGTTGGTAGTACAGAGTGCTCTCTAGCGAAATTTTGAATTGTAATGAAGTTTTACTTTACTCTAAAGTGAAATTTTCAATCCCAATGGATTTTCTTTTGAGAAAGCAAGATATATTTTTGACAAAGCGATGTATTTGAGTTGATGCATCTTACGTTGTGAATTTAGTTTGGTGAAATCCCTATAGATGGTTTACCAAATATTGTAAAGCAGTCATGTAGCATGTTGAAATTAACATCCTTGACATTGATGTCTCCTTTCATGGATACTGTTTCATTATAGAGGTTAAAAAATTGGACAGTTTGAATGTTTGATTGGTATCTTATTAGCTGCTATTCCCACTAAACTTTGTTAACACTAAAGCTTGCTCAGCTTATCTTGTATCAAAATGATAATCTTAGAGTAGAGAGGGGTCCTGCCCAACCCGTAAAGTTTTAGAAATTTAGTTATTTACACTCTAGCCATTAGATTGTTTTCTATTTCATTGATTGCTGGTATTATTCCAACTCAAGTATGTTTAAACATGGAGTAGGTTAATGCACTTGTTACACCATGTGCAAAACCTCTAGCAAGTGGTTAAGCCGTTGCTGGTATTATTCCAACTCAAGTATGTTTAAACATGGAGTAGGTTAATGCACTTGTTACACCATGTGCAAAACCTCTAGCAAGTGGTTAAGCCGACTTAGTTTGTTACTTCATCTGCAAAAACTTCAGCAAATATCGTGCCTTATAAACCATTCATCATAGAGCCCTATATTAAATTGTAAAGTTGCTAAAGCCAACTTGGTTTGGTACTCCATTTATAAAAACTTGTAGCAAGTATTGTGACTTAAGAGCCATTCATTATAGAGCCTTACATAGAATTGTAAAATTGCTAGAAGTAACATTTGATTTGCGTTTAGAAAATGGAAAAAGATGGAAGAGCGCAAATTTTTGGTAAACGATGTATATTTTGAAAAACATAATCTGTAATATAGATTGCACGGGAAAGTTTTAATTGTCCCAAGTCCATATCCGCCAATGGAATTGCTTTCTAAAACAACTGAATGTTGATTGCAAGAAAGTAATTTTTTCCCCCTCAAATTGATATGTACCAATGAAAGTGCAATTACCCCGTCGAATCTATTTGTGTCATTTAAAATTGATATGATTTCATATATTGCATGGGAAAGTTTTAATTGTTTGAAGTCCATATCTGCCAATGAAATTGCTATCTGAAACAACTGAATGTTGATTGCAGGAAAGCAATTTTTTTCCCCTCAAATCGGTATCAAATCGTTGTCTTTTAAAATTGATATGATTTCATATCTAGGTTTATGAGATTTAGACGATTACGAAGGCATCACTAGCTTCTTTATAGTATTTGTGATCGTCTCCTAATATTTTATCCAAGCTCATTTTCATGTTATTTGATATTATTCCAATATCCCCAATCCAAAATTTGGAGACATTAAAGAATTTACTAGCGCTAAACTTAGAATAAAAGCTTCCATCACAAATGGGCATTGGAGTAACTTTAGTACACAACTTGCCCTTAATTTCCCACGATTACCTTGATGGCCCTACTAAAATTGATTTTGTACTACTCATTGGTTTTGCTGTGCAAACTTAACTTGGTCAACCTTGTCATCTAGGGGTATTTCTACAAAATTGACAAATCAAAATTCCATTTGGTTAGTTTCTTAACTCTTTGAGCTTTGAGAATCACAACTTTTGCAATGACTATTATTTTACCAATGACATCTTGATAGATATTTGTTTTGGAGAATTCTCCTATTCTCTTCTACACATCACAAACTAGAAGATATTTGTTTTGAAGGATTCTCCTCCTTTTCTCTCATACGCATCACAAAGTAGAAGATATATTTGTTTTGAAGGATTCTCCTCCTATTCTCTCATCCACACATCAATAGAAGAAATAGTTTGGAATACAAGAAACTTGCAAATACAACTCCTTTCTTTAGTACTTGCCCCATAAAAGTTTCAAGAGTGTTTGGAAGGGCCATGAACTAGTTGCCCTTAACATATAGCTATGACTTGCATTTAATCTTGAAAATGCAATGTATTATTAGGTTTGATTGTATGCTTGACAAAGAAAGGATAACAAGGGCATTGCCAAGATTCTCCCATGGGATGTTCTCCAAGTAAGGGCATTGCCAAGGAAGGACTCACCTTTGGAAGGTACTATTTACTTCAAATTATGTGTGTAAGCCAATGTATCATTGCCTCCCATTATGAGGAGAAATGGTGTTACCTATCTCCCACCATGAGAACCACATCTCCAAGAAGGACTGTGGAGATATTAATGCCTATCAAAATGCGTGTAAAGTTAGAGACCCAAAGTAGCCGTAGTCTCATCCACCTTTACAAAATGACCAATAGAGTCGCCAATGGCATTAAAACACAAGTTCTTTCAAAAGTGAAGGGGAAGGTTGGGGAGAGGAACCCACACTAAGTTATAAAGAGGATTGGAGTCTCCCGAACACACAACTTGCTTAACACCAAATCTCATTCCTTAGAAGAAATAAATAGAGAAATAAAAAACCCATGTGCACAAGGGAAAAACTTCATCTTACTAGAGACTACAAATCTCAAAGAAATTGTCACCCAGACGATGTAGGTTCGGAAGGGAAGGTTAGAAACCATCAAATTTGCAAGCCAACTTGCAATGTTGGTAGAAATCAATGTTTTCCACCACATCTTGACCACACCCCACCACATGGGATGTCTTGTCACAAATAAGAGGTCAAGATTTCTCTTTTGAATGAGTAATTTTGGCAACACAAGCAAAACTCTTTCCACCAAAAACAGAGAGAGGCTTTGGGAGAGGGACTCCCTCATTTACCTAAGGATAGCATCACCTGGACAGTTGTCCGATGATGTAGGAAGAACTATTCTTCAAACTCTCGCTCATCTTCTCATGTGGCGTGAGTTTGACCCTTACTTTGAAGAGCTTCTAGTCATAGTGCTATGTTGTTGTCTTTCTAGTTCGCACGTGTTGTTAATGCCCTGTTTCTCTACTCACATGCTTTGTTTAAGTTAGGGACAACCTCCTTGTTTTGGGTGCTTTAATAATAAAAAAACATATACTAATCACAACTACAAAAGCATCCCAATGCTAGAAAAATGGAAGCTCATTCTACATATCTAGGTATCTAGGTATTTTCTATCTACTGGTATATCATTTGCCTTCTAGCATATAAATTATCGACCAATATATCCTCGGTATATCAACAACTAGAGTCTGCCATTAAATCATCACATGTTTGTTTGCCCATCTTTACCCAAAATTGTTACACACCAAATTCTAAGCCTAACCCCCAAAATCTGATTAATACAAATGAGGTGATGCCAACTAATCACTAGACAAAAACCATAGATGAATCTCAATATATGTCCAAAATTTAAACATCAAACAAGGAGAATATGAATAAGTGAGAAACATAGAATCACCCATCTAGAGATTAGCAATGTCCAATTGTGATGGGTGCATTAAGCTAATAATCCTCTATTGGTATCAGACACCAGTTTTGTGCTATGCCTTCCTCTTCTAGATGGACCACTTCATCATGTTCTCGCAATAATCCTTCAATGCCATCCAACCTATGCTTGCCTCTGTAATATGTTCCTCTTTGTTGGATGAAGTGCCCTAGATTATAAATGGGTGTAAAATAACCATTTCCCCTTTCACTTCTTGCCAATCCCGCTTTTCTATACGAAAACCAAGCCCCAGAATTGCATCCACAACAATGGCAGTTAGACCAACTAACCACTCATCATCACACTTTCACATAACCCAAATTGTATCTTCTACCATTCCTAGTTCTAATGCCCAATCCATGAACATGGAAACAATATCAACATTCACTTGATATCGATGCTTTGCATTTATGAATTCTTTATCAAGAATGAGATCCACAATTTGAAGAAACAAAGGATCATGACATTGAAAGATAAACTTAAGAGGTTTTTTAGAGATATGCCCCAAAAAAGCCACTTGTAGTTTATCAATCTCGATGGTGAAATTCTCCATTTCTACAAATACCTAACTTATCAACTCACATCATAGGAACACCCCGTAGAGATTAAATGTAATATAATTTCTCATTTCTACAAATATGGGGGAGACATCTACAATACCATTTTCGTATTAATGTGTAGTATTAATGTTTGCATTAACTCCTAAACATGTAATAAAACTTCACACCTTCAATGTCTATCTTGTAATGTCAATCACCTGTATAGCAAGGGCCATTTACTTCATGCTACTCCAAATTTGAGAACCTCCCTTGAGAGCTCTCTAAATTATAGATCCTTTCCCCTCGAGCCCACAACAAAGAACATCCTTACTCTCCACCTCACTCAAATACTTCACAATAAGTATCCTAGCCCAATCCTAGTCCTAATGATAACACTATCACCAACAAAGTTAAACTACCAAAGCCTAGACATTAAGACTTGTGTATTGAAGACCAAGACCCCCATCCTGCCTTGGTCTACAAACTAAATCCCACTTAACCAAACACCATTTTTTTGAAAGAAGATTTCTATCACATAAAAAATGTCAGAATAGGGTGCATTAAAGTCATGAGTGAAACTAGAGGGAGTTGCATACACACAACCTATATATAGGGGAAGATAATAAATCACTAACTTTAGAAGAGTTACCCTCCCAACTATAGATACCCACTTGCAAGTCTAATGGGAGACTTTCCTATGACACTTATCCATAATTTCTTGCCAAAACTTGCTAGGCGATGAGCCTATAAAAATGTGAATACCAAAATACACAAAGGGAGTACAACATCAACTCCCCTCCTATTCTTCGAAGTGAATATACTATTATATGACTTGATGTATATCAAATTCAAAAGGTGTATATTAGCCCTCAAGAGCTTAGAAGCGTTCTCAAGTGTACCATTTCACGACCCCTCTTTTCATCCAAACTTAAAAAACATTAAAGTCCAATTTAGAATTATCCATGGAAGATATGGGGAAAGGGATAAAATCATCATGACAAGTGACTAAATTTAATATTTCCCAATAGATCACTTAGAGCATAGAAAATTTTGAGGAAATTACCTTCACCCGATTATAGGTTTGAGACAACGAAACACATAGAGCATCTATTAGAGACCCATCACAAGTGAACAACTTTGCGTGGGTCCTAGAGACAAGACATACAACCTGAACTACCTTGAGCTCCAATACATTAGCATAGGCCTCTGGCCCAAATTTTGGAAGGCAATCTCAACATTCCTTCTACAAACATCTTGATCTCTTGAATAAAGATAATTTTAGGAGAATTAACTCTAATCAAATCACAAATCACGAATAGCCTTTTGTCTATGTATTCTTTTCAGATTCCTTCCATTCCACGAAAGAGTTATCATTTTTGAATAAAGAAGAAATGGAAATCAATAGTTTGCAACAACCCAAACTCAACCAAAGTCCTACCAATTAATTTCAATTTTTATTGATCCTTCTTCCCACCAACCTTAGGAGGATTTTTAGGAAGACTTATCTTTATTTATTTTTGTTGTAGCCCCAATGCAAGTGGGGTACCCTTTCTTTTCCCAACCTCTTGAGACTCCTATGGATTTATCAATGGGCTGGCCAAATCTGCATAATCTTCACTTCAATACCTTCATTAGCCTCCAGACTACTTGAAGTGAGAAAAGTAATGTCTATGTCAATTTGGGAATCTTTTCTCCAAGCGGAGAATCAATTAGAAGAATGATATCCTTCTCACCAATAGTTTGTTTTGTGCTCATAGGGTCCCGTCCCATGGGTATCCCAACAAGTGCTTCATCAAATTAATCTAGTTTTAGAGAGCATCAAAACTATTGGAAAACTCATCAATTTGTCTATCCTTTAGAATTTTGCTCTACCCTTTTCCCTTATTATGAGTCTTACCTAGAATAAAACCATCTTTATCCTCCACCATAGGGCCTTTCCACTTATCCTATTTGGATGGTAGATAGAGAGGCCCATTTCAAAAAGGTCCTATAGGAGTAGACTTAAGACACATCCTTTGTAGAGGATAATGCTTATTGTAGATTTCACACCGAAAAGGGAGAGTTCCATAATCAAGAAGATGGATCCAAGAAGTAGATCCCAAATAAATCCCCACAAAATATGGAAAGGGTTTAATCAAATCAATTTTAATGCAAAAATGAGCATAAGTGATTACCTTTTTCTCCATGTTTTGTTGTGACGGGCCAAGATGATTACCAAGGAGTAACACTGCCAAGTGGAAAATATCATGTCACTGAGATTCCAATAGAAACCATGGAAGTCACACCCAAATAGGAACTCTTGAAAAAATCTTTTTCATGGGGTTGAAAGCAACAAGCCATGACATGATAAACAATCCAAATTGATTATGGAAATTGGCCCCCCTTCAAAAACCTTATTCCAATTGGGAACACAAGTGAAGGTCACCAAAAAATAGCTATTTGTAATTAACATCACCTCTATTTTGCCTTTGGATTCCATGTGCGACGAGCCCATGATTCTGAAAATGGAAGAGATAGTTAGATCCCCATGGATTTGCAAATCAGAAAATGGTAAGGTAATTAAAATATTCTTCCATAGTGTTTTGTTGGATCATGAGAAAAATCTTATGATCACTCTGTAGGAGGCCACCCTTCACCTTTAGGGGCTAAAAATCTCCATTTTTTAAAGAATTTTTGTCAATAACTACATTATTCAATCAAGAGACAAAAATGCCATGAATGATAGGAGAGGAAGAACCTCCAACCACTACATCCTTGAGATGAGCTCTTTCCTCGATTGAGGGCCATCATGCATATCCATGTAGAGATCTTAAATAAAAATAGACCTCCGAGCAAAAAAAACCCCTCAAAACCTCTCTCCACCATTTCGAAGGTCCTCACAAGTCACCAAAACTCCTCACAACCACTAATCCATAAAAAGAAAAACAAAAGACCCCACCGTAGGACCTACTATAAAAAACCAACCCTAAAGAACACAAAAAACTAGAGGAGAAAACACATAGGAAAACTGCCAACACACATGCACACTAAAGCACCACTTCACCCAACCCTGAGTGCACCAAAATACCCTAAACAAACCCCCCAAACCATTTAAAATTGTAGAGAACATAAGTAGATCTAGGGTGAAACCCTAAGCCACGTGACTGAAGCACGCAACAACTCACATTTTTTCAACATGAAAATCTCATTTAACTAGGTATCTTGAGCCGGTTATACTAGTTTCTAAGATAAATGTAAGATGGTAATTTGATGACAAATAGTCTCTTAACTCTTAAAATCATAATGGATTAATGTTGTTTGACAATATAAACTCTTGTAAGGTCTTCTATTTGTTATGTGAAATTAATTAAACCTATTTTAAAACATTTTTAATTACTTAGTAATATTGTTTAATTACTTAAAAATGTTTTAAAATAAGTTTAATTAATTTCACATAACAAATAGAAGACCTTACAAGAGTTTATTTTGTCAAACAACATTAATCCATTATGATTTTAAGAATTAAGAGACTATTTGTCATCAAATTTTCATCTTACATTTATCTTAGAAACTAGTATACCCTCATGATACCTAATTACTTAGTAATATGTGAAATTAATTAAACGTATTTTAAAATTATTTTTAATTATTTAGTAATATATTATAGTGGCTATGCCCACTTTTGCCTAAAAAAATATTGTTTAACCCATAAAATTATCCATTATCTAATAATCAAAATTATTTTATAAAAATAAAATTTTTATTCAAAGAAATATTTTTCCTTGATATCATCTTTCATGTGGTCCAATAGATGAAATGGGTTGGATCTTATTCAAGTTAAACTTGATCATGTCTTGATCTCCCCTGATTTGATGGTCCCCTTCTCTTACATGCTTACAACTATTTCTTGTATCGATTTCTATCATTTTCCTATTGTATTAACAACTAATAATGGGTGTCAGAAGAAGAATTTTCCTTTTAGATTTGAGAAGATGTGGAATCTTAACCCTAATCTCAACAATAAATTATAGATTGGTGGTCCATTGATGCCTCAGGAATAATTACGTATCATATTATTAAGAAATTGGCTTTGGTCAAATCTAATGTTTTGAGATGGAATAAATCATCTTTTGGTCATATATTTAATATCAAGAGGTATTTGAAAAGTGAATTAGATGACGTCCAAGCTCATATTCAAATCTAGGGGGCCTTTTGGTGCCCTTGTGAATTAGGACATTTTGGTCTTTTCTAAGATTCATGATATCATTTCTAAAGAAGAATATTTCTGGAAGCAAAGGTCTAGATAAATTTGGCTCCCAAGCGGTGACTAAAATGCTTAAGTTTTTTCATATGTTTATCCTCAAGCATTGTGAATCAAATAGAATTCATTCCATTAAATTTAATGGTAGAAATTTTGATAAAGATGACGATATCATGCAGGTGGCCATGGATTTTTTATTCTTTTTTATCGAATGAATAGATCCTAGACCTAGACTATTAGTAGGATTTGTTAGGTGAAAACCCTTCTCTTGTTTAAGGCTACATGAACGATGCCCTTACCAGGATTCCTTCAGGATGCTTTCTTTTCTTTTGAAGGTAATAAAATTCCAAGCCCTGATGGTTTTCTTATGTTTTTCTTTCAATCTTATTGGGATATTGTGGCAAATGACACTATTACAGTAGCTAAAGAATTATCTGGATCTAGATCCCTTTTCAAGGAGTTAAATGCCTCTTTTATTGTTCTTATCCCAAAGGAAGTCGAGGTTCATTCCCTTAAGGATTTTCACTAAATTAGTTTGCGAAATCATCTTTAGAAGATCTTATCAAAGATCCTTGTGATTTGTCTTAAGAAAATTCTTCCTAAGATGATCTCTGATCAACATGGTGGATTTATGCCTAGACATCAAATTCTTGATTCTACTTTGTTTGTTTATGAGAACATCCATTCTCTAATAGTTAATAGAAAGGAAGGTTTTTCACTTAGCTAGATCTTCTTAAGGCTTATGATTGAGTTAGCTAGAGTTTTCTTTTGAGAGTCCTCTCAGTCTTTGGTTTTAGTTGTAATTTTATTTAGTTGATTTCTCAAATGGTTCCTACTATGAGTTTATTTGTTATTGCTAATGGATCTCCTACTAGTTTTTTTACTAGTTCAAGGGCTCTCAAGTAGAGGGATCCTATTTCCCCTTTTCTTTTTATCCCCATGGTTGAGACTTTGGGAAGATATATTTAGAAGGAAGTGAGAAAGGGTAGAATTAAAGGCCTTACTCCCTCTTCTGATGTGCAAGTTGTTCTCGTCAATAATTTGTAGATATTACCATTCTTTTAGGGGATTGTTCTATTTTTGAAGCTAAAAATATTAAGATTATTCTTAATAAATATGAACTTTCTTCTTGTCAGAAGATTAGTCTACCTAAAAGATCTATTTTCTTTCTAAACACTCAAGAAAGAAAGAAGATAGAATTATGGCGATTTTTGGTTTTTGTATAGTGGAGCTTCCTTCCATCTACCTTGGATTATCACTTTGTTCAAATGTTGTTATGGATAAATTTTGGCTAAAATCTTATTGAGAGATCCAATCTAAATTGGGTGGATGGAAAAGGGATTTATTGAGTTAGGCAAGTAAGCTATGACTGATTAAGGCTTATTTGCCTATGCTATGACCCTCTTCAATGTGCCCAAGAAATTTCTAGTAAAAATGGAGTAGATCCAAAGGAAAATTTTAAGGATTGGTTCCAAATAGAAAAATAGAATGCATCTTGTGGCCTAGGACCAAGTCTTCTTACGTAAGAATTTTGGAGGATTGGTTATCTATAAGATTAAGGAGTTCCATAAATCCCTTTTGGCCAAACAACTCTAGATGAGTATCAAAGAAAAGAATGAGTGGACTGATATTGTCTATAACAAATACCTCTTTGCATATGGCCATTTTGGGACTTTTTTGCTGACAATAGGATGATGGTTTCATGCTCGATACAATGGAACTTTATTTCCATTCCCAAATGCATTATTGTTTGGGATCTTCAATGGTCTTTGGGATATGGTCAAAAGGTCCTCTTTTGAGAGGACTAGTGGATTGCAGATTATCTCATTGCTCTGTCCAATTCGGATGGCCAATTCAAGGATCTTTGTATTCAATGGTTTGGATATTGGGTGATTGATTATATCGACAATTCTTATTGGGTGAACCACTCTTCTATTAAACCTGCTCTGGTAACTCTTCAGGAGATGTTATCTAAGGTTCATATTCCATCGGTGCAGATTGAGATCTATTGTTTGGGATTATTCCTCTAATGGTTCCTTTTTGGTCTCTAATGCCTTTAAGTTGCAAAACGAGGCTTTTCCTCCTCAACCCTTTTGGGCTTGGTTTGGAATCCTGCTATTACACCCAAAGTTAACATTTTTTCTAGATCCAAGTTTAGAACAAAATTCTCCCCATTGATAATATTTGTAAGAGGGGTTTGGCCATTTCCAATATATATTTACTATTTAAAGAGGTTGCAAAAGATCCTTTTCATATTCTCTTATTCTAGAGATATTTGGGCCCATGTTTTCAATCTTTGGTCCATCTCTTGGATTTTCCCATCCATATTCTATGATTTTTGGTCTCAGTAGGTTCCTCCTTCCTTGAACCCCTCTCTTTCCCTTCTTTGGTCTTTTATCATACCCCATTTAGCCTGAGATGTATGGAAGGAGAGGAAGAATCATATTTTCAAGGATGTTGCTAATCTTGATGAAGTTATGGCTCTAAAAATTGAGGCAATTTTTAAGGGGAACTTCTTTGTGTCTTGTAATAATATCAGGACATCGGGTCCTTCAATTTGTGTTTCTTAGTATTATCTACATCTGGCTCATAGTTAGAATCTCTAGTGGGATATTTCTACCCCTATTTATAAATCTAAGCAATTTAGAGATGGGGTAGTATGGAAAGAACCTCTAGTGGGTTGGATTAAGATTAAATCATATGGGGAATCTCAAATTTGTAGGTTGTGGGGGAGTGGCTCGTGATCAAAATGATAGGTTTTTCTTGGTTGTGGCCTTCCCTTTGGAAACTAAGAAAAACTACTATGTTGAGGCATATGTGGCCTACATTGGTTTTAAGATGGTTGTTTCTAATACATTTAATAAAATGCAGCTTGAAAGTGATTCTTTAAATATCATCAACTACCTAAGTGGTATTCAAACCTTGAGCTAGACGATAAAAGGCTTGATTTGGATAGCATAAGAATGCTCTATAATTTTGAGGAATACATAATATCTGATGTTTTCCAAGAAGGAAACATTGTTGCAATAGGTTTGCTAACTTTGTTGTTTTTCTACCTAATATCAAAAGGTGGGGGGATAATGATTGTATCTCGTGGATATAAAAATGTTAATCATAATGATTGCAAATCTTTTTAATTTGAAGGAGTTATAGGAATGATGGCTCAACTCTCTAGACTCGTGCGAAGGGGCTTAATGGTCTATCATCTCACCATAATGGTGTGTAAAGGTAGAGTTTCTTTTATTGGATCAATTTATTGGGAATGTGTCATCATTTCTCTATGTTTTGTGCCTATATTCTCTATGTACATTATAGGAAGAGATCACAATAGGGATAAGCCTACATCCTATAAAAATGGTAGGAAAACCTTCTATTGTGTGATGAATTATCAACAGGTGGTCTTACACCCTATATTGAGAAGTTGCATGGTTTTTCCCTCTAGGCCACCAACACCTTTTTCAGGGTTGGGATGATAACATCCTTAAGGTGTATGGGGTTGAAATTACTAAATGAGAGGACTTCGTTGCTCAGGTTTCTGATACATATGTAGAGGAATTTTTTTTAGAGACCAAAAATCCTTTGATAAATACAATGACCATTTTCTTTAAAGAAGGGGAGAGGAACAAGGTAAAGAGAATTATTGATGGGGGTTATAACTAAGGTACCATCAAATCACTTGAGGTTTAAGTTGTAGAGGTAATCGTGTGGTATATTACTCTTGATGGTCTATTAACCATTCTTTTTAGCTATCATTTTGTGATTCTAAATCATTTCTGCCATGATAAATGTACTTACTTTCCATTCTAAAATTTCTCCTCTCTTTTTCATGGTTTGAAAACCCATCACAAAAAACCTTCTACGTTGGTCCACTATGAGGGCCTAATTATTTTCATTATAGAACATGCAAAGTATTTAGAAGAACCCACCCCCTAAAAAGGGTATTGCATTTGCGCAGAATGTTCATTGCCATTATGTTGACTTCTCAATAGACCTAGAAGATAATCCTTCAAATGAGGATTTGTGCTTTCACTTGGGTAAAATAAAACACCCTAACTAGGATGTAATTCAACCCCGAATTGGCCACATGACTTTAAAAAATATGACAAGGTCTCAAATTATGCCCCCTCTGGGTATGTATTAGATTTCTATGATCCTATAATGTATAGAGAAAAATTAAGGTGGGAGAATATTCTAAACTTTTAGCTAAGGAGAAGGAAAAAAACCCCATTTCGTCCCGCTTGGCGGGTGGTGACAAAATGATTTCTTCTCGTGTGAAAAAAATAATTTTTTTAGACACTATTAACATAGATGAGACTACTAATTCTTTCTTGCAACCTCCATCTAAGGATATATCGGACGTGGATTTTCATATTGAGATATCGGTTGAGAATGATAAGGAAACCCCAATAGAAAAGGGCTCCTTTATTAATGGAACAAGGGATATGAGGAAAAGTGTGCCACATATCATTGATGGCCAATCTAACCTTTTTATGTGGTTGGTTTCCAAAGTATATGATATTAAGGAGAAAGTTTACTCCCTTAATGATAGAATGGAGTAGGGATAGGGTAATTCAACTTTGATTATGCTAAATATGGATAAAATTCTTGTCAGCATTTAGAATCTTGCTAAAGATTGTCAATTCTATGAAGGAGGTGCATGAAGAAAAATTAAGAAATTGGAAGACTCCTTTGATAAGGTGTTGGAGAAACTAAAAGTTTTGGTGGCAGTCAGTCACATAACTATTAAAAATAGCACAAATAGGCTTAAGAAGTTGAATGAACAAGCACAAGCCTTATAGGGTCTCTCTAAGGTAAATTCTAGGTCTCCAACAAGGAGTGTGAAGAGTAAAGAAAAGAAGGAAGTGACATTGCATCAAGAGGTGGGCACAAGTCCTATTCTTGGTGCTCTTACTAGGACTCCTAGCTAGGGAAAATGTATGGGAGATCCAAACAATAATATCATAGAGAGTTCTAGAAAACCACATCATCTTACTCATACTTTGGAAATTCCATATGTTTTTGTCAAAAAATTTACATCATGAAATGTTAGGCATTCTTCTCTTTGGTCTATCCACCGTGTGTCAAAGAGCTAGGGCTTATTTTCTCTAAAGGAGCATGAGATTTTAGATTGTCTCGAAGTATATTAATATTGTATGCACACCATATTATGAACTCCACAAAATTGAGTCTCTCATTTGATTTAACTTTAATACTTGATTTCTTTGAAATAATCAAATATAATTTTGGTAATTATATATTCAATTCAATTTTATTTTGTCTACGAAATAATAATATCAAGTTTTTTTTGTTATTAGAGTACTACATTGTAAAATACATATTTGAACCTCTTAATTAATTTTTAAAAAATATTTTTAAAGGTGATTTAAAGTTTAATATTATGATTGATCACAACTTTAATTTTAACCATACCCCTTTCCATTAATTATAGATATATTCAAATTCTCTATTAGCAACAAATGACCCAAAATTGCTAAAATTTTTTTTTGTACTCTAGTAAACCTTTTCAAATAATTGTTTAACAAATTTAGAAATCTTAATTATCCAAATGTAAAAATAATAGATAAAGCCTATTTGGTTTTCTCTTTTGTCCGTCTTCTTCTCTATTGCTCCTATTGAGGTGGGATTCTCTTCTATTGAGGTGGAGATGAGTTTTGCAGGTGATGAGTTGCTTCATTGTTGGGAGTCCTATGCTAGAGCAATAGGTTGGTTCAGGGTGCCAATGCTAAACCCATATTGAAGGTTTGGGGAACCTTGGAAAAATCCCCGCTCTTTTTGCACCTGGTTGCCCATAAGGTTTTGTAGCTGGATGGTTTGATTTCCATCCTAGTTATGTCTTTCCAGATTGTTAGTTTATGGAAGTGAAGGTTTAGGGAGCCTTGTTAAAAAAAAGCATAAAATCTCTTTATTAAATTTCTAATTTTATGACTCTAATTGTGAAATTGTTGGAAGTAACATTGAAGTTGCACTTACTGTTGGGAAAAAATAAAATAAAGAAATGAAAGCTTGGTAAATAATATTTGTTCAAGATTTATGTTGTAACATAAATGAAGTATTAGATCTATGAAGACAAAATTTGAAACATGTCTTATCTAAAGAATATATGTGTACATGCAAATTTTTTGTTTCAAATAATTAAATATTTTTATCAATATTATTAGGATTATTAATCATTTTAAAGAAGTTAATCTATTTTTTTGAAATAAATTATTATTAGATTTAAGTAAATATTTTTTTAGATGACAAAAGAATGCTTCTAGAATATAAAAAAAGTACAAAGGGGATATAAGAGCTATTGAAGGTTATCCAAATATTGAAGGTTATAAGTTAACATTCTTAAACTTAATAGCTATATTTTCTACCTTATTTCTAAGTTTTATATGATACATCAATAAGTTATATGCTTTTGAAACAAATATTTCATTTTTATAGAACCATTTTATGAAATTTTTATAATTGTACTTAAGAAAAAAATTAGTCAATAACTAGATGAAATAAGTTATGGAAGTATTTTTCTTTACAATTTTTTTTATAATTATTCTAGAAAAGATAATTAGTCAACAATCAAATAAAAATAAATTTAAAATTAAATGTTTAACAATTTTTAGAAGTAATTTTTGTTTACTATTGGTTATATTTTTACATTTCGCTTCTGCAAGGATTATAATTCTTTGACTAATATAAATGAGATAAAAATTCTTATAAAAAATACTTATGTAAATCGTTGAAGGACTAAATTATTTAATTATTGATTTGAAAAGAAATATTTTGTCCATTTAAAACTCTCTCAAGGAAAATTGTTTATTTATTGTAAATGTGAATATTTGGTAGAGTATTTTCATGGTGATGGATCCAAATAGATAGTAGGCATCAAAGAAAGGCCATGTAATGCATTTTCCACAATGGATAAAAAAGACACTTTCTATAGTTTGGCGTATGATGTACGAACTGTTGGAATAATTTTCCATTGCGCCAAAAGCTCAAACTATCAATGCTTGAAACAAATGTCAAATTTAACTTGATCCACGAGAGGCGGTTAAGCCATGTCACAAATCTCCAAGGAGGTGCTGACCACCAAGTCAACAATCTCCCCCTCAGCACTAACTAAACCTTCAGCACCCACTAGAGGGAGATTCGAACTCGTGATCCAAGGATCTGATACCAATTGTTGGAATCATTTGTCGTTGTGCCAAAAGTTTGAACTATCAATGCGAGATACAAATGTCAGATTTAACCCGATCCACAAGAGGAGATTAAGCCATGTCACAAATCTCCAAGGAGATACTGACCACCAAGTCAACACAAACATTATATATGTTTTTTTGACCTTCTTGATATGTGTTCACTTGATCACCAAGAGAAGAGAAGAATGCACTCATCCCTTTTTATTAGTACAAGTATCTATATGATCATCAAATGTATTTTCTCATTGGTGACTTATGTAAATTTAACTTTCAAAAAATAAGCAAGGGAAGTTGACATATTTTTCTTTTTATTAAAATCACAAATAAATAAAAAAATAGCAGTATAGTTAATGATAGGAATTATCTTTTTCTTTGCAAAATTTTCTTCGTGCTTTTCATATTATTTTATATTAATTCCTTCATTGATGAACCAATTCCAAAATTTGCAATGGTTTTTGTCATTGAATTTGTCTCTCCATGATAGTATTGAGTAAAAAACTCTCCAAAACAGTCTAAAGTGCCCTAGGATTATTGAAAAATATTGTAAGGTTTTCAATTTGAGATTTCTTTTACAATTATCATTGAATCTTGTTCAAAATTTCTTGAAGGTATTATAAGAATTTGCTAGTTGTAAGCTTAGAAGATGAAAAATGATCTCCCATAACAAATGAGAATTAAAGTAGCTTGAATTGAATTAGATAGGCTTGCATGAGGTTTGAGGATCCTTCACCTATAGTCCCTAGAGGAAATTATCAAAGAATTGGGATGAAGAGCATTTGGAGGATTGAGATGATGTGAATTGTATAAATTCATGTGGATGAAGAAAAATTAATTCTTTGCTCATGATAATTCTTCTATTCAAATGGGCGATATTAGAATTTATGTCTTATATTAAGCTTAGCTCCCTTTCTACCTTTAATGCCTTGATTATATCGGTCAATTATTCTACAAATAGACATGCAACTATTGGACAACAACCAGACTATTACGTCTCTTTAGGATTTGGTATAATCTTTGAAAGTATATAAGAACATCTTAAAGTACATGATAGAGAAATAATAGTTCATCTACTACTGCAAATTAGTTTCATTATTACACTCTATAGTTGAAAATAGTATGCAAATTTCTTTCACACTCAAAGTAGTTGCCACCATTAACACATATGACTAAATAATATGAATTATAATATATTATGGTTGGTATGTAGACAATAAAGTTGAACAAATAAATACTAGAGTGGACAATACATGTTGATTGAATACTTTAGCACACCTTTTCTAAATATGATTCAAATTAAATACTCTATGCTCCCTTAAAATCCAAAATAAGTACTACAAGGTTTGAAGATGTTATATATGAGAGTTCCTTTATTAAATTGCTCATTGTAGAGCTCTTTATCCTTAACACCACTTTTCAATTGATTTTGATGCTATAAGAATATAATATTCTTTTAAAGTGCTCATAGATTCATTCGATATATGCTAAAATTCAATTACAAATATTCTAATTTCACAATACATTACGAATGAATTAAAATGTTTGAAAAATAATATGAACTTTTTGAAACAACTTTATCGATTTGTAAAATAATTATGTAAGCTTTTCCAAGACAATATGATTGTAATCCATTATTTTCAAACAATGTGCAATGATAGCCAGTGAAAACCAAACCCAAATCTTGACTTTTGCATGAACACATTTGCAGATGAAGAAACGTTATCTGCAAATTTCATCATGATTTAACACGATCTTTCTGATAATTTTGTAGCCTATTTTACGGCTGCATTGATATCTAGTTGTTCAATCCACGCGTTTTGATAAACAAGAAACTAATTTTATCTGTCTGGTTAAAGCAAAAATGGAGGAATGTAGCTGTTGTTTCTGTAGAAATGTCCATCAATGAATAACGTACGTTTCGCTCAATTACTGACTGTGCCTGTTTACCATTCAACCGATATCAAATTTTGCCGGCAGTTGGTGAAGCCATGGTACACGAACTGGGGCCTATAAATCGCTTCCACAATCTTATGTACGAAGAGAAAGAAAATGAATTTTTTAAAAAAAGATTTTCGTTTTTGTTCTAATAATGCCGTCTCGATCCGTACATTTTGCTGTCAAAGGTTGCAATTTGTCATAAGTAGCACCATAATTGTGCCTGGATGGAGAATATGTTTTGTTTGTGAGTTTTGTGTAGGGAAGTATATTCATTGAATATATGTCAGGGATGGATGATTTTGTTCAGCGCGTAGGGTTTTTACTTTAGTTTTCAGGATGTATATTTATTGAGTATATGCCCTGAGAATATCTTAGGGCATTTCCGGCTATTTCTCATTGTTTGTTTCGCAGTCTTCGAACTTTTGCGCAATTCAATCTTCCAACATTGAATGCAGTGAATATAAGTCTAGATCACCTTCTCCATCTTTGTGTGGTTCTGATTTCACTAAATTTCCATCTTGATTACACACACAGTCGCCTGCATCAGTGCCTTTCAAGGGGATCTTAAAAATAAACCCTTGTTTATGTCAGGGAACTGTTAGAAATTCTGTCATAGGAGTTAAGTCAAATAAGAAATGTAGATCTGTTCCATTTTGCTCTCAACAGTCCGTTTTGTTGTCGATCATCTTTAACTAGCTGTCAAACCAGAGAAATGTTTCAACATTTATATGTTGTAATTTTTAAAATCTTCTACTATTTCATCTTCTGTTCTGCTCTCTGTACTCCTGTTTTTGATAGGAGTATGCTTGTTCTCAGCTTGTGCATCATACAGAATAGTTAGCTATATATTAGTAATTTGTTAATCTATAATATATTGAAATCTTCCTTTGTTTCTATCTTCCATTCTCCTCTCCGTTCTCTGTTCTGCTGTTTTTAATAGTAGAATGTTTGTTCCGAGATTGTGCATCATAATGAATTTTGTGAAAGAAATTCACAACAAAGAGACGCACTACCAGTAGCATCGATGAATGAACTTGCCAATGTATGAATATTTTGATGGATAAATATTCGGTTGCAAAGGGCAAAGGGGCTTGAATTCTGTGTTACATACAATAGCACTTCAAGCAAATTCCGTTTGTTAATCTTTTCCTGGTGCGAGCGGATTTACAAAATTCCTAAATATTTATCTCTTTTAAATTTTGTTCTGCCCTTAAGTTTTGTGCAGGGGTTTTTGTTCTATCAGTATTTTCTGCTAAGCAATAGAACTATGGATGCAACTTCATCCATTGATGCATCTTGATTCAAATTTAAGTTAATTCTATGAAATGTGAAATTGATCGACATGACTCGAAGCTGGGATGAATGAATCATTCTTCACTTATTTTACGTTTCTTCTACAACTCTTCTTGTGCCAGCTGTGCCCTGTAGTTTTTCTGCCAGACATCAGCGAGAATATAGTAACGGTGGAACTCTTGAAGTAAGAGACATGCAGTCAGTTTTTCTGTCAGACATCAACGAGAATATAGTAGTAATTTGGAATTCCTGTCCAATTTCAGGGTCCTGTATGTGCAGAATGTAGAAAGTAAATAAATGCATTTAGTTTGCCAATTGACAACTATACGAAGAAGGTTTTAATTTGAAAAGTCAAAGGATTTGGAATAGTTAATATTTGTTTGACTCATAATCACCTTCTGATTAGAATTTTTGTTCTCTATGTAGGAATGGATATGATTATTTGGGACTAGTGTAGACACTATCTTGTCTTGTATATATGAACTTGACTTATGTGATTGATTTACTATTTCATTTCATTTCAGTTTGTTTGATATATTTTAATTACTTTTCTTGATAATTCATAGGTGTTAACAATATTGTTGGATACATTTGTAAGAGGCTATTTGATATTAAAAAAAATATTCTATCATGCAAATGTTACTAGAATGATTGTGCTTATATTGGTGTTGTGCAAAGTTATATTGTTTTGAGAGCACCAATTGAATTTTGTAGATGTAAATGATATTAGAATGATTTAATGATTGGAATGACTGAATTGATTGCTTTCAAATATAAGAACATAGTGACATATCATATAAATTTGTGATCTGTTGACCCTATATGGAAAGTTGACAAATTCGAATTCAAGATTTTAAATGAGGGCGAAATGCTTTATTGCACGCCCATAAGCACCTTGAGATTATCATATCCTTTCTCATTTTTATATTATAGACCTGTTGGTTCTTCAAAAGATTTTATACTCCATGAGATACCAATATGCCTATGATTGATGTTAAGGATTGGTTAATTCCAAATATGAGAAATCTCTAGGCAACTGGACCAACTATAGGGACAAGACTGCCCTCTTCACTTCTGGCTCTGCAAAACCAAGGCGGGTACACCTGATCTAATAGTTTTAACTCTATTTTTTTTTAAAATACTGAATTTTACAACAGATAACAGTGAGAAAGTACTAAGTAACAACCTATTACTCATTGACTCTCCATCACTGGGTAGAATAACATATAAAGTAAATAAAAAGTAAAAGACTGGTATTGATTTAATGTTTTCAAGATTACAAGATTTCAATCATTCCATACAAAGAAAAGATGGGAAGATATAGGCCAATGCCCTATCCATTGGGCAAAATATCAGAAGACATAATGAATACAATAGTGTTTGAAAGATAATTGGTCTTGAAACATAAATACAAAATATTCCAAATCTTTCCTACTTATAGAGAATCCCTAAATAGATTTAGTAAACATGCATCCCACTCAGAGCAATATTTAATCTAATTCTAGATCAGAACTCAGAGCTAAACACATACATATAAACCTCCGAAAGACTTAAAGATTTACTGAATAAACTCACAGGAGAGACAAAGACTTGAGATTTGCATTAAGTGTAGCCTTGAACGTTGCATACATCATACTTTGAATCAATAAGCTTGCAAAAATAGCAGTAGCAACCTGTACTTCTTTTCTATTTCTTTGATAAAATGATACAAGATTTTACAATCCTCGACTGAGGGTTAGGGTTTCAGAGTTTCTATCTTTTTAAATCCTAGACTCTCAATGCCTAGAATTATCGCAGAAAATCCTTTATATACAAGGAGATGCAACAAGCTACTGATCATTCTAGGGCTTGAAAAATTTCTAACCTAAAAACCTTTACAACTACCTCAAAAAGTTTATAATTTTATACACAAGTCAAGTAGGTGAGATATTTGTAGCCGAGCGACCTTGCTTTATGTTTTCAATACTGTCCTTGGCTCCCTTCAACAAATCTGATTTGCAACATCTTGCTATCCATCCTGCAATGAATGTCTTTCTATATCTCAACAACCTCTATGACTCAAAAGCAACTGCCTTTACTTGCTCTAGGAAGCCGATGGAGTATTAACTTTTTCAACATGAGGTATGTACTGATACCTCCATTTATTGTACACCTCTTCGCTTGGGAACTCAAAATTGGCAAAGGGTGGCTGCAAGAAGTTGGGTGCCAATTTTTTGCAAAAAGTGGAAGTGTTTTTCCTATTTTTCAAAATTTATCTGAATTGATCTCAAAATTTGAGGCACTTAGAGATTGAATCTCGGAAAAATTCACTAATAGAAATTGTAGTACTTGGAGTCTACTTTTCAAATATATAATTTATTTTAATACCCACATGGTATAAATTATATTTTGATAGGCATATTTGAAAACCACTTTTTCAAAATGTCTGTTTCAGAACCATACCACATCTGTGTACGGCCACCATATTTTGACACAAATAAATGAATTTTTTTAAATCCTTTTTAGGGAAGATACCTAAGACATAGAATATTGATGATAATATTTTTTCTTATTTTTTTATTTTGTAAATTATTTTTTATTAATTTTTAATTAACAATAAAGCTTATTTTTCAAACCTCTCGTGTACGGCCACCATAATTTAATATAATTTTTCTTTTTTTCAAAAATTCTTTTTTTTTAAATTCAAAAGAATTGAATCTAGATTGATGACATATAATTTATTTTTAAAAATACTTAAAAATTAAAAAGTTATTAAAGTTTTAGTGAGTCTCACTATTTTACGTTTATGTACCACTATCAACTAACAAATAATGTAAAAATAGTAAAAATAACCATATTATTATGAAATTTATATTTTTAGAATCATGATAGTGAGATTTTTAATGGGTTTTTGTTTTGTCAAAAAAATCGATCCAGAAGGGCTTCAAAAAATTACGGTAAGCCTTAAAATTTTTATTCCAATGCCTTAGCCAAAATTTTGGAGGCTAAGACATAGGCTTGGTCTCACCAAACCTATCCCAAACCAAAAACTGAGGCAGAGTGAAAACTCCCGCGTGCATATTTTAAGAAATGGGCACCTGTTATTTAAATTCAAAAAACGGGCACCCGTTTTATAAATTTAAAAATATGTGTTTAAAAAAACATTTTAAATTTAAAAAAAAATTTAAATTTTTTTTTAGAAACGGGTACCCGTTTTAAAAAAAAGGGTGCCCGTTTCTGGAAAAATGGGTACCCGCTTTTGAATTTCGGATCGAATGTCCGAGCCTAAAACGGGCACCCGTTTTTAAAAAATGGGTGCCCGTTTCAAGCGGCGCAAATTTTCAAGCCGCGGACTTCCGCGAAATTGGCACCCAACTTTTTGCTTCTACCCCAAACTCGGTCTTCTTACTTGATAACTGTTCCCATTCATTTTCAATCTGAGTAACCTTATGCTGGATATTGTCAAACATTGATTTAGCATTTATTAACAGCTTGATAACATTGCTAATAGAAAAAATGCCACTTAGGACACCAGTCACCCTTTCTAACAAAAGTGCGTCCATCTCTTCTCTCCATTGATATGCTTCTTTAAATTTTCCCTTATTTGTGAAAATGGTAGGCACCAACTCATAGTTTGAAAGCATTAATTCAGCTTTCAGCATACTTGATTTTCTGATAAAATTATCTAAAATGATGCCATACTGTACCATTTTCTTGACAATCTGATGTACTGGCTTGATCAACGGATCAGGATCCTCTTGGCCCTTTGACAACATTCGAAACAACTTTATACTAGGAGATCTCTCAATCCATTTCTTCAAAATTGGTGACATTTCCATCTTCTCCTTATTCAAAGTTTCAAATAATGAATATAACCTAGTGGCATGACTATGGAAAATGGAAGGCTTTAAATCAATAGAAAACTGTATGATTGCAAATGTTATTTTCTCCTCATATTTTTGGTTTGCCAAAGCCGTGGCCTTTATATTCTCATCCTTTTCCTTCTCCAGTTGTATTCTTATTTCCCTTAATTTATTTGTCTCCTCTGTTAATCTTTGTTTCTCCCAAGTAACCCTTGCATCCAAACTTGTCTCTGGGTAGGGGGATGGTGGTAACTCAACAATTGGGCTTGAAGATGAAGCCACTGTAGGCTTGTTAGAGATTACTAATTGAGGAGACCTATGATCCAAGGGTCCAGACAGTTGAGCAATTAATTTATCTTTTTGAATTAGCTCTGCTTTGAGCTCATTATAAGACTTAAGAACCATTATGGGTAAAAGCACAATAAGTTGTCACCCTTTTACAAATGAAGAGGCTAACAAAATCAAAGTTGTTCAACTTCAATAGTATAAAAATGACATTTATGTTTAGACTTTGAAGATGATGTAAACTAATTAAATGTGATAAAATGGATGAAGTTTATGATTAATATTTTAAATAATTTTTTTGAATAAGAATTGATATATTTTTTAAAATTTTAAAGATAATTTTTTAGTTGCTGAAAAATGCTGAGAACTAGGGGTCTAGTTCCCACCAAAAAATTATATGTAAATAAATATTTTTTCCCCTAATTTTAAAATATGTCATAGATGACATATATATCTAGTGCATAAAGTAATAAAAATTGGTTTGTGACCTATATTTTCTCTTTTATAACAATTCAAATTCTAACTCATTGAAATTGACAGTTTTCATCTCACAACATATTTTTCATAACAAATCTATCACAATAAAAAAAAGAAATATATATTCTTGAAGAGGACTCTCTCCTCTAGTGCACAATATATTTTTAATTTTTTTTTAATATGATTTACTATTTTTTTCTTTCTCTAAATCAACATCTCCTTGACTGTTAAAATACCTACTTTCAATATTTTTTAATTACAATAAACTATATCTAACTAAAACACTATAAAATCTATATGAGGATATTCTTGACTCTCATCTCTACAAAAGGGTATTTTTTAATTTTTAAAAAAATATCATTAAAATTATTAGGAGTTATTGAAACGCCACTTTTTTAAAATAATTTTATTTTTATGGTAATTGGACCCAAAGTGGTATAAAACATGCATTTAATAGATATTTTCAATTGGAAAAGTTAAAGCACTTATCTAACTTAGCTAGAATAAATCTAGCTAGACCATATGTTTGACCAAAATTAATTTTTTAGTTAGAAATACTAAAATTCAGCTGTGTTGATAAGTTAGCCTAAAAGGTGACACCTAATTGTGCTTTTACCCTTATAAGACTTAAGAACCATTTTAAATTTGGCAGTTTCCAAGATTAAATTTGATGCCTCTACACCAGAAGTTTCTCCCACCCTTTGTACTAACGAACTGCCTGCATATCTTGTAGAGAGATCCTCTCTCTTTCCTTTATTTTCCTCCCTCTTTAGGGACCACATCACCAAGGCTGCATGGTCATCAGAGAAGGCAATTCCCCTAGCATCTTGTTTGGCCTACTCTACAGTAGCAAGAGTTTTCACTTTGGTCTTCCTGACCTAATAAAAAATAATTGCATCAGCAATGTTCCATTCTGGTAGAATTAGCACCCCTGCAGTATGAACCATGGCCCTTCCCTCCTCAGGAGAAATTTTTTCAAACTGCTTAGCCATCTTTGCTTTGATCTCATTTTCTATCTCAGTTATATCCCTATCAGGGAACTCTTCCTTTCTCTTCTCACAAATCTCTTTGTATTGATTTATTTTCATCCTCCATAAAAATTGGGAGAATGCCCTAGTCTTAACAAATTTATCATCAGCAAGGAAGGAATCACTTGCTTGTTTCAAAACAGGGTCCAATTGTTTACCCTCAAATTCATCGATAGTTAGGTCCATGGCTACCTCTTTAGGTGCCTCAGGTATCCCTTCTTGCAACTCATCATTGGAAACAAAAATGTTTCCCTCATTTCTCAATTGTACAAGTTGTTCTGCCACCCCATGTTCATCTAATTGGATAGGGGATTGAGAAGGAGAAATAGCTTTCTCCCCTAGCCTTAGTTCTTCTTGTTTTTGCCTCTTAGGAGAGGGTCCCTGCATTACTGGATCATCCATGGGCCTTTTCCCTTTAGAGGTAGAGGGAGTATCCTCACTTCTTTGTTGCGGTGGTAAGAGAACAGTGTACCCACTCCTTTTCTGCATTGTATAGACTCCCTTTGGAGTCAATTTCATATACTTGGGCTGGCTCAAAATCTGCCTAGCCATTTCAGGGTTTGTCCTACTTACAGTAGCCCTCTTTTCATTTACCACATGCATGAAACCCTCAAAATGTTCAATTAGGGCATCCACTTTCCTTGCCCATGGCTCAAAACCTTGTAATGGATCATAGGCTCCATCAAAATTCTGGATGAAATCTACAGTCTTTTTGTAGACAATCCATTTCTCTTTCTTAACTTCTTGAGTTTGAAGATCAAACTCATTCCTTATTATGTCCTCAGGGAAATTGAATTTATGCTCTATATGGGCACACCTTATTTTATCTTTGAACATTCCTGAAAGAAAACCCTCTGTGTTTGCACACCTAACCACTGCTCTGGACATTCTGTAAGGCTGCAAGACTTTATTTAAATGCACCCATCCTCCTTTAGTAATCACATGTTGGTGTGCAATAGTTATATCTAGGAAAAAAGTTCCCCTTCCCTTACCAGTGAGAGTGGAATCTTGCAAGTCACCAATCTGTCTTAAGATTTCAGCATATCCTATTTTTAGTGGAACTTGGTAGGGCAAGATATAAGGTGCCACTCTGCAACCATACACTCTAAAAATTATAGAAATAGGGTATAAAATTATATCCCCAAAATTGTGGACAATAGTGATGTCCTGACAGTATTCCTTTGGTCAGATCAGTCTTAGTAACTCCATTGGAATTCTAGGATTGTCAAAGAAAAGCAAAGTCCTAAGTCTAGAAGCAAAATCTCTATCAAAAGCAATATAATCGGCATCCATCCTGTCCCATGATAGAGTTGTGGTCCACAATTGGACTGGGAGGGTTTCTCTATTTCTTTCTTTCACAATATTCACTGTTGAACTAAAAAATCCCTCTCCCTTGTATAAGAACATGTGCATAAGCATTGAATACCATCCAAATAGCCTAGTAACCTTCATGTTCTTAATTCCCCATAATCCCTCATGGATCAAGTTAGTCAAATGAGATGCGAAATCAAAAATCAATGTCAACTGGGGGTGAAGTGTTTGTACCATCATGAACATGTATGGGACTGGCATGTGAGTTGCTTCATCATACCCTAGAATTAAGGTGAGAGACTTATAAAAATCTTGTGCTCTCTTACTGAACAAATCTAGCCTGAAAGGCTCTGGGGTGCTTGCACTTACAACACACATTGATCCAATTTGATCAATGAATTCCCCTAGAGGCCCTGCTCTCAAAATATCCTTATGTACCTCATATATCTCTGTAAACTCTTTGAAATCTATCTTCTCTAACCCCACCGAAGGGTCATTCAATGAAAAAACTTCCCTAATCTCATCCTCTATAATGCTAATTAGGTTATTTTCATTGACATCCTTGACACACCTTGTCACAGGATCATAGCACTTGGCAATTTGTATCAACAACTCAGCATCCATGAAAACACCAGGGCATATTAACTTCCCAACATCAAATTGCCATATGTTACCAAGGGGAGTACATGAATTTCTCTGTGAGTAAGCTACCCTAAACACGCTAAGGCCATTATGATTCTCTCCCACCTTAGCATCTCGCATCCAATTTCCTCTGTCATGGAGCACCTTAGCTACTGAGTCCCTAGGGTTTCTTGGGACAAGCTCTTTCATCCTTACTACCCCATTATCAGAATGCAGGAGTAATTGCATCAAATCTTCAAAACCCCCCCTCTTGCTATACTCCATCTGACCAGACAAATTCCTCTTTGGCGGTATTTTGAAATTAGGGCTTTTACAAAATAATATATGAATACTTCAAGAGAACCCTAAACGCTATCAATTGGCAAACATAAGCTTCCTTGCAATACCTTCATAGAATTTAAGCAACTCTGAACTCAGAAAATAAACCTACCAGACGCCTGCAAATTCTTTGCTTAAAAATCACTTCTTGAGGAAATCCAGATCGCTAGAAGGTTTATGAGAGCAGTAAAGAGAAACAACATTTGAATTTTGATATATAATGTCGCCAACTGCCTACAGTCCATCCGCACGTAGCTCATTAAACCCACCATTACTGAAAGTTGGCAGCCTCAGTGTTCACAAGACGTGAAAAATGTCATTGAGCAAAAATTTGAATTCAGATCGTAGATATATCTCCTTTCCAGCGCATTGGATGGTTGGCAAGTCTAACAGCAAAACTCTGTATTAATTTTCCCTAAGATAGTTCTCGACCAATGAGAACATTTCAAAATAGCCATGTGAAGAAATAAGTAACTTAACTTTATCTCGATCAGAAATGGACAGGTGGTGCTTCGTCGCTAAAGTGCAAGCGTAAAACTTGAGCAGCCTCATCCAGCGGTGTAACTTTCAGCGCTTTACCTATTCTCAAAGAAGTGACCCCACCTGTTCGTTTAGAAATTTTATCGAATCAGGAAGCGCCACATCAGACAAGTCAGCAACAAAGAAGCCCTAACTTTATCCTCAGTGTCAAACATACTGGCAATTGTGACAAGTCATTATTACCCTTGGCCAATCAGAAATGACCGCATCATCAAAAGTTAGCAGCAGAGGACCTACCAAATGGTCTCCATCTTTAAACAAGATCGACGACTGTCACTATACCGCTGACCCTAACAAACGTGCATCTTACATCAATGGTATAATGACAGCCGTTGATGCGATTTGTTCTTTAAATGCCAGCACATCTTGTTACCAGTCGGGCCCGCTTGGATAGATGGCGCCTTGTCGCTAAAGCGCATGTCAGATATTCTGACAATGGGAAGGCTTGAGGTTCAACAACAACCACATTTTAAAGAGAACAAACTATTGAGAAAAAAATACCGAAACTTAGGCTTCTGAATGAAATAAATTAAAAAGCACCCCGCCTAACAACCTAACAATATAACCTATGAAGCGATGGGTCAAAGGAGGTGAAAATTAGCACATGCATATTTCAGAGAATTAGTGAGCCAAAAAGTAACGCCAAAATATAACAAGTTTCAAAAACAATTAGGGCTTTATCAAATGTAGGGTTTTCAAAATAAAACCTAACCCTCAGATCCTTAAAATGGATTATTTTTCAAAATACTAGCATGGGGCTGGACAAATTTATAACAATGATAACAAGACCATTTACAAACCTTTTTCTCATTCGAGCAACAACATGAGAACAACATGAGAGTTACAAGCTTATTCAATCAAAACAAGACAAATATGAGCTCCTCATGAGCAACCACACTAAAAATAACAATTCTAGAAGACCAAGAGTCATTTAGAATCCATCTTTTTACAATGAGACAAATGCAACCAATGGCAGCCCAGAGTCACAACTTAGAATTCCACAAAGATGTCCCTCTTGGGATTTGAACCGGGGTCTCCACAATGAGAACTCATTGCTTTAACGAACTAAGCTAAACCCCTTGGACCATATCCTTTCTCTTTCATTCTAGTCACTGTTCTTAATTTTGAATGCACTTAGATTAATAACACAAAATATTTTCTTTATATCTATCTATCTTGGTTGCTATGGAGTTATACATACTAAAGCAAGGAATTAGCTAAGACAAATCTCCAAATAGCCTAAAACATTTTTACTTTTTCATTGTCTTTGCAAGTATATCAAGAGCACTCAATCATATGAAGGTTTGATAGCGTTCCCTCACTTATGGATTTGTTTATCTCATTCATTTCAATCTTGTATACTTTTTTATTTTGTTCATTTGTTTATATCTTCATTATATAGTATTTTCTAGTGCATTTTCTAATTTTGATCTTGTGGGTTAACTAAATGTAACAAGGTCAAGTTTTCATGATTTTATTAATGCTTTTCATACTTAATTTGTATAGATAAAAACATGATGCACAAAAATCCACATGATACATTAGTGTCCTTGACATTGTCTTTCTCCTTTGGACTCCACGTTCCCCGCCATTTGTATTTCATATTTTTTGTTGAGAAAAGGTTGTCATTGATGCCAAAGGTGTTGGCCAATTCTGTTATTGATGTTAAGGAATCTAGAAGATTGAAATTATTGTCATATGAAATATGTGCATCTAGGTTACAAAAAGATAGATTCACTTGTATGTATCTTTATGCTATCACTATGCTTTGGTTTTAATTGTCGGGCTTATTGTCTATCACATGTGTTATTTTTTGGAAGCATCTATAATATGTTTCTAAGGTTCGTTGCTCAAAATTAGTATGTGCACTTAGTTGCATTGTCATGATGTTTGGCTCCACATTTTGTTGTAGCTTAGAATTATGGCTTGTGGTTTGGAAGATAATTAAATACTCATATGTAGAAACATATTACAGAGTTTTATTGGATTTGATCAAGAGGATTGAAAGTTACAAATCTAACAAGGTGTTCACAATATTAGTTGGTTTATGTGTCAAAGGTTCACAATGCATGATAGTTAAAGGTACTATGTCAATGTTATTTGGGGCTAGTTGAGTTCTTGTTTGGTAACACAATTTGTTCCCTCTCCGGTGTAACATATGGGATTTAGGATCTAGCCTATTACATGTTTGATTTAAGGATTATTCTTGCGACCCACTTGTAAATATTGTAATCATGTTCTAGGCTTATATCTTTTTCTCACATATAAATCAAATTTTTAGGTAATAGTTATATCTTAATCAATGCTTAAAGCTCCAGAAAACTAAATTCTTATTTATACTTAATTGCTTGGCAAGAACAAGTAACATTCTATGTAGTTATAGTCAAATAAAGTTAAGATTAGGTTGTCTAACAAAATTTTAAGTTTAAGTTCCTTGATTAGGGTAGGAAATGTATTTTAAAGTTACAAGGATAAATGAAACCACTAGTGGATATGCCAAGACCAAGTATTGATAAATCAAGATATGATAATAAATATAATTACTAAATGTGACAAACCATTGATGCATAATAATTAACACCTTATACAAGCATCTTTGATTAATCACAATTAATTAAACACTTACCTAAAATAATGATAAAAATTAGGATCCCGTATGTAAAAGATACCCACTTGATAATAAATAGATATTCCATACTCTAACCTATCATCTAGAATCAAGGAAGTGGTGTAAATAGTATCAAATATTTTTGCAATTACTGCTATCATAAGGTAAAAGGTAAAATAGTGAAGATTTTATGAACTACAAGTTTTAATTCAGAGCTCCTAAATGATTCTAAAGTGTCACAAAATGAGTATAGTGTGGATTCTTTCAATGACAACTCTAGGTCCTCTGAGCAAATTGGTTCCCCTAATTGTGATGCCTCGTGTCTACCCTCCCCCCTATTACCTCTTCGAGAAGACTCCACTAAGCTTTAAGAGGTACCTATTTTAAAACCTACCCAAGACACAATGCATCCTCTATGTAAAGCTCCAACAAATAAATGAAGAAATTTACAGGGCTTTTAATTCCCACATGAAGCTTTCCAAATGGATTTTAGCTCAATTACACTAGGTTAAATGCGAAATTCAAACCCTAAAGAAGATAATGTTTGAGAGACCTTAGGAATGGTCAAATGAGGAGACTGATAATAAGGCATGGGAACAAACCAATGTTATGGAAGAGACCTTTGAGAGCTAGAGGGTTATTGTAAAGGAAACACAAATCATCAAGTAAGAAGTCAAACACCCCCAGTTGGAAATGAAAGTGATGAAACTAAAATATAACTAGGAGGTTCCCATGAAAAAATATTAAGGAACTTATTGAAAACTACAGAGATTTGATGTAGAATACAATACTCACCATTTAGGTCTTACAAAAGGAGCTCAACCAAAAGGAGAAAAAAAGAAGAAGGAAGGAAGTCCTATCTTCAACTCCAAGTAGCTCCCTACACCACAATCATATTTAAAATATAAATATTTGATGGATCTCCCTACCACTAAGGACAATATTGACACCTCAGTTTTGAGACAGAAATGTGTCTCCTTTGAGGAGAAGTTGGAGATGGTGCAGAAGGAGTGGCAACTTGTAAAGGGATTGAGTTCCTTTTTTAATAGTTGATTTATTTTCTAGTCTTTGTTGGGTTTGTCTTTTTTTTTTTTTTTTTGCCTATTTTGTTGTTATGATTTTCACTCTTTAGTTTGGTTTAATCTCAATTCGGGTGAGATTCACCTTGTTTTAATTTATAACTTTGTAAAAGGGCTCATGCCCTTCCCATGCTTATCTAATCAAAACTACCACTATCATAAGTAACCTACCCTCTTAATTACAACTAAAAACAATTTTCTAGGTTACAAGGAGAAATAATAAAATGGTAATTTTTCTCAACTAACAAAATTATTTTCCAAGTACCCACTCACAAGTTGTTAGAGATTTTAGATCAATGCATAGGGTTATGATATTACTTTCCCCTTGTACATTAACATTATCTCACTTGATAATATCCATTGTAATGACATATGCGAGAAAAATAAAATGAACCAAGTATAGGATGCAAGACCATTGACCTCCTTCCTACACCAAGAAAACTAATCCATGCTCATTAGTTTTATAAGTAAATCTATAATTCTATCTTGAGTGTCAACCATCTAAAATATTATCTTACTGTTATCCACCATCTAATGAACAAAGTGAAATTGAACATCAATATACTTTATATAAGCATGGTATATAGAATTGTTTCCCAAATAAATTACATTCTAAATATCACAATGAGTTTGAACTATCCTAAAATAAAAACCAAATCCTAAAATAATTTCTTGCCTCTTTACAAGCATGTGTATAGTAGCCATAATATACTTTGATTTGATAGTAATAAATTATCCTCATTTGATTTCCTACATCTACTAGATGCAACCAATTGGGGAGATAAATTAAGTCTCATTCTAGATGGAGACTCATCATCATATTCAAATAGAATTATATTAGTTTGTAGACATTGCCACATCATGTGGACTTTTATTGCATTACATTAGGTACACAACATAAGGAGTTTTATCATATTGCCTCATTAAATGGATCACTTTATTACATGACCACATTGTGTAAACTCTTATAGCATTCTCGTATTGCACAAAAAAATTATAGGCAAAATTTCTTATCCCTTCTCTTTTTTACCTTTTTTTTCATAGACAACACAGAGAAGTAATAGTTTGTGGTTATTTTGATCACGTAGAAGACACTACTCATTGCATATCTTTTGTTGATTTAAAGTTACACACAACATTCATTCTAAATGTAAAACAAGAAGAACAAGTGTATCCTTTGTGAAGAACCCATATCCTTAATGTTAAATTTTGAATATTTCTTTTCATGTTAGTTGGGAATGTCCACATACTTTGAAATGCATGGCCATGTTAAATTCACACACACATCAAAGTGGGGTAAAATTTATTGGTGACTTGAATACCCATTCCATTTCCTATGTAGTTTTATGTCTACCTTAATTATATTAACAACCAACATACTTTTATGCCAGGCTTGGCTTATAATTTAATTTGGGTCCACCTTAATTATATTAACAACCAACATACTCTTGTTCTAGGCTTGGCTCATAGTTTAATCCCTGTCCATCTTTATTTCACTCGCATTTGTACTAAACTCCATACATTAAGTACCTATTTAGTGACATTTCATCCCTTTGGCATTGACTTCCATTTATCCTCTACCTACCTTGAGATGACCACCTTATTTATTCCTATAGATCATTATTGTGTAACTCAAGATTGATCCATGTTCATCTAAAGTAGTTTGAGAATGACTCTTGAATCTCAAAAATCCAAATTCAAACTTTGGTACCACTTTATTAACCATTATAACTAATTTAACACACATTGTGTGTGACATGTTAGTACATGACATTTATTGTGCACTTAATTTCACAAGATACTTTCTTCTTCTTCTTCTGCTTCTTTGTTAATCGAGAGAAATTAAGAGTTTAGCCTAGGGACTTGGAACTCAACTCTTTAGAGAGTGATTCCACTTATAACCTCTTGAGCAATGTCTAAGAGACCCTCATCTACACCACAAGGAAATCAATAATTGAACCTAAGAATTAAACTAGCTAAAGCAATAATTGAAATTGAATGAGCTAATTCTAAGAATCTTCCGAATTGAAATTGAATGAGCTAAATTGAAATAACTCTACGAATCTTCCTAAAATAGATTGTTAAGAAACACTTCAATTTTAAAGGAAACAAAAGCATCATATAGGTCATCAATATGTAACCAAATATGTCTTCAATCTTTAACATCACCATTAATTTGGTTCAACAAGCCATTTGGCCTAGGACAACTAGACCACCTTCAACCATCAAAACATTTCTTCACTTTTTTATGTTTGATATTATTCTTCTCTCATTCTCATTCACATTCAGTCCGAGCTCTTTGGAATGCACTCCGAGCTCTTTGGACTGATTCTCTACATTGCGAAGGGAATTTGCAGGCGAGCGGCAAAGAAAGAAAGAAATCCGTTGTGTATGATTACAGTGGTACGAGTGTGCCGGCGTGCGGCCCTTTGAAACTGACATTTAATGCGGGAAAGCGACAGTTTAATGCACCATCAAAGCGAGCTGGCAGAATCGAATCATTTCTCCTTATGTAATGCCCGGCGTGGCCTTAACCCGGGTTAACAGCGGGGTTAACATAGGGTTTAAGCGGGATTTCTTCCTTCCTCTTTCTTCTCTTTGTTCTTCACCGTTCGCCACCCTGTGTATGGATTTCTTATAATAAGAAGCAGGCGAAACTGTGAGCAAATCGGTACGGGGTTTGATTGATTTGAACTTGAAGGTCGAGAAATGGAGGAAGTCTGGGATTTGCAGGGCGTGGTGGCGGCAGCTGTTAAGAGTGGCGGAGATTCGAACCCGCGGCGTCTGGATGTCTTGGAAAGGACTTTACAGCAGAGTAATCAGAACCAGAGGGAGGTTAAGAGAAGTACTGTTGCAGCGCCGGCTTCCATGGCGGCGACTCAGCCGAGGTACAGAGGAGTGCGGCGGCGGCCGTGGGGAAGGTTTGCGGCGGAGATAAGGGACTCAGCAAGAAATGGCGCTAGGGTTTGGCTGGGGACGTTCGATACTGCGCTCGAAGCGGCGCTCGCGTACGATCGAGCCGCTTTCGCCATACGCGGGGCCCGTGCAGTGCTCAATTTTCCTTTCGGCGGCGCAGCCTGCGCTACTGCTTCGCTACCGCCGCCGGTGCCATTGCCAGCGAGGAAGAGGCGACGGACTGATGAGAGTTCTCAGGTTGCATTCATGCCGCCGGCTTGCTCGGATTCTGGAAATAGTACGACGATCGAGTCCTCCGAGGCGGGGAAAGTTTCTGACGGCTCGGCCCCCGTGGCTGCTTTCCCCGGCGGATACCAGTGGCTTTTCATGCCCTAATTAGTTGATTTTTACTCCACATTTTGATCGGCGTGGAGAAATGTTTTTGTTGTTTAGGGATTTTGTACAGAGATTTAAAGTTATTGAATATGTCAATATCTTTAGTCCATATTTTGATCGACGAGGAGAATTATTTTGTTTTTGACGAGGTTTTTGTACAAGGATGTAAATTTGTTGAGTACATCAATATCTTTACTGCGTATTTTGATCGCCGCTGAGAAATATTTTGTTTTTCAGAGGTTTTCCACGGGGATGTATATTTATTGAATATATCAATATATTTGTTCTACATTTTGGTCGCTGCATAGAGTTATTTTGTTTTTTTAATGAGGTTTACAACAGAGATGTATATTTACTGAAAATTCTATATCTTTTTTGCACATTTTGATCGCCACTGAGAATCTTTTAATTTCCCATGAGGTTTTGTACAGGAAAGTATATTTATTGAGCAGATCAATATCTTTGTTCTACATGTTGATCGTTCGGGAGAATTATTTTGTTTTCAGAGTGTTTCATACAGGTATGGATATTTGTTGAATATACATTTTGATTGTTGTCGAGAATTATTTTGATTTTCACGGGATTTTATACAGGGATGTATATTTATTGAATATATCAATATCCTTACTTCACATTTTGATCACCACAGAAAATAATTTTATTTTTCGGGGGGCTTATCAGGGTTGTATAGATTGATTGATTGATTAGTGTACGCCCTGGAACATTTAGACGCCTGTTTATTTCACTCTTTTTGGTTTCCCTTTCATGTAATAGTGTTGAGATTTACAGTGCAGATGAACTCCCGTGTAATGGTACTGAATTCCCGCCTCTGGATTGAGTACATGAAGAATGCCCGTTTGAGAGTCCGTTAATTATCGATCTTGCGAAAGTATTAATGTTCCGTGAATCGACTTAGTGGAGAGAGTTGGCAAAGTTTGGTCACGTGCCAGAATAAATGAGGTCAGTCCAGCTGTAGTTAACCTGTCTGCCATCATACGTTTAATCTTTCTATTTACCTACAGCCTATATAGAACTGTTTTCTTGCTGGACTGAGCTTATTAATTCTGGGCAGCGTCTATTCAGTATACTGGATGCATTCATGGTGTATATGTATATAGATAAATTCTTGTCAAAATATTAGTTATATGTTTATATGTCAATGTGACAGAGTTGAAAACTATGGCACAAAGGAGAAATCTAAATATGAGCTCTATTTTCAGGCAATGAACATAAGTTATGTGGGTAGCAGCACATGATCAATGTGGAAAATGTTTTGGTTTTGGTTTATGCTGACAATGGTCATTGATAATTAATTTACTTCTCTAACATCCTCCCATAAAGTAATTATCAAAATATTTTAGATATCTTTCCATAATCTAGAAAAGATGGGTTCTGGTTTATAGTCTTATTAGGTACCAATTTACAATCATTTATCAAATTCTTCATATTGCTTCCCCTCTTCATAACCATTTTGGGTTTTATGACTTGCCCCTAACTGCTATAATTCTCAAGTGGTTTCAAGGTCACAACATACTTCACACTCAAGTGGTTTTGGTTGACCACAAACATCACACACAAGTGGTTTCTAGATCACCACAAATTTATCGACAAGTGGTTTTCGATTACGACAAACCAAGCACACACATGGTTCCAATGACCGCAAACCATCACAACAGGGAAACCATAATCATCTTGTGCCTTTCTCCTTTTGTACCTGCAACAAAAGTGATTATTGAGTCCATATAAAAAGAAATCCATCTACTGAGATACATGGGTACCTAGTTGCTGTACTCGCTAGTTCTATAGGAGTCCATTTCAGATACATGGTTCATCAATATGTTAAACTAAAAATCTTTGGGGTGTTGAGTAGAACCGATAATGCACCCTCACAACAACTTAGGTACAATGCACACTTTGGCTTTAACTTTTAACAAAGGTGATTGACACTCAAACAATTACATAAAATACATATGCCCATTGACATCCATTCACTAATTCAATCTTCATAACTTATAGCACACTGTTGGGGACTTACCTCTCAAATACTCTCAACAATTTGACAACCTCCCAAATACTATCAACGATTTGACAAGATTAAAACATCAATCTCTTGAAGAATATCCATCCAACAATCTTCATGACCACTTCTTGACAACAACATGACCTTCACATTTAGATAGATAAATTCTCTTGCAAACACTCATTTCTCCTAGCCTATATGCCTTACCTAGCACAACCTCTATGCCTCACAAGATAACAAACCATAGAAAAAACATACTTTATTTTAAAACATGAAATCATAGATCAAAATATCGCTGATAAGCTGACTTATCGCGATAAGTATTGGGTTGCAATAATCTACGTAGAGATATCGCCGGCCAATATTTTGCAACTTATCGTTGATATATCGCCACTTATCGACGATAAGTATGGAACTTATCTCGTCTGCAACTGGATAAAACAGTGACAACCCAACAAAGGGCCAAAATGATTCTTTTAATGTCAGTTGAGGTTTGGAGAGGTTAGAAAGGTTTCAAAGGATAAAGGTGAATATTTGTAGCATTCTAGATCGATTTCTTGTGGATTTGAAGTGGATTTTAAGGGCCCGTTTGGTAGCGGGAATTAGGAAATGATGGATTTGATCAAATGCTGGAAATGGTCAAATCATGGATTTAATCATCCAGTTTTTCATTTCTGGATTATGTTTGGACCGTTTGGTTCCACTTTTTGAAATTGGAATTGGAATTTGAGTATGATATTTTTTAAATTTTTTTTTGAATTTTTTTAATGTTTTTGAATTTAATAATTCATTTTTATTAATGGAATTGAATTTAAAATGGAATCGCAAACCGTTTTAGGTAGCCAAAGTTGGTGGCAGGCAACCAAGTTACAATCATTGCAACCAAAATTCGAAAAAAATTCGACAAAAAATTTGGAAAATAAATTCAAGAAAAAATTCAAAAAATAAAAAATCAAATTTTTCTTAAAAAAAAATTCGGGACAATATTTGAATTTTTTCTGGAAAAATTTGAATAAATAATAAAGTTACAAACCACCAAGACAAATAAAAAATAAATTAAATCCCTCCACACACAAATAAAAAATTAAAAAATTAAGTGTAGACATAAAAAATTTAAAAATTTGCTTTCCCCATTCAAATTCCAATTCCACCTTTTGCAGATGGAAGATGTAAATGCTCATTTTTGGCAAAATGGGCATTTACATATTCTTATTCTATTTTCATATTGCACTCCCAAACTAAAGATTCGACGAAATCGGAAATAACAAATGCCAATTCCAGGCTAATTCCCGCTACCAAATGGGCCCAGAGATTTTTCAAGCAAATTCAGATTCACAAGTAAGTTTTCAAAATTATTTCCCTTTTGTTTTAAAATCATTTTGTCTTGTATTAGTTGCATCCAAGTTTATACAAATTATATAATATCATTTCCAATCTACTCTAAATTGTTTTAGAATGTAATGAATAAGATCTAACACTGTTTTTTAGCAATTTTTGCAATTTTTTCATAGTTTTCTCAAAAATTTCATAATCTTACACTTTTTTTGTTTTTTCCTTCAAATTTCAGCTATGTTTAATCTTATTTAGAGTTTTAAACTAACTTAGCTTGTTTCTAAATTTCTTTGTTAAATTTCTAAATATGTGCACTCATTTTGTATGTGACGTGTAGTTTGATTCTTCATCAAAATGGCAAATAGGGATACCTCTACAACTAGGTCAGCTACAGGGTCTTCCAGTGCCCTAGTAGGCACATGTCCATCAGGATATGTAGGAACATGTCCTAAAGGGGCTAGAGACAAGGCATGGGCATATGCTTTCGAAGAACCCAAATATAATACTATGATATGCATAAAATGTGAAAAACTAATTAGTGGAGGCATATCTCGTTTGAAATACCACCTTGGAGGGATCGCAAAGCGTGACACAAGGGTTTGTGACAATACCACCCCATAAATAATGAGAGAGATGAATGCGTTGCTCGATGCTGGAGAAGGGAAAAAGTTGCAAAGGGAAAGGGAAAAATTGGCCATGAGAGCAGCCATTTCTGAATCGCAAGGTATCTTACACTATCTCCTTTTTAAGAATCATTTATTATTTTATCATCACCTCAATAGTATATATTTTTTTAAAACCTAAAATAATAATCATAATGAAATAATGTGGGTTGTGATTTGGGACCAGGTATCTCATCCACCCTTGAAGAAGATGAAGCAACACTTGAGGGCATAGTGGGCTCTCATCGTGGCCCATCGATCCACAAATCTAACATCTCCTCGACTTCTACTTCTATTGGTTCTAGTAGACCACCACCACGCACATCTTCTATAGATAAGTTTTGTGTGCACATTAACACACCTAGAGCACAACCATCACTAGAGGGTAGTGGGTGGAACAACGATGTGCATCAACAAGTTGACATTCAATGTGCTAATTTTTGGTATTTTAACAACATCCCCTTCAATGTTGCAACAAGTCCCTATTGGCTGAATTTTGTGAAAGGAATCACTGTAGCGGGAAAGGGTTACAAGGCAACCTATTTATGTAGACTCGAGTGAGAGGTTAGCTCACTTGTTTTAATTTTTAAATGTTTTACGATTTTGCAGTTTACTTATTTTTGTTGAATGTAAAATTTTTTAAACAAAGTTGTGTACTTAATGTTATTTTTATTTTGTGCTTGTAGTTTTCTCAGAGATGTTGTTTCTAGGTCCAA
This sequence comes from Chamaecyparis obtusa, assembly GCA_027943335.1. Lineage (NCBI taxonomy): Eukaryota > Viridiplantae > Streptophyta > Pinopsida > Cupressales > Cupressaceae > Chamaecyparis > Chamaecyparis obtusa. The sequence goes on from BSBK01003299.1 coordinate 2,559,765, forward strand.
TGATGTGGTAGAAGACCAAAAATTACAATGGAAACAATTTGGCTACTCTATACTTTCATATGGATGGAAAGATAGAAGAAACTGTACCATCTTCAATTTTTTGGTTTCTTGCAAGGATCAAGTGGTCTTTATAAAATCCTTGGATGCCTCACACAAGATAAAGACAACTGAAACTTTGACTCTAATGTTAGAGCGAGTTGTGATGGAGGTAAGGGTTGCTAATGTGGTGCAAATAATAATCGACAATGCAATGACATATGTGGTAGCGGGCAGGATCCTCCAAGATAAGTATATCACATCTTTTTGGTCTCCTTGTGCAGCGCACATCCTTGACCTTCTTTTGGAGGACATAGGGAAATTGGATTGGGTGAAACTGATTGTAGATGATGTAAGAAAGATAACAAAATATATCTACAATCACCCTTGGGTTCTCCGCTTGATGAGAGAATTCACCCATGAGAAGGAGTTGGTTAGACCTACAGCCACAAGGTTTGCAACGATTTTCTTAACGTTGCAAAGTGTTATTAATTATTTGACTTCTTTGAAGAAAGTGTTTGTGAGTCAACCATGGTTAGACTCAAGTTATTCAAAGAAGCATAAAGGACAAAGTGTTGCATACATCATTTTTGAAAACCACTTTTTTGATGATTCTACAAAAATTGTGAAGGTATCTTGGAAACTTCAAAAGTTAAATATTTAATTTTTTTGTATTCAAGAATCAAGTCTTTCATTATTAATTTGTAACTCTAGTCTATGATCAATGATAATATTTTTCTACTTTTCAATTGTAGGTGACAAAGCCCTTGGTTAGAGTTATCCGCTTGGTAGATGAGGATCAAACCCCAATGGGGTATCTTTATGAGGCCATGGATAGGGCCAAAGAGGCTATTAAAAATTACTACAAGTGGAACAACCTAAAATTTGACCCCATATGAGAAATTGTTGATAGGAGGTGGAACAATCAGCTCCATCAACCCATTCATATGGCGAGATACTTCCTCAACCCTTCTTTTCTCTTCTCTCCATCCTACGAGGATCCCAATGGAAAGGTCAAGAAGAGATTCATTGAATACATGTAGAGGATGGTACCTGAGGTTGAGGTTTAGGGGATAGTATAGGGTTTAAGGTTTAAAGATTAGGGTTTAGGGATTTTAATGGGGAAGATAAGGGAAAGAAGGAGAAAGTGAGAGGGTGAAGATAGAGAGAGGGAGTGAGGGGGAAAAAGATATGGGGAAAGGGAGAGGTGGGAGAGAGTATGAAAGGGGGAGATATGGGGAGGGAGAATGGGGAGAGAGGGTTTAGAGATTATGGCTTATAGTTTAGGTCGGTTTATGGCTTAGATTTTAGAGAGAGACAAAGGGAGAGATGGGAAGAGAGGGAGAGAGGTGGGGGAGAGGGAGAGAGAGGGAGAGAGGTGGAGAAGATAGAGAAGGGAAATATGGATATAGTGAGAGAGGGATAAAGGACGAGAGGGTTCAAGGCTTATAATTTAGGGTTTGAGGTCTGGAGAAAGAGAGAGGGAGAAAGAGAGAGGCATTCAATAGAGAAGGGAGGGGGAGAGGTGGGGAAGATGGAAATAAGGGAGAGATGAAGATAGAGGGATAAAGGGAGAAATGGTTTAGAGATACAAGTTTAGGGTTTAGGACTTATAGATTATGGTTTTGGATTTGGATAAAGAGAGAGATGGAGGGTAAATGAGGAAAGGGATAGGGTAAATAGATAGAGAGAGGGGGGAAAGAGAGAGGAGGAATACATATGTACTTGGCTAAAGGGATAGAGAGAGGGGAGAGAGGGGGAAGAGGGAGAGAGGGGTAGAGATGTGGAGAAGAGGGAGATAAGTGAAAGATAAATAAAATTAGAGGGAGGAAAGCAAGAGGTGGGGAAAAGGGAGAGAATGGTAAGAGGGAGGGAGTGAGATAGAGGAAAATAGAGAGTGGGGAGATAGAGAGATAGGGAGAGAGGAAAATATTGATAGAGGGGGAAATTTACATGGGGAAATGGAGAGGGGGAAAGAGGGAGAGGGAGGAGATAGGGAGAAATAGAAAGAGACATGGGAAAGGGAGAGGGTGTATGTATATGGGTAAATGGATAACGATACAAGAGGAAGGGAGAGGGAGATAGGGTAGAGAGGGGGAGAGTTTGGGATGAGGAAAGGGAGAACAAGAAAGTGAGAGGAGAGAAATGGAAAGAGAGAGGGGGGAGGGAGATGAGGGAGAGTGGGTATAGAGGGGGAAGAGAGAAGGGGACACAAAGACGGGGAAAGAGAAATAAAGGACAAGAGAGAGATGGGGGAGGGAGATGAGGGAGGGAGGGTAGAAGGAGAGAAGGGAGAGGGGTGGGAGAGATAAATAGATAGGGGAAATAGAGAGGGAAGTGATGAAGATTAGGAGAGAGAGAGAGAGAGAGAGAGAGGCACAACTAAATAGGTGAGATAGTTAGAGGGAGAAATAGATGTCAGAAACTTGATTGGAGAGAGATAGAGGTTTGAGGTGAATAGAAGATAATATAGGGAGTACAAGTAATGAAACATGGATGGAGAATTGGACACAATAAATCCAAAACCTAAAGTCTAAGTTTTAGTGAAGTTGAGATACATAAAGAAAGAGATACAAATTGGCAATGTCAAATGTTTGACTAGCATCATATTTGGTATACACCATATGGAGAACATGTTTTACATTTGGTGCACACCATATATGGTGTGTGCAGCTATATTAAGTTCCTTGGGAAAAACAAATCCTTCGGCTTGGAATTTCCTTGGGCATCCAACCCAAAGGCTTGGATGACTTTAAAATGCCTAAGATGCGTTTCTCAAAAAACATAGAAAAATTTCTCACATTATCGTCTGTACTCCCCATCAGATTTGTACTTGGTTCAACCTATAAATAATCAAACACCACAATATTGTTAAGCTCTTTGTCAACAATATAACCATATAATTAATTTTGAATTTTGATTATGTTAAGCTTTCCATCTCTAATTTCTTTTGTGTGTTTTATTTTTGTCAAAAATCAAGATGTGGTATTATGGACATAGCTTTTGACTCGTTCGTCAAATTTTGAAATAAATTACATTCTTAGAAACTGGATTCCATTCCACACACCAATACAATATGAAAATGGGATCACATAAAAGGAAATTTTCCCTAATTCATATGGAACATTGGAAGAAAAAACTACCTCAAGATAAATATGATTAACTCCACTTGAAAAATGCCAATATAATATTTGTGCTTGAAGGGTTTTATTCCTTTGTTGCATAGAATTGAGAACGAGAGGGATGATAGTGATATGAAAAAGACTAAATAAGAATAGATCTCATCTAATGCAATTGAGAAAAATGATGTAAATGGGAATGGAGAAGAATCAAATGCACCCAGGAATGAAATGATAAAAATTAAACTTCAAATTTGAATTCTCAGCTGTCGAAGTTTCAGATTGACCTATAACCTTAGATCTGAATCCAAAAGACTTGTAACTTGTTGTGCCTAAAATTTCACTGGAAACAAGGAGGGACATGTCATCATTGTCATCATTTACATGGGAATATGTCACCATTGTCATCATATACCCATGATTTTGGTCTAAAATTTGTAGGGTAGCTCTATCTGATCTTGATCTTCGTGAATCTATGTCGATAACTTTGAAACATGTTCCTACACAGAAAAATGGGCAAGAAGGTTTTCTAAAGGGGTTTTCCTTAGTCAAACCCTTGTTTAGGAATCAACCTTAAAAATGAAAGGAAATTACATTAGGAAAGATGAAATAGAAGCTATATATGAATTGAAAATCACCTTATACCTTGATGGCACAATACTTTCTTTGTATGTAATCACAAGTGTTAATGTAATAGCTTGAACTCCATAAAAACTCAAAAAGAAATCATGAAATACAAGCCTCATATAATGGATCTTTTAGTTTTCCACAATGATTGATGAAGAGGAAGAAGAATGCCTTGAAGATCTTGAGGATGCTCTTGAAATTTAATTTCTTGATTTCTTGCTTGCTTGATTGTCTCCCCTTTTTAACCTTATTCTTAGGAAATAATGGATACGGATGCCTTTATATAGAGATCTCAAAGTAAAATTACCTTTAGGTTGACTTCAAAAAATGATAATGACCTACGGGGCATACCTTGGGCGAGTGTGAAACCATATAATCCCACTCTTAAAATTTCAAGAAAAAGTTTGGGAACATATTTCCAATGCCATCATATTCGTGGAAACATGTTTCCATTGCCACCATGTACCTAGAAAACTGCCATGTTCCTAACAAAACTCAATGTAATTTATAGGGAGAAAGTTAATAGTTTCTAGGTCCTAAAAGATAAGTTACACGAAGATATGTGACTGATAGATGTGGAAATCATGCCTCAAACTTCAAAATAAGGTAAGGCCAATCTTAGAGTGAGGAGATGGAATAATTTGGTGAAAATTAATTAAGAGAGGACCAATAATATTAGTTTAAATTAATATAGGTAAAAAATCATACATTCATAAAAAATTAATCAACAAACTTGAGATAAACTATGTGGTGTTAGATAACTTATCACTAGAGTGATTAAAAAAATAAAAATAAAAAATTTGACATTTTAGGGGGAGCACACTAGACATTATGTTATATTTTTTTTGAAAAAAAGGACCACTTTGTGTGCTCCCCCTTTTGAGACCCTTAATATCCACCATTTTCAAAATAATTTGGTAGTTTAGAAACTAATTCAGAGTACTAAAATCTTGTTCTTGGTTCATCTTCAAAATTTTAGTGTAAATATCTAGATTTTCTTGTTGAAGTTCAAAGTTTGTTGATTTTAGAAAAAAATGGCAACTTAAAACCCCATTTTGGCCCCCATCTTTGTGCACGTACCTTTAACTTAATTTAAATGTGGGCCCTTACTTTTAGGTGCACCACCTTTAATTATTTCATTTATTTATCACCTCTTGCATATATATGCCCTATTCCATTATGAGTGGCCTTTTGTATTTATTCCTTTTCCAAACCTTGATCTTGTGCACATTTTGGGTATCCTCATATCCTAATTGACTCTTGATTTAAATTTAAGCCTTGATTGGTTGAAACAGGGTGTCCCATAAGGCATAGGGTGAGATAGGTCACTTCATGCCTTGGGAGGCACCCTATTCTTTTAAAAGTGGCCCATATTTGAATTGGAGAATGATCTCCTAATTTTAGTGGGACATTCAAAACCTAGTCAACCTCCTTTGAGTTTTGAGCTTCGAAATGGTTAAGTGAGGTATAAAAGAAAAGTTGTCTCCCTCATTTTGGGTAAGCATTCAATTGGTAAGTAATTCATGAGCAAGGAATTCAATCGAGACACCAAGGCAATCTATTCAAATTGATATTCATTCAAACATGAAGCATGATGACATGGAGTAATGTCTAGATCCAAGCATTAGTGAAGGCATTCATGATCTTCCAATCCTAGATCCAAGGTCAAGACAACATGTACAACACTATTAAGCAACTTCATGAGTAATTCAACCCCCGTGAAGGTAAAATATCTTATCAAGCCTCTACTACTAACACAATGCTTCATTTTTAATTTGTTTTCATTTCAATTTCAAGGTTAATTCCTAAACATGGGTTTGACCATGAAAAATTTCTTTTGCACAACATTTTTTTTATTTTTTTGGTATAGGCAACAAGTGGTGTAGTTGTAAAAAAAGCTACAGGTGGATCTGATAGAGAGTTATAGTTGCGAGAAGTTTCATCAAAATATTTTGGGTCTAAGGCACCTCCCAGGGCCTCGAGAAAGTTTGGTTTCCCAGTACCCTCTAGGTCGCCCAAATCCTACCATTTCGGATTGAAATTTGGATTACAAGTTAGTCTTTGTTTTGAATTTCCATGTTTGGTATCAGAATTGGGTTTAAAATTCATGATTTGTCTACATACCCCTTTTTCCATCTTTTCCCTACATTAAATTATGTTTCTCCTTTGCATATTTACTTTCAACTCTGTAGTGAATAAATCCTTGCATCCTCTTAGAGCTTAAGCCTCTTTGAGACTAGAAGATCAACTTTTCTTCCAATGTGTGAGAGCATTTGGGTGTGAGATTCCTAGTTTGACCTTCCATCCTAGTGAATGTCCATCACATCCCATTTTCTTTCATTACAATTTAAGAATTTTGGTTTTCATAAGCATAGTTGTAACACGTCTATAACACTATCACAACAAGAAAGTATCAGGACTTTAGACCTACACTAAGTCACTAATGAGGTAAGTCTATTTTAGTTACTATGATAATGTTACAATTAATAAAGTTAAGAATTGAAAATAAAATTATAATTCTTTGTCTTTTACCTTGTCTTAGATATAGGCCTTAAGATGAAAATACTTTATCTATTTTATGCCTCTTTATAATCATCTCGATATCAAGATTTAACATGTCTCTACCAAGTTACATTTTATATATCTTGAACATGTTCTTGAATACATTCATTTTATATGTCTCTTTATACATATCGAGGATCATTACAACTTATAAGAGCACATTCTTGTGAGGAAATGGAGGGTGTGATAATCAAATGAAGAGACCTTACCACAACCCGATGTTAATCCATTCAATTGCTAGACTTTCAAAGTTGTAAAGGTGCAGATTTAAAATACCTCTGAATGCTACCAAACTCGAAATTTGCATGGTGATGTCTATTTAGAAAATATTCAATTGTCCCTTTGACATATGAGTTAGTATGTCACTGAAATGAAGCTTAAAGATGTTTTTTTTAATGCTTCGAGTTAGTGATATATTTAACATATCTTTATCTCCCTTCAACACTAATAAATGTCACCAATGCACTAGGCACAAATTCTTGTTCAGATATACCAATCATTTCTTTATAAATCTTGCAATTAGTGCATTCCACCTTCCAAAAATCTTCCTTACATTATTGTTGGCAGTATTGTCAATACCTTGCCAAAAGATTTTCTCTTAGCATAGATATGGAGATTAACAAAGATTGTAGAATTTGACATTTTTATAATCACACTCAAGTAAAAATAACAAATTCAATGTTTTTTTTGAATTTCTTGTAATTCCTAGATGATACATGCATACTTTTTAGATTGATAGATAGTTTAAGTATACCCCACTATTTAGTCTCACAATCATGTAGTTGTTATTTTCGTTGAAGTCTCATTCTATTGTGAAGTACTGAATATATTGAATTGCAAGTATATATGCATATGATTTTCGCACATTTGGTGATGATGGTTGTAATGAAAAGTTGAGTGTGACAAATTCTTCCTTAAATTGATGATTTGATTCCTTTATACCTTTAAGATTATTTAGATAAATAAATGTCTTCAATAGATTGTCATTTTGATAGTTAGACTCATTGGACCATAGGTTGGTTTCAGTAGTCTCAAAACTTTTCATACAAAGGATTAAAGGAAAATGTTTTAGGATGAAACCAACTTCAAACCTACAACATTAATTGTATGATTCTATAGTTCAATCTATTTTAGGTTGATTCTAGCTCTAGGTTTCAAAGCTTATTGCTTGAACTAAATGCGACTGATCAATTCTCAATTTCACATTGATCTCTCTAAGTTTTAGTATTTTATCTTTTTCTTAGAATATGTGTTGCATATAGTGTGCCAATTGTTTCTACATATTTATGCAGTTGATTAGTCTAATGCTCAATTTGAAGTGTACGAAAAACCATAAGATCTAGTCATTATCTCAATATTATGATGGTACACTTTTGATACTTTATATGTTGCATACTAGTTGGGATTATATATAAATTTTAAAATTTGTTAATTTTAAGGGTCACATGAGTCATTTCTTCTATCTATTTCTTTATCTATTAAAAAAAACTAAATGTCAAACCATCAACATATATCTTTTGTATCATTATTTATGTTAAACAAATCAACTTTTGGTGTCTTAAAGATCAATGCCAATAAAAGTATCTACATCATATTAAGTGATATTCACTAAGTATTTTATTAAGAATTATTTTATATACACTTTTCAATTGCAGATTGTATTATTATTGTTTCTTATACACTGTACATTTGTAGATACTAGTAAAGTTAAACAATGTCAAATTATTATGAAGTAATGAGTCGATAGGATATTTAGCCAAAGCATCTACTTAGTAGTTATATGGATAATCATTGACATCTAATTGCATTGAAAGGGTTTTAGTTTATATTTGTAAATTTGATTTTGAGTTTTTTTTGGTTTGTGACCTTAATCTAGTGTTGAATGTTGTGAATGTTTCCTAGGCAAGTTCCTTCAACACTATTTTCTATAGATCTTAATAGGGCTCAAAAGTTATAGCTTCAAATCTTACTTTATTTGTTTAAGAATTATTGGTCTATGGTATGCTCAAGGATCTAGTGGTATTGATTCTAGTGTTGAGGTATTAGGTACTAGAGAAAATAGAGGAGTAATACACTATGTTTAGGTCCACAATATTTTATGTTAAGAATAGTGAATGAAATTGTTATATAAAATGCAACCTCCTTAGAATGCAATTGGATAGAATATATTCAACTAAGATCTCATCCATACTCTACCTAAGTGGGTGGTAGAAGATGGTGAAACTGTTTGGGGAACTTGTCCCTAGAAAGAGTTGTGTTGCATTCCCATTTTTGTAGTTTTATGATGTAGCATTAAGAACATGTATTGCATTTGAGTAGTAAAGTGTTTTATAACCTTATTAGGATAAGCCTTGTCTAATATGGATTAAATTGAAGAGTCAAACTACGAAGTCTCTATGTGTGATGCAGGCAAGACCATCAGTGATGAGTCCCCGAGACTTTAGGTTTGGCCCTTAGGGGTTGTCTTTAAGTTTTAAATGCAATTAATTCACTTTTTCTTAATGACATGATTTACTTAGATAAGAAATCAACAAAGAGTTTAATTATGTTTATGTATCTAATGTTTAGCATCTAGTTGGCAAAGCATGTGTACAACTTTGGGTATTGGGCATGGTGATCACAATGCAAAAATGAGATAGTGATATTTACACATGCAATGATAATTATTGTTAATCAAGCCAGACAATAAGTATAATATTTATCTTCATGATTTCTATGTAGATGATTTAAAAAATGGGATTATGATGTATTGTGTTAGTTAATGTGATTTAATATTGTTTTAGCAAAAAAAAAATATTCCACATGTTTTTGGTGAGTATTTTGTGCGTGCGTCAAGGATTCCTCTACAGGGCATTACAATAGAAACCATATGTTAAATTTATGCATGAGGAAAAAGAGTCAACACATGACATAACATCCACATTAGTTATTTCAAATCATACATCACATTTGGCTTCTCTAAATCATTCATTTGTTCATTGAGACAAACTTAATGATCACATGTATAGTGAAATATGAGAGGCATGGATTATAGGGATGCATTTTTAGAGTATATTAAGATAAATTACATGATGAATATGATTTTTTTGATTAAATTTTTTACATATAGATTGTATTTTTCTTTTATTTCTTGGCTTTATGTTTGTGTCAAGTGTTGTTTGGACATTTCTTTCTAACATATGGATGATTCAAAGACACCTTTAGTGATCACTAGTACATTTGATCTAGTTTTTCTACCAAAATTTTTGACCAAAAAATAAGAAGGTTTTACTTGGTTGGATTATAGAAGGAAAATTTTGTTTTTTAAAAATTTATGCTCGTGTTTGTCGAAATAGAGGCAAATTCCATGGTGGTCAAAATTTTGACAAACACAGGCATAAATTAAAAAAAAAGGTGAATATCATTTCTCATTTTGTTATTTCATTTGTGAAAAAAAGAAGGGCAGCGCGTGCGCATGAGATACATCCCAACTTGACATCGTGGGGTAGCAGTAGGAGCTTGAGCTCAATATTTACATAAGGTATGTGGTAGAGGATTATTAATTCATGCATTCTTCTTTTATTTTCTATGTATTGAACAAGGGCTTCCTTTAATGTTCTTATTTCCGGGCGGGTTTATGCATAGGATTGTGGCATTTTGCTTTACACAGTCGAATGTGAAATGAATAAGTAAATTTTGACTGTTATAGCAAGTTCCGGTATTCAAATTCTATCAATCTCTGGTTTGAGCCTGCAACAACGTTCCTTATACATTTGGTTATTTCAATTTGGGTTAAGACCATTCGACATAGACTGTACTATCTACTAAGATGTCACACTGAATCTTCTGCACAACTGTAGCCACTTAGCTTAGCACTGTTGACTGTCACAGAGACACTCTAATCTAATTGATCAAGTTAGATCAGGGTCAATCTGGAATGGTCAATCGATGGATTCACACAGTAGGTACAATCGCCAAGGATTCTTCAATATGCCCGAGATTATCAAATTCAATCTATGATTCAATTTCAACCTTCATGTTACTACATTGCTGCAAACTTGTCTTCTTCTTACTGGTTAAATACATACAATGTATCTACCTAGGGCATCAAATCTTGAAGCAATACGCCTCCTTCCATAGTTTGATCACTTATATTATTAAAGTGCATAACCTTGGCTTGCTTCTCACCCGATGGCATTGGAATCCAATGGGGAAATCGCAAGTCAAGGTTCCATCTTCATGATAGAGCCGACTATAGATTTTCCCGAGCCGGTCTGTCAGTGAGGTTGGGTTCTTGCGTAGATCAAAACCAAATTTAAAATACAATGTTTGCGAAGTCTAGTTAAATGAACTCTAACAAGAACCGTGGATACGCAAATGAACCTACAGTGACATTAAAACTCTCTAACCATTACATGATCGGGTTTTCTATGATAGTCAAGCCATGTGTTCAGTTCATAACTGACTGTGTAACTGTAACTAAAACTTGAAATCAAACAACAGTCAAAACTTAAGATGGATTCGAATAAACAATGCATACAATGAACATGTGGAATGATCAATCCATCTACCTATTTGCAACATACAAAGTTTGATAACAAAAACGTACTCAGAATGTTTTTTGGGTTTCTTTTATTCAATGCTGATTTGAAGATCATCTCCTTGTGCCAATCCCGTGATTGGAAAAGGTTTAAAAACCACTTCCAAAAAGTCTTCCAACTGATCCAACCAACATGAAATCAGTTGTGGTCATTGGAGAACCAGACTTACAATCTGCCGACAGTGTTGGAAAAAATTAACAACATTTCACAATCTGTGCAACTTTGTAAAAAATGCACTAAAACTCAATAAAAACTTCCTAAAAGAACTAAGAGGGTGATCTAAGGTCTAGATCCCTCAAATTCCTTAAAACTAAATAAAATAAACTAAAACATACTAAAACTAAGTTTAGCCATTCAGAGCCAACTAGGATCCACATGGACTAAGGGTATCCTAGGCTCATAGGCATGCTTGAGGAACCCTTGACCATACAAAATGGATCAAGACAAAAGAGGAGATTGATCCTACAAATCAATCCCTTTTTATTACAACCAGAACTCAACCAAACATAAACAAAATAAAATGCATCCTGCTTAATCAATCCCTCTCTTTTTCAAGAAGGTAGCAAGATCTTGGCATTCTATCTTTAGTAGAAAATGTGCTTTATATTTTTTGGCAAATGAATCTCCATATTGTGTTGATTTTGTACTTTCATAATCGACCATATCAACTCCCATATCATATAAAGAAAGTTTCCCCCATCTCTCTTGAACTCTAAATACTCCCTCCAATGTTGAAATGCTTGTGAAGACCTTCATCTTTTGGCTTTGTTCTTGTAAAATGCTTATAGGCTCTTCCAGAACTACCGTTTCTCATACACTTATCAACCTTGGACTTCCCATTTTTTCCCAATGGTTTACATAGGTCTTTGGTCACTTAGTGCATCATCAATTACGTCTCATTTTGGACTAGAGATCCTCAAATTACAAGAATCTAACAAGTCACCTTTTCTTGCATTTGTGTGTCTAATTGTTGATGGTTTTTCATCTTTTACATTCCTTACAGGAAATAATGAAACAAAGCACTCTAATGGAGATCCTTGTCATCTAGCTATAGTGTCAAGAGATTTAGTATAGCAAAAAAACTTAAATGAATTGGATGTAGAAGATACAAATGGAGGCCAACAAGATGACTCCTTTTTCAAAGGTTAATTATGATAAGAAACCTTCAACATTAATCCATGCTCTTTTGACCGTTGGTTGCTATGTTATTCTATCTCATGAAATATGCATTCCACATTCGATGAAATAATTTTCTCTTTTTGTTTTATTCATCTTTATTTCCTTTGCTTTCATGAGGCTCAATAGACTCTATCTTTAAAGGTTTTTATTCTTTTTGGCACGGGTTGTCCTCCCACCTCCCCTATTTCACAATCCACCATGCAATTTGTTTCTAGCACCCTTTGATGGGTTCCCTTTCCTTTCTTCCATTTCACTAGTTTTATTTTCTTAGTTACTTGCTGCTGATCCTTAATTTTACCTTCTCCATTCATACTTTCCACATTATTTTATTTGGTTAATTCATCATTTCTTACAATTTTGAATCCATGACCTTTTCTCACTTTTTTTTGTCCCGCAAATTTGTACTCCTTTAATTCACTATCCATCTTGCGCTTTACATTTAAAGTGTGTGCACGACTTCCTTTATAGGGCTCACCCGCAAATTTCTATTTTAGTTTCTTCTTATCTTTAAATTTTTCTAAGGGATTTGTTTATAGTAGACATACATTATCAAGCAAGGAAGATGTTGTGATCAAGGATACACACCTCATCCATATGAGGGCATCCCTGAGAAAAATAAACAATTCTTTGTAAGAAAGAATGTCACATGATAACTTGGTAGTGAAGTGAAGAAATCTCCACTTGGCTCTGTTATGGAGTTTAGACCTTAACACTCAAAATTTGGAAGACTGTTCCAATGCTTCAAGGCCGATGCCCTAAGAAAAATACAATTCATGTATTTAACCAGTGGAAGAAATGAATGTTTGCAGCAGCGGTTTGAAAGTGTATTAGTTTTGAAGACTATCTGATTTGGGGTCCTTGACAGTCATTGAAGATAATAACATCAGTCTCAACACCCACCTTTGAGCCATTCTAGTTGACCCTAACCTAACTTGATCAACTAGGTTAGAGTGTCCTGAGACCGGTTGAAGGCGTTGGATAAGATTGACTGCTATTGCCTTATGGATCCGAGATAGAAACATAGATTAGTAGGAAACCCATGCTAAGTAATTATGACTGAATCTATCAATAGATTTGTAGGGAAGAGTACTGTTGCAGACTAACCGAGAAGTAGTAAAATTCAGAGTGTTATAGGTTTGGTAATTGCAAGTGCCTTACAGGTTTGTGAGACTGTAACCTGGGAAGTATAAACAAGATTTTAATACTTGTTAGAAGTTAGGAATTGATTAAAGAAAGGTATGCTATTGATACTAGTGAGAGAGAGAAATAATGTTACTTAAAGATTTTGCAAGTTCCATTCAAGGAGATTGATAGTTGGAAGAATCATCCTGTGGTAATCTCTTGTCAAAAAAATTGACAAGGAAAATAAATGAGGTATCTATATAAGTATGAGGATATTGAAAGTATGAAAACATAATAATTGATAGCAGAGAAGGAAGTGATTATGTTCATTAAAGATAAGAGAAGTTATCTGAGATCATGTTACAGTCATTTATGTTGGTCATAAATACCTAATTCTAGTCAAAGGACAAACCTAGAAGGAAAATGTAGAAAATGGTTGTGTTAAGATCCTTCTTATAGTTAAAATATAGTTATCAACATAGAAAAAATACTCTTGATAAAGATAGTGAATAAGTCACAAAACTAGTCCCAATTATGAATGATAATGGAAGCCTTGACAACAAAAAATTGATGATATTAGGATACACAAAAAATGAAGTGGTATTGACTGTGACAAGAAAGTAATGAGAGTAATTTTAAGTGAATTAGGGTAAGTGCACAAAGATGGGGGACCAAAAAGGGGGTATAAGATGCCACTTTTTTCCTGAAATCGGCAAATTCTGAACTTCAACAAGAAATTGAAGATAGTTAGACTCAAAATTTTTAGATGTGACAAAAACAAGAGTTGTAATACTCTGAATCTAGTTCCTAAACTATTAACTTATTTTGAAAATGGTGCAGATTAAGGCCCTCAAAAAGGGGGAGCACAAAAAGTGGTCCTATTTTTTGTCCAAAAACATAACATAGCATCTGGTGTGCTCCCCCTAAAATGTTAACTTTTTTTTGAATTTTTTTAATCACTCCATTGAGAAGTTAGCTAACACCACGTAGTTTATCTCAGATTTTTTTGGTAATTTTTTGATGAACGTATAATTTTTGATGAATTTACGAAGTGCACACATCCTGAAAACATGAAATTTCTGTGTGCTCCCCCTAGAAATCATTTAAAACTAATCAAAAATTAATTTTTTTCTTTTTTCAAAAGCATGTAGAATGGAGTCTAGTTTCTAAAAATGTAACTTATTGCAAAATTCGATGAACGAGCCAAAATCTATGCTCAAAATACTACATGTTGGTTTTTTACAAAAAATAGACATACACACAAAAGAAATTAGGGTTGAAAAACTTAACATAATCAGAATTCAAAATAAATTATATGCTTAGATAGCTAACAAAGAGATCTACAATATCACGTCATTTGATTTTTATGTTCTTGAGCCACGAGTAAACCTGATGAGGAGCATACAAAAAAAGATGTCATTTTTTTGTATGTCTACTAGAAAACACGTCTCAGGCCTATTTCAATCATCCAAGCCTTTGGGTTGGATCTCCAAGGCAAATCCAAGCCTTAGGATTGGTAAATTCAAATCCTTTACAAAACGTGCATGCCCTATAGGGCGTGCGACCTATGTAAATCATAAATTTACATAGGGCGTGTATCCTATAGAGCGTGCACCCTATGTAAATCATAAATTTACATAGGGCGTGCACCCTATGTAAGATATAGATTCACAACATAGTGATGAGAAATATTCAAAGTGGGAGGAAGAGAGAGGGAGAGAGAGGGAGAGAGAGAGAGAGAGAGAGAGAGCTCTATCTCTCTCCCTCCCCCATACTCTCTCCCTCTCTCCCCCTTATCACGCTCTCTCTCACCTTCTCACTCTGACCTTCTATATATCTCTCTCTCCCTTCTCTCCTCTCTCTTACATCACCCTCTCTCTCTCCCTCTCTCTCTCTCTCTCTCTCTCTCTCTCTCTCTCTCTCTCTCTCTCTCTCTCTCTCTCTCTCTCTCTCTCTCTCTCTCTCCTACTCCCTCCCTTTCCCCTTCTCTATCTCTCCTTCCCCCGCTCTCTCTCTCTTTACCATTCTCTCCTATCTCTATTCTCTCTCTCTCTCTCTCTCTCTCTCTCTCTCTCTCTCTCTCTCTCTCTCTCTCTCTCTCTCCCTCTCTTTCTTTTCTCCCTTTTTCTTGTTTTACATAGGGCATGCGTGCTATAGGGCACACACCCTATTTAAGGCTATGCATAACATATTTTTTGTTTTGTAGAGGGCGTACACCCTATAGCGCGCTCATGCTATGTAAAACTAGAAGAAACGGTCTTATTTGCCAAGGATCTCGTGAAAGAGGTCCACTTTTTCTTATGCTGTTTGAATTCTGCATTTTCTTCGACAAGCTTTCGCTTTTCATGGTGTTGATAGTGACAAATCAACATCGTTTTGCACCATAGTGACAAGTTTTTGCTTTGCACCATCGTGAAAGTAAATTATTGGAATCAAAAAGACAAAAAGAGATTGAGGTAAGTTTTTTATTTTTTTACATGTCAAATGTGAATAAATAGTGTTTTGGTTTATAATTGGTACGATATAGACTTGTTATTGATACATAATTTGATATAAGTGTAATAAATTTATATTATAATTTGTCATATTGTAAGAGGTTTATATTATAATTTGACTTATTAGTTTACATTTATATTATATTTTTAAAATTGTAATCAATTGATATGTAGAAATCATCATCATGCCAAGGAAACGAGCAAAAAATTTAACACCGGAAGAGCATGAAAGAGATAAAGAGAAGAAAATGGAAAGAATGAGACAACTTCATGAACAAAAAAATTTAGATACTATAGAAGAAGATTTTTCTTTGGATGAGGAACATGAAACATCAATACAAAGTAAGAGAGAATTGGAATTGGAATAAAAAAGACAACAAATGAGAAGCTTGCGTGCAATGAGACAATTGAATTATGAAGATGCGGGGACATCATCTATGAGTTCCCAAGTTCAAGAGACATCATCATCCAATGTTCAAGGCACACCAATGTATCATGTTGAAGGCACACCATTGTCTACTTCCGAAGGTGGAGGCACACTCTTCTATCATGTTGAAGGCACACCATTATCTACATCCCAAGGTGTAGGCACAACATTGTCTCATGTTGAAGGCACACCATTATCTACATCCCAAGGTGTAGGCACAACATCGTCTCAGGTTGAAGGCACTGAAAATGGTATGCAATTCACACATAATGTTTTTGATGCTCCTAGAATTATTAAATATAGAAAACCAAAATATTTGATTGATATTGATACTAACATTTTGCAAGCAATGTCTGACAAGATTCTCAAGCGTACTTGTCAAAGAAATGTTAATCGTATTTGAAGATCATTTTTTGAGAATTTAAACATGATAGGAAGATGTCAACTATTTGTTGAAATGATGAGAAATCTGAAATTTAGGCCCATCATGAAGATTCTTGGGCTAAGAACGATGGATGAGTCAAGTGAAAAATCTATTGTACAAAATCTAATGACTACATATGAGAGTGTGGGTTCTACATCACACACGAAAGATAGTAATGTCACACGACATGTACTTACACCAACGATAGTAAGCACTCAAATGAAGAAATCTCTACTCATTAGAAAGACAAGCAAAACATTGAAAATAAGTAGAAAGTTTCTAATGAGAGCCCTGGGAAGGCGTCAAAGAGTGGAAAATCCAAATAGAAATGAGTTATGGGCATTTTCCAGTAGACTACCACGAAAAGATAAAGCAATTGTTGAAGCTTTAAAATCCTTGATTGAAGAATTTTGGAAGAATAATACACGGGTATCTCCTAATCAAAGAGATGTTGTAAGAAGGAGGATTGGTAGTCGAATTCATGTTCCACATCCAAAACATTTTTTGGATTCAACTTAGACACAATTCTTTGCAAAATTTATGCATATGTATCCTCAAATTAAAATTAGTTAGAGATATTTTAAAATGTGTAAACCTTTTTATGTCAAGATAAATCACACATGCACAACTTGTTGTTGTAGGGTACATATTGAATTTTCTAACCATTTTGAAGTTTATAGGAATATATGTGTAGGTTTGCACTCTAACAATGTTTTGCAGGATTGTAACATAAATGTCCCACCTAGATCTTCAAGGGAATTGATATCTACCATTTTATGTGAAAGAGTGGATGGTCAACAATTTTACAAGCTCTCATGCTTGAATGATACATGCATAGATTATGGAGGTTTGCGATGTTTGCCAATTTGTCAACATATGGAGAGTATGCATGCAATTGGTAATGAAATAGTGGAATTTGGAAAATATAAGATTGTGACATACAATCTAAAAGATGGAAAAGAGGCTAAAAGATGTGATTTAGTAATTGAAAAAATTCCAGTCTATCAGTTCATGGACATTTTTTGTAAAAAAATTATTTATGAGTATGCAAGGCATACACATAGAGCATGATGGTTAGATATGCAATTCAAGTTGTGCAAGGACACATTTCCACTTGATACCATTGTTTTAGTTGTGGACTTTGCAGAGAACTACACACTACAACCATAGAATGAGGTGCAAGAAAAGTATTACAGCTCTCAACAAGTTGCTATATTTGTTCATATAGCATTCATGCATGCACTAGAAAGTACAGAGGAGAACAAGAAGATATTGAGGGAGTATCATTTTTATATCAGTGATGATCGCTCACATTCTATAGAGTTTGTACATGGTTTCTTTCAACTATTTTATGGTCATTTGGCAAACAGGGGCATAAAATATCATCGACATATCATTTGGTCAAATAATTGTGCATCCCAATTCAAGAATTCATGGATGTTTTATTGGTTGTGCAGGATGCATAAGATTACTGGAATTCAATATATGTGGAATTTCACAGAGGCCAATCATGGAAAGTGAGAGCATGATGGTGCAGGTGCATGTATTAAAAGAGCCTTAGCACGTGAAGAATTAAAGTACAAAGAGAAAGCAACATTGTTAGATGTGGGATGTATTGTCTAGTGGTGTAATGCTACAATGGGTCCAGGTAATGAAGGTGAGTCTACAGTTCATAGATTTTTTTGGTTGATGGATGAAACTAACATTGCACCATATGAGGATTGTACATTGACAGGATCGAGTGAGCTACACTCTTTTAGAAGTTGTAATGCAGGTTCATGGAGTATCCACACATGACATATGGCGTGCTTTTGTTCATCATGTGTAGATGAAGATTGGGATGGGTTTGAGTCAAAGGAATGGCTTGATGAATGGTATACACATATTTTGAGTCTACTTGCCTCCTATCATCCCCATGAATCACTACAACCAACAGAAATGGAATCATCCATTGACTTTGATCACTTATCTGATCTAGTACAACCAGGTCGATATTTTCCACATACAAATAATCTCAAATTTAGTACTTTATCATAAATATTTAGTAAACTAATGTCCTCATTATGTTTATATCATTACAGGCCATGTTTTTTCTATTATTTCACCTGAAGACAATGAAGAAGGGACATATTATTATTTGTGTCATTGTGTAGAAGCAAAAAAGAAATTGGATCACTTGGTTATCGATGGTGAAGAATTAGAATACCCTATAGGAGCAGTGGTTGTAACTGGTACATGGCTTAGACGGTATGCTATGAAGAACCCTAGGTTGTGGTTGTTCGAGGATTGGGAGACACACAGAAAGATTCTTCATTATTCAAACCTCATCATTGCATCAAATGTCCACTTAATCAGATATGGAGGAAGACTACAAAATAAAACTCTTTGGAAGGTTCGTGAGTCAGACTACAAGGCAATACTTGAGACAATCAAGGGTAGGGCAAACCCAATTAGTTCATTGGAATAAATGGAGATACAAAATATCGTAACATGTCAAATTTATATAGCACTGTAAATTGGGTGGACTGTAAATTGCTCATGCATTACCCAAGTCAAAACCAACTTCTAAACAATCCTTCCATAAAAACCATGCACAAAAAACCTAAAATCTTCCAACAAAACCTAACCTAGAGTAGTAGGAAACTCGGTAATAGCCTTACTTCCTTCAAAAGTAGCATGCCTACCCAACTCTCGAGGCAGAACAAACTTGACAACAATCTCAATTTCTCTAGAGGAAAGTGTCATGATCTTGTTATATTTCAGTAGAGTAGCAGGCTCAGGAGTAATCTTATTAGAAATATCAATCATGAAGCTCTCCATGATATCCATGGCATCACTGGATATTCCCTTGGAGGGATGCACTTGTTTCAACACCTTGTATTCTCATATTTCATTGCTTTCACTACTAAATCCTTTGTGGGATTGAACATCACTTTCTTTTCTTTTCTCATCTTTGGAGAATCCTTTACTTCATTCTCTCCTTTCATATCATCTTCTTTAAGACTCCACTGCTTAGGTTTCCTTCAGCAACTCCATATCCACCATATCAAACAAGTTCTTGGTTCATGTTTGTTTAAGCTTGCCAATTGGTTGGACCATCAACCAAATACTTGATGACTCTAATTAGAGGATTCTGCCATCAATTTGAATATTTGACACTTCTAGATGTAAAAGCCCCAAATTGGTCCCAAAACCCCCTAGAAACTAGGGCTTGCCCAATGTCTTGTCTCCTAGCACCATAGAAACTAAACTAAAGTTGATTCACCATCAATTGACCATCTTATGATGGATTCATGCATAAAATACCCCCTCCAAAGGCTAGAATGTCTACTGCTGTACCCTTGCACCAATTTGATGACCCTTATGCACCCTTCAAACTCATCAAACTCCTTCAATCACTCTCAACTTGCAAACTCTTCTTCTTTCCTGCATTTCCAATGTTAGAATACTAAGTTACAAGGTTTGGATCCATCCCAAAGTGACAACAAATACATAAAGGGGATGGATCAATGAATTGCACTCCAATCACTTCCAGGTTCAAATGGTTATTGATTAACCTTTAAATGAACAATATAAGATGATCCAAATCATCAGATATCCCTATCCTTAAGACCAATCTTCTAGTGCTACCCTTGCCAAAACCCAAGCCAAAACTAACTTCAACATATAAACCCAAGCCAAAACTAACTTCTAAACAAGCCTGCCATAAACACCACATACAAAAAACCTAAAATATTCAAACAAAACCTAACCCAGAGTAGTAGGAAACTTGGCAACAACCTTACTTCCTTCAAAAGCAACATGCGTAGCTAGCTCTCGAGGCAGAAAAAACTTGACAACAATCTCAATTTCTCTAGAGGAAAGTGTCACGATCTTGTTATATTTTAGTAGAGAAGTAGCCTCAGGAGTAATCTTATCAAAAATATCAATCATGAAGCTCTCCATGATATCCATGGCAGCACTAGATATTCCCTTGGAGGGATGCACTTGTTTCAACACCTTGTATATTAACCTTTTGTAACTTCCTACACTTCTCTTCCTCTTCTTTTTCTTATTCTCTTCCTTTTGAACATCACTTTCTTTGCTTTTCTCAGCTTTGGAGAATCCTTTACTTCATTCTCTCCTTTCATACCATCTGCTTTAAGACCCAAAACCCCCTAGAAACTAGGGCTCGCCCAATGTCTCATCTCCCAGCACCATAGAAACTGAACCAAAGTTGATTCACCATCATTTGACCATCCTATGATGGATTCATGCATAAAATGACCACAGAGAAATTACAAGACTTTGAAAAAAAAATATTCTTTCTTGATGCTGAACTCATTTGATGTGGTTGTATATGATATGTACATTGTACTTTACAAAGTGTTTTATGATTATCTAATTTCAACTTATTATATGATGCAGCCGAGTGTCGACACAGTCATTATATATGGTATGTTTTACTATTTTTTTTTTGAGAACTAATGCTTCTAGTGAATCCAAATTTAGTTGTTATAAAGATGAGATGTTAGTGAATGACTTCTTCCTAATACCACTCTTCCACCAGATCCAGATTTCAACCCTTTTGTGGATCTATAGGCTCAATCGCGAGCCCACAAAATTGGCCAAGAGAAAACTATGATTGTATATCAACTAATTACAAAATGTTCAGTTGAGGAGAAAATATTGCAACAATCAAGAAGAAAATTGGCTATGGAAAATCTAGTTATGAATTCTGTTAAGATTGAAACTATTAAGGAATTGCATGATATATTACTCAATGGTGCAAGGAATATTCTTGATGAACATGGGATTGCAGCTACATCTATTCAATATACAGAGGAAGATATAGAAAATCTTCTTAATAGAGATATTAATGTGAGAGAAAAGGACATTTTAGAGGAAAATGGTTATCTTGGTGCCATCCAAGGTATGCCAATTACTTAGGAAGAAGAGACAAAGCCCACAGTTAATGGGAAAGAGTGGGAAGAGCTTCTTGGACCCATGATAGAAGTTACAGATAAGGAGGAAGAGCTAGGAAGGGGAAAGTGGCAAAGGAAAGAAGTAAGATATGCCTATGAGCCTATGTCAGATGATGATGATGATTACTCACCATCATCTGCTAGTAGCTCAAGTAGTGACAAAATCTCTTCAGTGCACATGTACACTGACACAAAAAATTTAGATAGAGAAGTAACAAGTGTTGTGGAATTATCCACAGAGCAATGTGAAATGAAGCCTCAAATTGGTTCATTAGCAGGCAAAGAATTTGGTCATGCACTTCATTCTAGCACCACAAATATTTCTATTAGAAATGCATATTCATCAATGGCCTTGCATTTATGGGACTTGGGCATTATCCTTGAAATGTAAGTTCATTGCCACCTTTGGCAAGGTAGTCTCACTCCTCATTTTACAACAAAGGGCAGCCATCTATGGTCCAAGGTTTTAATTCAGCTGACAAGTGGAGAGCTTCTCAAGGTACTGATCTCTTTAGCAGAGAAGTTCTTGCTTCATCTCAATGTTCTTGTTTATGTGATCAAATCCTTCGAGGTCCACAAATAGACCCATTAATTTCCCAAATTGGTTCGTTAGTAGGAAAATAATTTGGTCATGCACTTCATTCTATCACCACAAATATTTCTATTAGAAATGAATATCCGTCAATGGCCTTGCATTTATGGGACTTGGGCATTATCCTTGAAATGTAAGTTCATTGCCACCTTTGGCAAGGCAGTCTCACTCCTCATTTTACAACAAAGGGCAGCCATCTATGGTCCAAGGTTTTAATTTAGCTGACAAGTGGAGAGCTTCTCAAGGTACTGATCTCTTTCGTAGAGAAGTTCCTGCTTCATCTCAAGGTTCTCATTTAGGTGACCAACTCCTTCGAGGTCCACAAATAGACCCATTAATTTCCCAAATTGGTTCATTAGCAGGCAAAGAATTTGGTCATGCACTTCATTCTAGCACCACAAATATTTCTATTAGAAATGACTATCCGTCAATGGCCTTGCATTTATGGGACTTGGGCATTATCCTTGAAATGTAAGTTCATTGCCACCTTTGGCAAGGCAGTCTCACTCCTCATTTTACAACAAAGGGCAGTCATATATGGTCCAAGGTTTTAATTTAGTTGAGAAGTGGAGAGCTTCTCAAGGTACTAATCTCTTTCATAGAGAAGTTCCTGCTTCATCTCAAGGTTCTCGTTTAGGTGACCAAATCCTTCGAGGTCCACAAATAGACCCATTAATTTCCCAAATTGGTTCGTTAGCAGGCAAAGAATTTGGTCATGCACTTCATTCTAGCACCAAAAATATTTCTATTAGAAATGAATATCTGTCAATGGCCTTGCATTTACGGGACTTGGGCATTATCCTTGAAATGTAAGTTCATTGCCACCTTTGGCAAGGCAGTCTCACTCCTCATTTTACAACAAAGGGCAGCCATCTATGGTCCAAGGTTTTAATTCAGCTGACAAGTGGAGAGCTTCTCAAGGTACTGATCTCTTTCATAGAGAAGTTCCTGCTTCATATCAAGGTTCTCATTTAGGTGACCAATTCCTTCGAGGTCCACAAATAGACCCATTAATTTCCCAAATTGGTTCGTTAGCAGGCAAAGAATTTGGTCATGAACTTCATTCTAGCACCACAAATATTTCTATTAGAAATGACTATTCGTCAATGGCCTTGCATTTACGGGACTTGGGCATTATCCTTGAAATGTAAGT
Source organism: Chamaecyparis obtusa (assembly GCA_027943335.1). Classification (NCBI taxonomy): domain Eukaryota; kingdom Viridiplantae; phylum Streptophyta; class Pinopsida; order Cupressales; family Cupressaceae; genus Chamaecyparis; species Chamaecyparis obtusa. The sequence continues at coordinate 2,583,045 of BSBK01003299.1, forward strand.
TCATTGCCACCTTTGGCAAGGCAGTCTCACTCCTCATTTTATAACAAAGGGAAGCCATCTATGGTCCAAGGTTTTAATTCAGCTGACAAGTGAAGAGCTTCTCAAGGTACTGATCTCTTTCATAGAGAAGTTCCTGCTTCATCTCAAGGTTCTCATTTAGGTGACCAACTCCTTCGAGGTCCATAAATAGACCCATTAATTTCCCAAATTGGTTCGTTAGTAGGCAAAGAATTTGGTCATGCGCTTCATTCTAGCCCACAAATATTTCTATTAGAAATGACTATCCGTCAATGGCCTTGTATTTACGAGACTTGGGCATTATCCTTGAAATGTAAGTTCATTGCCACCTTTGTCAAGGCAGTCTCACTCCTCATTTTATAACAAAGGGCAGCCATCTATGGTCCAAGGTTTTAATTCAGCTGACAAGTGGAGAGCTTCTCAAGGTACTGATCTCTTTCGTAGAGAATTTCCTGCTTCATCTCAAGGTTCTCGTTTAGGTGACCAACTCATTCGAGGTCCACAAATAGACCCATTAATTTCCCAAATTGGTTCATTAGTAGGCAAAGAATTTGGTCATGCACTTCATTCTAACACCACAAATATTTCTATTAGAAATGAATATCTGTCAATGGCCTTGCATTTATGGGGCTTGGGCATTATCCTTGAAATGTAAGTTCATTGCCACCTTTGGCAAGGCAGTCTCACTCCTCATTTTACAACAAAGGGCAGCCATCTATGGTCCAAGGTTTTAATTCAGCTGACAAGTGGAGAGCTTCTCAAGGTACTGATCTCTTTCGTAGATAAGTTCCTGCTTCATCTCAAGGTTCTCATTTAGGTGACCAACTCCTTCGAGGTCCACAAATAGACCCATTAATTTCCCAAATTGGTTCATTAGCAGGCAAAGAATTTGGTCATGCACTTCATTCTAGCACCACAAATATTTCTATTAGAAATGACTATCCATCAATGGCCTTGCATTTACGGGACTTGGACATTATCCTTGAAATGTAAGTTCATTGCCACCTTTGGCAAAGTAGTCTCACTCCTCATTTTACAACAAAGGGCAGCCACATATGGTCCAAGGTATTAATTCAGCTAACAAGTGGAGAGCTTCTCAAGGTACTGATCTCTTTCGTAGAGAAGTTCCTGCTTCATCTTAAGGTTCTCGTTTAGGTGACCAACTCCTTCGAGGTCCACAAATAGACCCATTAATTTCCCAAATTGGTTCGTTAGCAGGCAAAGAATTTGGTCATGCACTTCATTCTATCACCACAAATATTTCTATTAAAAATGAATATCTGTCAATGGCCTTGCATTTATGGGACTTGGGCATTATCCTTGAAATGTAAGTTCATTGCCACCTTTGGCAAGGCAGTCTCACTCCTCATTTTACAACAAAGGGTAGCCATCTATGGTCCAAGGTTTTAATTTAGCTGACAAGTGGAGAGCTTCTCAAGGTACTGATCTCTTTCATAGAGAAGTTCTTGCTTCATCTCAAGGTTCTCGTTTAGGTAACCAACTCCTTTGAGGTCCACAAATAGATCCATTAATTTCCCAAATTGGTTCGTTACTAGGAAAAGAATTTGGTCATGCACTTCATTCTAGCACCACAAATATTTCTATTAGAAATGACTATCCGTCAATGGCCTTGCATTTAGGGGACTTGGGTATTATCCTTGAAATGTAAGTTCATTGCCACCTTTGGCAAGGCAGTCTCACTCCTCATTTTATAACAAAGGGCAGCCATCTATGGTCCAAGGTTTTAATTTAGCTGACAAGTGGAGAGCTTCTCAAGGTACTAATCTCTTTCATAGAGAAGTTCCTGCTTCATCTCAAGGTTCTCATTTAGGTGACCAACTCCTTCGAGGTCCACAAATAGACCCATTAATTTCCCAAATTGGTTCATTAGCAGGAAAAGAATTTGGTCATGCACTTCATTCTAGCACCACAAATATTTCTATTAGAAATGACTATCCGTCAATGGCCTTGCATTTATAGGACTTGGGCATTATCCTTGAAATGTAAGTTCATTGCCACCTTTGGCAAGGGAGTCTCACTCATTTTACAATAAAGGGCAGCCATCTATGGTCCAAGGTTTTAATTAAGCTAACAAGTGGAGAGCTTCTCAAGGTACTGATCTCTTTCGTAGAGAAGTTCCTGCTTCATCTCAAGGTTCTCGTTTAGGTGACCAACTCCTTTGAGGTCCACAAATAGACCCATTAATTTCCCAAATTGGTTTGTTACTAGGCAAAGAATTTGGTCATGCACTTCATTCGATCACCACAAATATTTCTATTAGAAATGAATATCCGTCAATGGCCTTGCATTTACGGGACTTGGACATTATCCTTGAAATGTAAGTTCATTGCCACCTTTGGCAAGGTAGTCTCACTCCTCATTTTACAACAAAGGGCAGCCATCTATGGTCCAAGGTTTTAATTCAGCTGACAAGTGGAGAGCTTCTCAAGGTACTGATCTCTTTCGTAGAGAAGTTCCTGCTTCATCTCAAGGTTCTCGTTTAGGTGACCAACTCCTTCGAGGTCCACAAATAGAACCATTAATTTCCCAAATTAGTTCATTAGCAGGCAAAGAATTTGGTCATGCACTTCATTCTATCACCACAAATATTTCTATTAGAAATGACTATCCATCAATGGCCTTGCATTTACAAGACTTGGGCATTATCCTTGAAATGTAAGTTCATTGCCACCTTTGGCAAGGTAGTCTCACTCCTCATTTTACAACAAAGGGCAGCCATCTATGGTCCAAGGCTTTAATTTAGCTAACAAGTGGAGAGCTTCTCAAGGTACTGATCTCTTTCATAGAGAAATTCCTGCATCATCTCAAGGTTCTCATTTAGGTGACCAACTCCTTCGAGGTCCACAAATAGACCCATTAATTGGTAAAAGGGTAGATGCAATTTTGGAAAGAATATCCCAATTGAAGAGTAATGGAAATTCTAGTGAGCATGAAGTTATTGTAGATCCAATGGGTGTATCTTCTCCACTGACAAATATAACTACTTCTAGAGACTTGAGTTTAAATGGAGACTGTCTATTCCCAAACATGCCCCAGTCGAGCAGATGAACTAGATGTTGCTTGAGTAAAGAAGATAGCGGTTTATTAAAGCATCTGCATTATCCCACTTGCTATCAGTTACTACTTTTTGAGCGGCTTACTAGCTGCTTCTGTGTGGGATTTCTATAATATATAATGTCCTCATGCAAGTACATGCCATGCATAGTCATTTGATCGCCGCCGCCGACTCCATGCTGAAGTGTCCCTCAAGGTCCCTTAAGCATGAAATCAATGATCTTTGCGGGGTCATATCTCAGAGCATCAAACCATCTATTCCAAAAGCTTCGAATGGCTAGGTAAATGCTAGTGGCAACCTTGTTCACCACGCATAGTCATTCAATCACCACCGACGACTCCGTGCTGAAGTGTCCCTCAAGGTCCCTTAAGCATGGAATCAATGATCTTTGCGGGGTCATATCTTGGAGCTCGTGCAAGGTAGCATGGATTTGTCAATTGCTATGGGACCGTATTGCCGTGGCCTACAAAAGCCTATCTCAATTTTTAGAGATTCAACTTCGTTTAAATTTGGCAACACATTCTCGATCGGTGTCAGAACTCAAGGTGTTCCTCAGCTGAAACGGCCAATGTTGCGTATCTTTTCAACCGTCATTTGTAGCATCGAACCGTCTGTTCTAATAGCTCCAAATGGCCAAGTAAACGCTAGTGGAAACCTTGTTTGGCACCCACAGTCATTTGATCTCCGCTGACGACTCCGTGCTAAAGTGTCCCTCAAGGTCTCATAAGCATGGAATTGGCGATCTTTGTAGGGTCATATCTCGTAGCTCGTGCGAGGTAAAATCAATCCGTCAGTTTCTACAGGACCATGTTGCTGGGGTCTATAAAGCTTGTCTCAGTTTTTAGAGATTCAACTTCATTTAAATTTGGCAACACATTCTCGATCGGTGTTAGAACTCAAGGTGTTTCTTAGCTGAAACAGCCAACGTTGTGTATCTTTTCAACCGTCAATCATAGCATCAAACCATCTATTCCAATATCTCCAGATGGCCGAGTAAAAGCTAGTGGCAACCTCATTTGGCACCCACAGTCATTCGATCCCCGCCGACGACTCCGTGCTAAAGTGTCCCTCAAGGTCTCTTAAGCATGGAATCGACAATCTTTGCAGGGTCATATCTCGTAGCTCATGCGAGGTAGAATTAATCCATCAATTTCTACATGACCATGTTGTTGGGGTCTACAAAAGCCTATCTCAATTTTTAGAGATTCAACTTCGTTTAAATTTGGCAACACATTCTCGATCGGTGTCAGAACTCAAGGTGTTCCTCAGCTGAAACGGTCAACGTTGCGTATCTTTCCAATCGTCAGTCATAGCATCGAACCTCATCTATTCCAACAGCTCTAGATGGTTGGGTAAATGCTAGTGGAAACCTCATTCGCCATGCACATTCATTCGATCCCCGCCGACGACTCCATGCTGAAGTGTCCCTCAAGGTCCCTTAAGCATGGAATCAATGATCTTTGCGGGGTCATATCTTGCAGCTCATGTGAGGTAGAATCGATCCACCCATTGCTACGAGACTATGTTGCTGGGGCCTACAAAAGCCTGTCTCAGTTTTCAGAGATTCAACTTTGTTTAAATTTGGCAACACATTCTTGGTCGGTGTCAAAACTCAAGGTGTTCCTTAGCTGAAACGGCCAACATTGTGTATCTTTCAAATTGTCGGTCGTAGCGTCGGACCATTTGTTCCAATAGCTTTGGATGGCTGGGTAAATGCTAGTAGCAACCTCGTTGAGCACCCACAGTCATTCGATCCCCGCTGATGACTCCATGCTGAAGTGTCCCTCAAGGTCTCTTAAGCATGCAATTGGTGATCTTTGCGGGGTCATATCTCGAAGCTCGTGTAAGATAGAATCGATCCATTAGTTGCTACGAGACTGTGTTGTCGGGGCCTACAAAATCATATCTTAGTTTTTGGAGATTCAACTCCATTTAAATTTGGCAACACATTCTTGGTCGATGTCAGAACTCAAAGTGTTCCTCAGCTGAAACGACCAACGTTGCGTATCTTTCAAACTATCAGTCGTAGCATCAAACCGTTTGTTCCAATAGCTTCAGATGGCTGGGTAAACACTATTAGCAACCTTGTTCAGCACCCACAGTCATTCGATCCCCGCCGATGACTCCGTACTGAAGTGTCTCTCAAGGTCTCTTAAGCATGGAATCGACGATCTTTGCGGGGTCATATCTCGGAGCTCGTGTGAGGTAGAATCAATCCGTTAGGTGCTACAGGGCCGTGTTGCCGGGGCCTACAAAATATTAACTCAATTTTTGGAGATTCAACTTTATTTAAAATCAGCAACACATTCTCGATCGGTGTCAGAACTCAAGTTGTTCCTCAGCTGAAATGACCAACCTTGCGTATCTTTCAAACCGTCGGTCGTAGAATCAGACCGTCTATTCCAACAGCTCTGGATGGCTGGGTAAATGTTAGTGGCAACCTTGTTTGGCACACACAATCGTTCGATCCCCACCGATGACTCCATGCTGAAGTGTCCCTCAAGGTCTCTTAAGCATGGAATCGATTATCTTTGCGAGGTCATATCTTGGAGCTCGTGCGAGGTAGAATCGATTCATCAATTGCTTCGGGACTGTGTTGCCGGGGCCTACAAAAGCCTATCTCAGTTTTTAGAGATTTAACTTCGTTTAAATTTGGCAACACATTCTCGGTTGGTGTCAGAACTCAAAGTGTTCCTCAACTGAAATGACCAACGTTGTGTATCTTTCCAACTGTTAGTCATAGCATCGAACCATTTGTTCCCATAGCTCCAGATGGCCAGGTAAATGCTAGTGGCAATCTCATTTGCCACGCACAATCATTCGATCCCCACCGATGACTCCGTGCTGAAGTGTCCCTCAAGGTCCCTTAAGCATAGAATCAATGATCTTTGCGGGGTCATATCTTGCAGCTCGTATGAGGTAGAATCAATCCATTAGTTGCTACGGGACCGTGTTGCCAGGGCCTACAAAAGCCTGTCTCAGTTGTCAGAGATTCAACTTTGTTTAAATTTGGCAACACATTCTCGGTCGGTGTCAAAATTCAAGGTGTTACTGAGCTAAAATGGCCAACGTTGCGTATCTTTCAAATCATCGGTCATAGTATTGGACCGTCTATTCCAAAAGATCTAAATGACTAGGTAAATGCTAGTGACAACCTCATTCGCCATGCATAGTCATTCGATCCTCACCGACGACTCCGTGCTGAAGTGTCCCTCAAGGTCTCTTAAGCATGGAATTGATGATCTTTGCGGGGTTATATCTCAAAGCTTGTGTGAGGTAGAATTGATACATCAATTGCTACGGGACCGTGTTGCCGAGGCCTACAAAAGCTTGTCTCAATTTTTGGAGATTCAACTTCTTTTAAATTTGGCAACACTTTCTCGGTCGGTGTCAGAACTCAAAGTGTTCCTCAGCTGAAATGGCCAACATTGCGTATCTTTCAAACCTTCGGTCGTAGCATCGAACCGTCTGTTCCAATAGCTTTGGATGGCTGGGTAAACGCTAGTATCAACCTTGTTCGGTACCCATAGTTGTTCGATCCCCGCCGATGACTCTGTGCTGAAGTGTCCCTCAAGATCTCTTAAGCATGGAATCAGTGATTTTTGCGGGGTCATATCTCTGAGCTCGTGCAAGGTAGAATCGATCCGTGAGGTGCTACAGGGCTATGTTGCTAGGGCCTACAAAATCCTGCCTTGATTTTTGGAGATTCAACTTCGTTTAAAATCAACAACACATTCTCGATCAGTGTCAGAACTCATAGTGTTCATCAGTTCAAATGGCCAACGTTGCATATCTTTCAAACCGTCGGTCGTACCATTAGACTGTCAGTTCCAACAGCTCTAAATGGTCGGGTAAATTCTAGGGGCAACCTTGTTCACCACGCACATTCGTTTGAACCCCATCGACGACTCCATGCTGAAGTGTCCCTCAAGGTCCCTTAAGCATGAAATCAATGATCTTTGTGGGGTCATATCTTGGAGCTCGTGCAAGGTAGAATCGATCCGTCAGGTGTTATGAGACTGTGTTGCCGGGGCCTACAAAAGCCTATCTTTTAGAGATTCAAATTCTTTTAAATTCGGCAACACATTGTCGGTCGGTGTCAGAACTCAAAGTGTTCCTTAGTTGAAATGGTCAACGTTGCGTATCTTTCAAACCGTCGGTCGTAGCATCAAACCGTCTGTTCCAATAGCTCTGAATGACCAGGTAAATGCTATTAGCAACCTCATTTGGCACCCACAGTCGTTTGAACCTTGCTAATGACTCTGTGCTGAAGTGTCCCTCAAGGTCCCTTAAGCATGAAATTAGTGATTTTTGCGGGGTCATATCTTAGAGCTCGTGCGAGGTAGAATCGATTCGTCAGGTGCTGCGGGACCGTGTTTCCAAGGCCTACAAAATTCTGTCTCAATCTTTAGAGATTCAACTTTGTTTAAATTCGGTAACATATTCTCGGTCGGTGTCAGAACTCATAGTGTTCCTCAGTTCAAACGGCCAATGTTGCGTATCTTTCAAACCGTCGGTCATAGCATCAAACCGTCAGTTCCAACAGCTCTAAATGGTCGGGTAAATGCTAGGGGCAACCTCATTCACCACGCACAGTCATTCAAACCCCATCGACGACTCTGAGTCAAAGTGTCCCTCAAGGTCTCTTAAGCATGAAATCAATGATCTTTTTGGGGTCATATCTCAGAGCTTGTGCGAGGTAGAATTGATCTGTCAGGTGCTACAAGACCATGTTGCCGGGGCCTACAAAAGCCTATCTCATTTTTCAGAGATTCAACTTCTTTTAAATTTGGCAACACATTTTTGGTCAGTGTCAGAACTCAAAGTGTTCCTCAGTTCAAACGGCCAACATTGTGTATCTTTCAAATTGTCGGTCATAGCATCAAACTATCAGTTCCAACAACTCCGGATGGCTAGGTAAATGCTAGTGGAAAATTTGTTCACCACGCACAGTCATTCGATCCCTGCTGATGACTCTGTGCTGAAGTGTCCCTCAAGGTCCCTTAAGCATGAAATCAGTGATCTTTGCAGGGTCATATCTCGGAGCTCGTGCAAGGTAGAATCGATCCGTCAGGTGATACAGGACCATGTTGCTAGGGCCTACAAAATCTTATCTCAGTTTTCAGAGATTCAAGTTTGTTTAAATTCGGCAACACATTCTCGGTTGGTGTCAAAACTCATAGTGTTCCTCAGTTCAAATAGCCAATGTTGCATATCTTTCAAACCGTCGGTCGTAGCATCGAACTGTTAGTTCCAATAGCTTTGAATGGTCAGGTAAATGCTAGGGGCAACCTCATTCACCACACACAGTCGTTCGAACCCCGCCGATGACTTCATGCCGAAGTGTCCCTCAAGGTCTCTTAAGCATGAAATTAACAATCTTTGCGGGGTCATATCTCAGAGCTCGTGCGAGGTAGAATCGATCCATCAGGTGCTATGGGACCATGTCACCGGGGCCTACAAAAGCCTGTCTCAGTTTTTAGATATTCAACTTCTTTTAAATTTGGCAACGCATTCTCGGTCGGTGTCAGAACTCAAAGTGTTCATCAGTTCAAACGACCAATGTTGCGTATCTTTCAAACCGTCGGTCGTAGCATCGAACTGTTTGTTCCAACAACTTTAAATGGTCAGATAAATGCTACTGACAACCTTTTTTGGCACACACAGTCATTCGAATGACACCGACGACTCCGGGGTGAGCAGTAGGATGAGTGCAAATATGTATTCTAGTGTTTTTCATTGACAATCAGTCAGTTAGGGGACAATTAGAAGTTTGTTTGTAAAAGCATAAGGTTGCATATCCACATCTGCCGTAGTAATCTTATTAATAAAAGAAATCTTGCCAACATTAGGGTACCCCAAGAATCCTTATATTATATTTATACATTTATGCATTCATTTCATTACTTTTGTTATTATTACAGTTAAGGAATTGACTGTTATTGAGGACAGTGATTGGCATTTGTAGCACAGTCAGCAAGTTAAACATACATCGATAAACATACAAGCATAACTATAAGGCGTGGGAAATGTACAAAGCAAAGACATGGACATAAACATAATTTAGTATACATCAATACACCAAACACATGAATTGCATACCTAAAACATAAAAAATATATATTCGTAGGGCATGAAGTCAAATATATATGTCTAATAATGTCATACATTGAATATATTCAATACAGTAAAAGTGGCTTCCTCAAAACCAAATGGATGCACAATGTATCACTGATACAATATACAAAAAATATGTCCACTAATGCCATATAGGCATACAATCCATATCCCTAATCTAGTCCTTTCCTGCTAGGGGAAGAAAACAAATCTCGAGCTATCTTCTATCATCGCGTCGATGGAGATGTAGTGGATGTCATAGTCTTTCGAGTGCGCTCACTCATCCTCTTGTCTAGACTCTTCTGTAGCTCGACTTGATAAAAAAAAAATTAGATAGAGATAACTAATATACATCAAAATTGAATTATACAATGACATAAAATTGAATATTGGCTTACCGCTAGCAAATAGTCACTATGTTCATCCACCGAAGGCGCATGCTGGTGATCTAGAGTCATAAGTCCCTAGAAAAATGATCAAAATAATAATTAAAATACATGCATGGATATCATTATAAAATTCAATGCAAACTATTAAAATAACAATTAAAGTTAAGTGATCTCTTTCATACCTCAGTCAGTGCTTCAGAACTAGCTACTGCAGCAGCTACTCCACGATCCAAAGTATCATGGACAGAAGGAGGAGTCTCTGATGTCAAAAGCTGAAAATGAAACAAAAAAAAGTAAATTATGCAGTTATCAAGATTACATATATTTTTTACAACCCTACTAATGAGTAAATGATACCTCCATGAAGGTTCCACCGTGTCCTCCGGTGTGCGGTGTCGAAGTCGAAGATCCAACATTCAACTAGTGCACATGTACATGGAAAATTATAAGATAACCATTCATATAAGAAAGTACTACTGACATGTTAATTATAATGCATTAGTACATGTATACCTGTGGACTCGATGGTGACCTCACAAACCCAGGTGAAGGAATGTAATCATCGTGCCTCTGGATTTTGATCATAATTTGTTAAGTAATTTAGTCATTCATTCAGTAATTAAATATGATCAAGTAAATCCAATTAATATGCAAATAAAGATACCTCAAGGAAAGTTGCACGATGCCCTTCGCTGTCTGTGTGAACATCAATGGTCCACCAGTGCATATCTAATGCACATGCACAATAAGTTAGGATACAATTATTCATATAATTACATAATAATCAAATATGTTAATTAAATGTTTTATTCGATACATACTTGTGGAATTGATGACGATGTGTAAAAGGGGACATTAGGATCATTGCCACTTCCACTACCATCGCCACCGCCACTGACACTGACACTCTTGCTCTAAATTTTCATCATAAAAAATAGATACTAAATTAAATAGTTATTCTTTTATAAATGAAATATGATCAAAGCAATTTAATGAACTGGGAAATATTTACCTGTGTGTCAATGCCAAATGTCGTATTTAGAAAGGTATCAGTCATCAATCTAGAATCATCTTCCTCTCTCTCGCCAGTACCAAATGTGCACAAGCATCCACATGACCGACAAATATGCCCCCTTGAGGATTGACCATAGTCACCCTCAACTAAAGGAGTGGCACACTGAATGAGAGTCTGTGTCAGAGCACTAATTGTGCCTAGTGTGTTTGCCTCTACATGTTCCTTCACAACGAAAGGAATACTAACATGATCCAACAGTGGCTTGCCACTAGCAGCCCTAGGTGTGTCAGGGTCATGATGTGCTCCTACTTGATCAGATGATGAACCCCATCCTCTACCTTGAGAATCCAGCATGTCAAAATAATTTGGCACCACCTTGAGTACAAACTCGCAATAGAGTTTCCTCAAGAAATATATAGGAACCTCATGATTGTTACAAGGAGGCAAATCAAAGACCATCCACCATCTCTCCCAAAAATTGTTTTTAATGTCTTCATTTACGTACCAATGAATTGGGAACCTCCTTGTTGTAGTTCTAAGAGTATTTGCGTCCCCTGGGTTTTTAAATAGCTGGCAAATGTCATCTTTTGTGATTTTTTTCTTTTTTATGTCTGCTTAAGATAATTTATTTGCATAATATTGTTTTTGTTCTTCTCTTTTATCCCACCATAAATTAATTTTCCCACTAACTGCGCTTACGTGGGTCAAGATTGCTTCCAATGATTTTGCAAGTCTTTCCCTTCTGGGATTTGTACCACTAGAATCTTTTAACCTATTAATTAAAGATTCTAATTCTTTTTGCCCTCTTTCAATTTGGTTCATCAAATTTTTTTGTGTTCCAGGAGGAGGTTTCTCGATTGGTGGAGGCAATTGAGGTTCATTTTCTTTATTTCTTTCTTTATTCGGTTCTTCATTTGGTTCTTCATGAGGAGACAGAGGGTTTGGTGGAGGGAGATTATTTCTTCCTGGAAATTTAAAAAACTACATTTTAAAATATTCATTACACAACAAATTTAAACAAAAACAAATTTGAACAAAACAAATTTAAACAAAAACAAATTTTAACAAAAGAAATTGCAACAAAACTCAAATTTTAAAACAAATAAGAGGCATGATAAGTTGTAAAAACACTTACCTCTTCTTTCGGATCAAACTTGACGACACCGTGGAGCCATTTGATCGATGGATGAACAAAAATAATCGACTCACAAGCAAATATAATAGGGCGTGCGCACTTTAGAATCTCCTCTTAGCTGAAAACACGGGTTTGAGAAAGCAAAATGAGCTTCCAAACCCGCGTGCAACAAACTTTATAATAGTTTTTGAAAAGGGCGTACGCCCTTTGGTGTTTTCCAAAGGGCGTACACCCTATAGGGCGCACGCACTTTGGAAAACTTAGTGTTTTCCAAAGAGTGTGCGCCCTATAGGGTGCACACACTTTGGAAAACTTAGTGTTTTCCAAAGTGTGTGCGCCCTATAGGGCGCACGCACTTTGGCTTGGATTGCCCAAGCCTAAGGCTTGGGCAACCCAAGCCATAGGGCGTGCACCCTATAGGGCGCACACCCTTTATTGCATGCGCACTATGCGCGATGGGGGGCCAAAAAGAAAAGTGGCATCTTTTTGGTCCCCCATCTTTGTGCACTTACCCATCAATAGTATCACTAGGAAAAAAATCAACATAGTCTCGAAGAAGTAGGTGATGTCAAGAGATGCTCCAATTCACCCAACTTCAAATCTAAAAATTAAAGAGCTTATTCTAGTAAAATACATTTTCAAGGTTTGAACCTCCTCTACATAAAGGTAAAACATCAATTTCGACATGAACTTTTCACAATTCCATTGATTACTATCATCAAATTTCCTTCAACTACTAACCCTAAAAGTTAGGGGCTTTCACTACACCAAGTCTATCTGACAACGTCTCTTATTTTACCTCATTATGAATTTTCCCCGCCATATAAACAAACTACCATACAAAAAAAATTGAATTCCACAATATCACTTCTTCAACAAAACACAAATCTCCTTTTAATACTTTATTAAAATTCAATTTTACAAGAACCATCCCAAGAAAAAGATCACCAACTATCCTCTTTGTCAACCTTCATTTTCTACTTAATTGATCTTTGATCTTGCATATTTCCTAGTAGAATCAATGAATGAACCATTTCTTCAATTTAGTAAAGAATGTCACAAAGAAAACTACATATCTGCAGATCTTTTCACAAGCCCTTCTTGTATACAAATTTGAGAAGAAATCTAATTATGTGGTAAAACAACTTCTGAAAAAAGAGATGAATCTTCTGACCATGATCAACAGAGTTCATCACATCTATTTTTGATCATCCATACCCTGTTCCAAAGCTCCCATTTTGGCACACACTAGAAGTATGCTGACAAAGGTTATGGAATTTGGCTTTACATCTACCAATTGCATTTTCTTAAAAGTTTTAAAAGCCTTTTCAACAAATCCAGTTTGAATATATCCTGCAATCATGGCATTCCATGAGACCTCATTTCTTTGAGGCATTTTGTGAAACATTTCACATGCCTTATCTATGCTTCCACTTTTGGCGTACATGTCCACCAGGGCAGTTGCAACAACAACATTTGGAGAAAATCCTCTATCCTTCATGCTTTGATGGATATCTATGCCCTGTTGTAGAGCGGCACCGGCTATGGTGCAACATATTTACACCCGTAGAAAACTGTGCCCCTATGTCCCATGCGATGCCATGCCTCCTCCAATGCATCTTGTCGTATAGTTCGTATGGAAAATGAATTTATTTTGACAAAATGAATATGAAAATTATATTAATATTAAAATGAAGGGACTTATCTTCGCGTGCGCTGCCCTTCTTTTTTTCGCAAATGAAATAATGAAATGAGAAATGAAATTCACTTTTTTTTTACTTAGCAAGATTATGTATAATCAAGATTATATTTTATACTTAGCAAGATCTTGCTAAGCATATTAATATTAAAATATTGATAAGTATAAAATATAATATCTTTATATCATCTTTGAAAATTATGTAATAAATACTCTCTGCAAAGGCACAACACACGGTCTGACTACCGCAGGGTGTATGACATAAACATTGGAGGAGACATGGCATCCCATGGGACATGGGATATGGGGGCATAGTTTCCTATGGGTGCAAATGCCTATAACTCACTTTCAAACTAGTTGCCAATTAGTTCCCTTCTTCTTGCATTTTTTTGCACAAAAAGTTGTAAAAGTTGTCATTGCAACTTTGACAATTTTGTGCATTTGCTAAAAACTAGACTCCAATCTTTAATCTAACCCCTAATACGTTGTTAAAGGTTTAGATCTCATTAAGAATACTTTAATTTATTCCTCTTTCAAACATGAAATTCCATTGGCATTAAGTGTGACAGATCTTAGCTTCCATCAACAAAAATATTTCAGATTGGTAATGGAAAAGTCTTATTTCAATGACAATTATTCTTTGTTTCAGACCTCAATGAATTCTAACCAAAATCAAATCATAAAATTAGAGTTGAAAAAATGGTTGCAAACAAATCATCCTTCTTCCACCAACATTCTAGTCAATGTACAAGTAATGAGTCATTCCAATCAAGAAAGACCATGTCTGACAATATCAACCCAGAACAAAATAAGGAGTATGCAGAATTTAGTGATTGTATCTTCCATTAGAGACACTTCATATGCACAGGTGATGAACATGCATATTTGTCTGAGTGCTATTGGGAGCTTACCCAAGAACATATGTACTATTGTGAAAATCACCACAAATCTATTTGTTGCTGGGTCTAGCATATACCTTCTATGATCAACTCTTATATGCACAGGTGATGAACATTCAGATTTGCCTAAGCAGTACTTTGAGTAGTCCTCTAACACATGTACTATTGTCAAAATCATCACAAGTCCATTTGTTGGAGGGCTACTCATAGTACACATGTTTGGAGGTCTGAAGGAAACACGAAAATTTTAAGAGTCACGAGTCTTAAGATTGTACTTAATATAGACAAGATTCATTCAATGGTACATTCAAACATGAAACAAACCATTCTTAAACCAAATTAAACTAGTAAACCAAAGGACATACTGATTATAAGTAAACTAGTAAACCAAAGGACATACTTTTACTACTAGTCTTTGTTTGTTGGGCATACTGATTATAAGTACTTGACATATATCACAAATGTTGCTATTTAAGGTTGGCAGGATGATTATGCCTATCCTGAAAAAAGTCTGTCAAATCATTATGCTTTCAAATCAATTACCTATTGACGTATCCCTTGCGAGGGAGAGAAGCCAAACACATAAAGAACATTAACATAAACACGACAGTTGAAAAACTTAAATGGAATACACCAAGAAGTACCAAATGATGAATGCTCAATTGTTGTAATGGAAAAGAAATATCGGAATCGTCCATTTCTAGAACTTGATTTTTCTATAGTCCTAAAGATTTTTCTTATTTCTTGTCTGTGCTCGGTGACATGATTTTGAACATTATTGACATACTTAAATGGAATACACAATACCAAATGATGAATGCTCAATTGTTGTAATGGCAAGGCATCAGAACCGTCCATTTCTAAAATTTGATTTTGTATAGTCTTAGTTATTTTTCTATAGTCCTAATGATTTTGAAAATTGTTGACAAAGAATGTTTCTTTTTTTTATTATAGTATAAATGATTTTTCTATAGTCGTAATGATTTTTCTTATTTCTTGTCTTTTGTCCCTTTTTGATTTCCTATGTATGTGCTTCGTGACATGATTTTGTCACCTTCTTTTGATCCAGTATATTTCATTCACTCTATGTGGAATACTATTTTGTTCACTATTTTATTTCAGCTTGATATTTCTTTCATTTTTCATATACACAAAGACTACACATGCTGATAAAAAAATGAGCTATTTGATTTAGGTTTACTTTTCATTATTGTAAATGGTTAATATTTCTGATGGTACTCCTTGGTGTATTCCATATAAAAATAATAAATGTAGTAACGATGGTGCGGTGCATTATTGATATAGGTTCGATGACTCTTGTCAATGTGCCAAACTGTCAATGTGGTGGTGGGCAGTGTGTGTTGAAGACTTCACAGACACCGAACAACCCTGTACGACAATTTTGGTGTTGCCCAAATAGAAAAAAGGTTGCTAATGTGTATATATTTAATGTTTCTAATGTAAATACTATTCATTATATTATAAGAACTAATGTAGATTGGGCATCACAAGGAAATAATGGCTGCAGATACTTTAGTTGGGTTGATGACAACTCATCTGCATCTATCTGCCCATCTCCACTTATCCGTGATGAATGATTTGAGTACAAAATGTGTCAGGCTAGGGAAAATGCTAAAATTATATTTTTACGATGCCTTCTTTGTATTGTAATCGCATATCTTTGTTGTGACCATATGCGGAGATGAGCTCAGGAATTAGTCCGTTTAGTATTTTCATATTGTAACTAATATTTTAATATGGATATGGCGTAACTTCTCTTTGCCTCAAGGGTGCATATATATGGTTTACATCTTTTTTTACAATAATTCTTTATGTTTATGGCTCAGGTGAGCCCCAATATGCTATCAATCACATGATTTAACGTATAGTATTTTCTTGGTTATTCCATTTGTTCCTTGATACATCAATTCGACCACACCCACTCCACTTCACGTGGATGTCTTTGAAATAAACTCCTAACTCTAATAAACCGACTGTAACTACTAACTAACCTTATAAAACAACAACAACTAAGAACGATCGCTTGCCAACATCTGTTGAATACAAGGTCCTTGAGAGATCAATCAATCAGGATGAGTGGATGAGGATGATGAGATGGGGGAAGTGGAGTTGACTCTTAATGAAAAGGAAGCTCGATTTGGCTGCAATTAGGAAGAAGAAGAAGATGCTTATCGTCGAACACATATTGAAGAAGAGTACTGCAGAGAGAAGGCCTCCAGTACCAAGGAAGTTTGACAAGAACAAGGAATATGGCTTAAACAGAATGGGAAGACATCTTTCTAGCCTTGGCTTGGATCCTTCGACAATTAGCTTGATAATAAATGAAGCAGATGAGAATTAAGCAATTAGCTTCCCAAGAAAAATCTCGTAAATGAACTGTGTGTACCCCAATTCCTATGCCTTATGCACGTACCTAAATGACATATTTGAAACAACAAGGGTAAATTTAGCGTTACCCTTGTTTCAAATATATCATTTGGGTACGCACAGAGGGCACATGAATTGGGGTACACATAGTTCATTTATGGGATTTTTCTTGGGAAGCTAATTTCTCATCTGTCATCTACATTATTATGAAGCTAATTGCTGAAGGATCCAGGCCTAGGCTAGAAAGATGTCTTCCCAAACACATAATAAACATGCACATAAACACGACAGCTGAGAAACATAAATACAGATTTCACAATAGCTGAGAAACATAATTGTAGGCATTACAGTCACAATTTTTTGGAGACAACGTAATTGAGTTGTATACCCAAGCGATGGAGTGCAACTTCTGCACCTCCAATTCCAAGTTGACACTACGGGATCCAAAGACCATAGATAAGGAATAAAGTTAGAGAGCAGAGGAGGGCCATAACGACCAAAATAATACAGGATGAACCTCAAGTTAAATGAGGCAACTGCAAACATTTTAATATATTTTTGTTATTAAATAATGAAATTTGCATATATTAGTGTTCTAAGCCCCCTCATTACATGATTTATTATTGTAAGCCCCCTCTAACTTACGCATCTAGAAAATGAAACTAAAACCTATTGGGATTGAGACAAACCTTATAGAACAACAATAGGTAGGAAGGATCGCTTGTCAACATCTGTTGAATACATTTGTAGCTCATGAATACAAGGTCCTCCAACAGATGTATTCAACAGATGTTGGCAAGCAATCCTTCCTACCCGTTGTTGTTCTATAAGGTTTGTATAAATCCCAATAGGTTGTAGTTTCATTTTCTAGATGCGTAAGTTAGAGGGGGCTCACAATAATAAATCATGTAATGAGGGGGCTTAGAACACTAGTATATGCAAATTTCATTATTTAATAATAGAAATCTATTAAAATGTTTGCAATTGCTAGCTCATTTAACTTGAGGTTTGTCCTGTATTATTTTTGTCATTATGGCCCTCCTCTACTCTCTAAATTTATTCCTTATCTATGGTCTTTGGATCCCGCAGTGTCAACTTGGAATCGAAGGTGCATAAGTTGCACTCCATCGCTTGGGTATACAACTCAATTATGTTGTCTCCAAAAAAATGTGACCATGATGCCTACAATTATGTTTCTCAGCTGTTGTGTCCCAAGACCCTTTCTGACTCTTTATGACCATTTACGATCCCTAAGAATACATCTTAGAGGTCTTAAAATGTCGTAAAGGGTCATAAGAGGCTCCTAGGAGGGGCCAGATGAGCTTCCACCTTCACATGGTTGGCCCTGTTAAGTAGAGAATGTTATACTCTTCTCGAAACAAAGAGAAGCTCAATAATTTAAGGTCTTAGTCCACAGACAAATTAAATTAGAATTACTATCCAAAACACATAAAAAACATGCACATAAACATGACAAATGAGAAACATAAATGTAGATTTCACAATAGCTGAGAAAAATAATTGTAGGCATCATGGTTACAATTTTTTGGAGACAACGTAATTGAGTTGTGTACCCAAGTGATGCAGAGCAAATTTTGCACCTCCGATTCCAAGTTGAATACATCTGTTGGAGGACCTTGTATTCATGAGCAACATATGTAGTCAACTTGGAATCAGAGGTACAGGAGTTTCTCTGCATCGTCTGGGTATACAACTCAATTACGTTGTCTCCAAAAAATTGTGACCATGATGCCTAAAATTATGTTTCTCAGTTGTTGTGTCCCAGGACCCCTTATGACCCTTTACGACCATTTACGATCCCTAAGAATACATTTTAGAGGTCTTAAAATGTTGTAAAGGGTCATATGAGGCTCCTAGTTGGAGGGGCCAGATGAGCTTCCACCTTCACGTGGTCGGCTCTGTTAAGTAGAGAATGTTATACTCTTCTCAAAATAAAGAGAAGCTCAATAATTTAAGGTCTCATTCCATGGACAAATTAAATTAGACTTACTATCCAAATTGGTACATTGATGAGAATCAATGATGGGCCGGAGTTTTTAGATTCTGAGAAGATGTATATGCAGTGGAGATTTGCTAGAGTGGCTATATACATATGAGGGTTTCCAGATTGAGTACCAGTGCAGAGATGATGATTCAGTAACCTATGTCTATAAAACCTTCACAAATATCTTTATCTTAGTTTCTGTAGTATTGAAAAAAATGAGTGGGTTTGACATTAGTGGTGGATCTATTCTCTCTTATTTTTGTGTTCCTATCCTTAAAAGGTTGTAATTTCAAAGTAAGTTTGGTGGAACTAAATATGTATTGCATGTAGGATTGAGGAAAGAAGATGTATAGCTAGAAATGGACAAGGAGCTCTACCTTGTCATACGTGGTGAGAAGTATCCCCAAGAAATGGGAATGCTAAGGTGGAAATGGCGGGTGGTGGAGAGTGGCAGTTCGAGAAAGCCTTTCCCAAACTCTCCCACAACCCATTCAATCCTCAAAGCATCCCCCTCTTTCTCATCGCCTGACAAATCAACTAGCCACAAACAAGAAGAAGGCAAATAGCCAGCTAGCTAATAAATTGGGAGATTGGCTTTAGATATAATCTTTACGTATTATTTTTGGCATACCTGTAGATTTCTTAGTCATCTCCTATGAATGTCATTGAAATATTGTGAGGCTTATTCTTTCTGTCTTTAGAAGTGGAAAGTTTTATTGAAAGGTTAATGACCTCGAGAAAGAACATGTTTGTGTGAAATAGAACTCCTCGCTATGGGTGCCTATAGAATGGTAGGGCACTCCTATGATGGCCCTTTTTTATATAGTTCCCACCCCCCGCCATAGAATTGTAGGGCAGAAGAATCCACCCCGGATGGACCTAGGAAGACATGGAAATTTCGTTGTTGGACCACAAAAGGCTAATGCTACATATGTTCCTAAGCTATTAGAATATAAGGGTGCCTGTTCAGGTGGTTCCTGCCTCCCGGCATTCTGGTAGTAAATAAGGTGAGATAGAAAATGTGTGACTGTTTGTAAACAGTAAACAACCATGACATAATATTGTTGTGCTTAATTTTTAAATATATATATATATATATATATATATATATATATATATATATATATATATATATATATATATATATATATATATATATATATATATTTTCTGTCACTTTTTCGACCAACAAAGAATAGACATATTGACGAGAAAGCTATACATTCAACGTTTATTCTGACGATTGTACATTGCAATTTCGACCAACATTGGATGCAGAGATAAACGATATAGCAGGCAATTCTTCCAAGTTGAAGCAATGATTTCGACATTGTCTCTATGGATAATTCAACCACTGTTGACATCACAAATTCGACGGAGATTTCATGTGTCATATTATCGACTAAAAAACTTCAATGACCGTTTAATGGTCGATTAGCTGACCAATGGGCGTCTAATAATCGACTA
This sequence comes from Chamaecyparis obtusa, assembly GCA_027943335.1. NCBI lineage: Eukaryota > Viridiplantae > Streptophyta > Pinopsida > Cupressales > Cupressaceae > Chamaecyparis > Chamaecyparis obtusa. Next base: position 2,603,253 of record BSBK01003299.1, read on the forward strand.
AACCTCGTCGAAAAACAAGCTAAAATTTACTAGTGGATGAATGTTAGCATAAGAAAATTTCACAATGTGTTATGTAGTTCATTTAATTTTTTATTCTTCCTTGTGTGTTGTGTATATGTTTCCTCTTATAGATTTAAGATGACACAACATAGAATACTTGGAAAGCACTCTCACATGATATTTGATTGAGATTATGACTTACTTTTTTTTTTAATGTTTTTCTACTTTGTAAGCTTTTTAATATGGCACGTATGCTTTCCTCCTTTATATTTTATTTTATCTTATGTTTCTATTTTGCTTTGGTACTTTTGATTATGACATGTTTGTTGCGAGTCACTTCTTAATGGATTTTTTGGTGGTCATTCATTACCAATTGGAAAATTTCTATATTTTGGTAATTTTGAGAATAATGAACGATATAAATTTTGTAAAATTTATTTATTTATATTTGAGAATGGCCCCTATTCATTTCAAATAAATCTAAACATCACAACAATTCATGATAAATCAATAACATTACACATCATCATCAACTTACATTAGCATCCTAGGAATCATGCATGTTTGCTTCTTGTTTGAATGATCATTATTTCCAAGATATTGTATTGACAATAGTGCTTCAAACAAATAAGTTTTGTTAAACAAGGGGAAGAAAGCTTGCAATGGTAAACTTAAACTGAAGTAATTGCAAATATGAATCCAAAGATTAACCCTTGAATTGCGTGATTACAAATGTAAGAATAAAAAGAGCAAACCATAAGACATATAACACCAGATATACATGGACAAACTCTTTAAAAAATAAACAAACACCCCACCATAGAAATATAGGCAAGTATATTACTAATCCAATGAAATATTTCAACCAATACACCTCTTTATAGACCTTTATAAAATCTGACAAAACCTTATTACCTGCACACCTAAATAAAAACTTGATATCACCGCTATCTCAATGCTTCAATTTATAGAAACTCCCCAGAGTGAATACCATTATGATAAAACAAAACAACAAGAAAAAAGCTGCGTAGAAAGATCTCATGCCAACTTCCTTGGAATCATCAATTCCACAAAAAAGAACCACTTGCAGATGCTCTTACAGTTGTCATAAGAGATATCTCCTACATGGCTACCTAGGGAAGGAATTTGTCATAACTACTATCATAAATGTTATCATAGTTATCATAGATGACCTTAAAACTTATGACATGTGTCATAAAGCCCACAAATAGATGATTCTCAAGGTGGATGCCATAAGTGAGTAACTTCACCATTTTATTGAAACTAAGGTTCATGCCCGAAGTAATAAATGGCAAGGATTTACAAGGTTGATGACACATAGTTCCTAATAATATGAATAATCTTAGCTTAGGAAACTTTTAAATAGTGCTCAAGGTATTGAGACTAACCAATTCCTCACAACTTCTACCTAGATCATTTCTATGTGTAAAGTTTGTTTTTGCATGTAGGGTTTAGACCAATACCTATAAATTTGATGTTACTAATTTGTAGACATATAGATTCAACCTTGACCAAATTTTAGGAATGATCAAAATTCAAATTTTATTGTTGTTTTAATGCATCCAAGAAGCGATTTCTGATTAAAATTATAAATTTTAATTACATAATGAACAATTATCTATCAGCTACCAAAGTTAGCCAAGCACTTTTATTTCTCTTAATCTCTAGTTTAAAATTATGTTGCATGACTTGACATAAATTAAACTAGCAGTTGCACGTTTATGTACGTGCAACAATGAGCTGATAGGAGTGATTTGTGTTGCACTTAGAGCATAATTTGTCACAATTAATGAAGATAAATATATGTATTAATGAGTAAAGTGTGGAAAGATTTTTGTCATAGAAGTATAGACAAACACCATCATTGGCATAGACGCAGTTTACAAAGCAATTATAAGGACATTTTTATTTTGTAAGGATGAGTGTTGCAACAGTTAAGTAGTTAGATAATAAGTTGAATGTTTTTTTTTTTGTAGATATAGAAGCTCAATGCAAAATAGCCAAAGAATCCATGGGATTTTTTGTAAGAATAATGAAATGTTTAACAAGTAGTTTGATTTCTTTATAGCTTGAAGAAAATACCCAAAATATGAGCAATTTGTGGCGTAGTAGCTTTTTTTTTCAAAGAGTAATCATCATGTTAAAATCTAAATAGGTTCTAGTAATATTGAAATCCTCATTTTCTATTCAAGCAACATTCTGGTATTCTGGTTTGTTTCTGTAACTGTAGAGATCAGTTGTTTCAAAGATATATTCCAGTACTTGCAAATGGAGCAATGAAATTATTCCACACATTGACCATTGATGCACCCACAAGATTAACATATTCTTGGATCAAAGCCCAGACAAAATCTTCAACACTATGAAGACCACCTCTTAATTTAGAGATAAACTCAGACAAAATACTGGCTAAGGAGCTCACAAAAGCCTCTGCTGTGCTCTGAATCAAACTGCCAATAAAACTGATACCCAGAACCAAAATCTCTGTAATAAACTCCACCAAGTACTCCAAAACTGAAAGGATTGCTATCATGAAATGTGACAAGACTATTCTTAATGCTTCGCCTGGAATACTTACAACTGTCTTGATTATCACCAGCAGAATAATTGAGCAGATATGAGTCACTGCAAAAGACAAAAAATTTACAATGCAGAGAAGTATATCAAAAATGATTGGCATGGTTTCAGAGATGGATCACTGAGTGCGATCTGAAATGTTGATAAAAAATTTATATATTATTGAAATAAGAAATAATTACAATTGAATTAGAGAGGGTAGAAATCTGATATCATTAAATGGTTTGAGAGCCTGACATAACATGAAAAAGGGTATTTGTAGACGAAATCATGAAGGCTATATGAAATCTTTGGTTAGATTGCAGATGAAAACTTGCAGGCTATATGAAATCTTTGGCTAGAAAAAAAAGTATAATAGTTTTAAATTATTGTATAGCAAATTATTATAGTTTTAATTTATTGTATAGCAATAAATTATTATAGTTTTAAATTATTCTAGTACCTGCAAATTTTGCAATAAATTATGAGAGTTACTTACGGTTATCATCATAGTTTTAAATGCAGAGAAATCAACACAAAACACAGTTGAAGGAAGCGTGTCCAATATAAAGTGCAAGTGATCTAATAGCAAGTGTATGATAATATAATAGATCTTATTTTCAAGGAAGCTTAGTTAATTTCGTGCTTTTGTAGCGAAGAAAGCCCTAAAACTTGTAAATCAAATTTAATCAAATATTTGAATACGGCTTACACCAAATTGGGCTCTTTTATGTATTCACATGACCTTCCACCATAGTGGGTCTCATTATATTCTTCTCCACGTTTCTATATTTCACATCTCATTCAATGAATGTTCCTTGAAAACAACATTTATGGTATCTTATTGTTCCCTATCATTCATTTTTTCTATATATATGAGGTTGCAACTGTTATAACTTGCCTATGAGATTCTTTCTTTAGCATTCCCTAGATATATAAGTTATCATTCCACAGAGATTCTCTAAAGAAAATTGTTCTACAATGGCTGATGAGCAAAGATGTCCAAGTTGTATGGAGGTTCATGGAATGAATGAAGTAAAATCTTCAAAAGACAATTCTGCAGTGGTTGATAAGTATAGAAATCTATGTTCTGATTTGGAAGGTGGAATGATGTATGAGGTACAAGATGAATGGATATATAACACGACTGAAGCAAAATTTCTAAAAGATGGTCTTATAACGATGGATAAACATAGAAATTCAAGCTATGATTTGGAAGATAGAATGATGTACAAGGAGGAAGATGGATGGATATGTATAGTGGCCTATGGGTTGGATGAAGCAATTTTTTCAAAGGACAATTCTATTTTGGCTGATAATAATTGAAAGCCAAATTGTGATCTACAAAATAGATGTATGTCATGAATAGTGGAATGAATAAACTGCCTAGAATGGTAGAATAACCAAAAGTAGCAAGACAAATTTTAATGTTTATAAGCCAAAAAAATCTAATTAGTATCTAACCAAAAGTAGCAAGACAAATTTGAATGTTGCATCCAACAACAACAGCTCAAATGATGATGGATCTACAGGGCATGAAGAAGATCTATGTTCTACTGTTCTTATTGTTCTGTTTCCTACTATAGATCCATACTAGTGCCTCGTAGCATTCACAAATTGCTTCAAGTCTTCAATCAAAGCTGGGTGGTGAAACAACAACAAGGAAATGTAATTTGTTCAAGGGATCATGGGTCAAAGATAACTCTTATGATCTGCCCAGGTAAAACACACTAGTTCTCTCTATGAGGTAGATTAAATTGAACCAAACAAAATACCCATCTGGAAAATATCAGCCCCCAAATAACAAATTTTGGTCTGATCATTGATTCTGATGAAATTTGTTTGGTTGGAGCAATGTCATCATGGAGCCATTAAAGCATGGAAAAGGCTCTCTGCAGCTGAAGAAACACAGTATGTTTTCTTAAACTGCAAGATCTCTGGAGGTGGATTAATGTTTCTGGACAGAGCTGCAAGATCTGTGGAGGTGGATTAATGTTTCTGGGCAGAGCATATTAATAGCCTGTTTAAGTGTACTACCTAAACATAGCAGGATTTCTACCAGGATTAAACTAAAAATTATGTCCTTATGTTGACATTGCAGAAAAAGATTGTGCGCACATTAACATTCGATGTCTAAAGTTAGCAGCGGAACATAATACATTTTCAAATTAGGGCAAGAAAACATCAAAAAACCTCATGCAATGCCAAATATTTAACATTTAGAATTAGATGTGTGCAGAAAACCCGAATACTCAATATTTCAGGGGAAAATTTTGAGAAAACCTTAGAATGGCAAACGAAGCCTTGCAATAAGATAACTTTCAGGTCGTGTCTCTTGAGGTCGGTCTTGACCACTGAAGCACTCATACTAATCCAAAGTGAGCAACCGATATAATGAAAAACGTTAGTTTTTTCTACTGTTCAAACTATCATGGATGAAAAGAAAACTTTAACGGAAGTTTCCATCCGAATTTAGGTTTTAACCATTACGCTTTCACATTGCCGAGAAAAACAGGAATAAAAATGCCAAAGACATTTTTTCTACTATTCAAACTATCACGGATGGGAAAAAGAAACGGGAAGAAAGCTCTGGAAGGAAGGTTATCAACATACTTACAGAAATGAGGTCTGTTGGTACTTCACAGGCCAAACCCTAAGCACTTCGAGATCAAACAACGAGCTGTCCCTTCCATTTTCAATGAAATTTTTTGTTTTTATAAACACAGCCCAAAGAAAATCCATCAAACGGGAGGTAAAAATGGAAATTTCAGGCTGAATTAGAAATACACGAAAATTAGAAACTAAACAGTGAAAGGCAAGATTGATTAAAACCTAAAAATAGGGTGCCAGATCATTACCGGAAAATATAAAGACATGATAAGGGCTGACAATTTGTCGGCGAGAAAATGTAATTTCAGGGAGCTTTGCTCACTCATAAAGCCTATCGGCTTAATAATTAACTAGATTATATTATTTATCATATTTATAAAAATTTATTTTGATAAAAGATTTCATTATAATTTGCTTTCAATATGATAAATTTGACATTTCTACACCAACAAAAATTTTATTATTAAAATTTTTAAAAGACATAATACTTTTGACTCCGTCAATTAAAATTTTGAAAAAAAAAAAAGGAATAAGAAATATGCAAATTCAAAAGCAAAGAAAAACAAGAAATAAGAACTATACCAATTTTAATGTGTTTGATTGTGAAGCATCTTAAATTGTTTTCTCATAAGTCCTTCTACATTAGTAATACTGATATTAATTACTATTTTATCTAAGAACACAGCCCTGAGCATTTAATCAAAGGTTGGAGGGACTTGATGTCAATACTTAATTCAGAAAGAACCCACCAAAGATTAGTTATTTTCAAATTTTTAAAAAAGTACAAACAATTTTAAATTCTTTTGATGAAGACACTTAACTGAAATTTGAAAGGGAGAAAAACAGACACCAACGGTCAAAAGAGCTCAAAATTTCTCACAAAGGGTTTTTCTTCTCATCTTTGAAACATTACATAAGTGCGGTTTGTTCTTCTTTTTTAGCTGCATCTTTAGAGCTCGGCTTGCAATTGCATGCTGTTTTGAGGGTCTCTGCATTTCTTTCTTTGGCTTCTCTGTTCCAGTGGGTTCTCTGTCTGGATTGGTTTTATTGTTAGGCTGCATCTTTTGAGCTAAGCTTGAAACCTGCAAATTGCTTTGATGTTCTAGTTGCCCTGCATTTCTTTCTTTGGCTGCTATGCTCTAATGGATCCTTTGCCTGATTTATTCAATGATCTTTTATAGTGGATCCTCTCCCTGGTTTAGTTTAGCATCTGTTCCATCATGCGTGTGGCGTGGCTTTGAATCTTGATTCATTTCTGTTTGGTTTATTTATTCTTCTCCATCAGGTTTCATATTCTTTTCCCAAAAAAGAAAAAGAGGGCAAATTACAGAGCAATTGGAGCTGCTTCCTCCAGCAGAAACAATGGTCAGCAATTAGGGGGTTTGAATGGTCCAATTAGGGTTTGAATGCTCTGCTTTAGTGGATTCTCTGTCTGATTTGTTCTGGTGGATCCTCTGACTGATTCGTGCAATCATCTGTTCTAGTGCGGTGTGGCTTCGAATCTGCAACTTGATTCATTTCTATTTGATTTATTTATTCTTCCCTACTGCTGCTTTAGCTTTCAACCAGCTATCTCCATCAACTTTCATGTTCTTTGCCCAAAAAGAAAAAGATGGCAAATTATACAGCAACTGGAGCCGCTTCTTCCAGCAGAGACAGTGGTCAGCGATTGGGGTATTTGAGTAGTCCTATTCCTCACATTCCATATTCAAATGGGTCATCGAATTCTGGGGCTGCTTCCTCCAGCAGAAACAGTGGTCAGCAATTGGGGGATTTGAATGATCTTATGCCTTACAATCTACATTCAAATGGGTCATCAAATTCTGGAGCTGCTTCCTCCAGCAGAAACAGTGGTCAGCAATTGGGGGATTTGAATGATCTTATGCCTTACAATCTATTTTCAAATGGGTCATCAAATTCTGGAGCTGCTTCCTCCATTAAAAACAGTGGTCAGCAATTGGGGGATTTGAATGATCTTTTGCCTTACAATCCACATTCAAATGGGTCATCAAATTCTGGAGCTGCTTCCTCCAGCAGAAACATTGGTCAGCAATTGGGGGATTTGAATGATCTTTTGCCTTACAATCCACATTCAAATGGGCCATCAAATTCTGGAGCTGCTTCCTCCAGCAGAAACAGTGGTCAGCAATTGGGGGATTTGAATGATCTTATGCCTTGCATTCCAGGGTCATCAATTTCTGGAGCTGCTTCCTCCAGTAGAAACAATGGTCAGCAATTGGGGGGCTTGAATGGTCTTATCTCTTCCAATTCACATTCTGCTGAGTTATTAAATTCTGGAGCTGCTTCCCCTGTCAATGAAAGCAACACTGAGCAATTATGGAATCAGAGGAGAGTTCTTAGTGATGAAGAAGATCATAGAAGCAACTCACCTCCTCCACCCGCAAATGGGTCAATTGGCTCATCATCCTATCATTCTGCAGAAGAGCCTTTCCAAGAGCAGTCTACCAAGGATGATTCACCCGGTTTATCATCATTACTGGCTAACTTGCATCAATTCGAACAAGAAACCCTTCAATCCATTAAAATGCTCGAGGAAAGCATCAAGGCTTCTCTCTCGGAGTTGGGGAAAGAAATACATGCTGTCCAGAACACTATGCCGGTTCCTTCGCAGGGTACAGAGAAAACAGAACCTGTGGAGAGTATGGAGACTTACATTGTGCAATTCACGATGAGCAAGAAAGATCTGTTTGAGAACGATAAAGATGCCATTAAGACAGTGAAAGAGTATTTATTTAAAAGAATACTGGGGATCGAAGATTCGGAGCTGCCAAAAGTAAAAAGTGTGCTCAAGTCAAGTTTTAGTGAAGTGCAATTAGTATTTCTTGATTCCCTTTCAAAAGAATTCGTTTTACAGCGTGCAAATGAACGGAGGAAAGAGATGAAAAGAGAAAAAATCTGTATGCTTGACTGGTAAGACTAATCATTTTGGCTCAGTCCTGTAATTTTGCGACTCGTTCTGAAAATAGTAGGTTTCAATGATGTTTGCAATTTCCTTCGGTTTTTGAGGGTTTTTTGAGTGAAGGAAATCATGTTTGCTGGATATTTATTGTTTTCAAATTGATGTATGCAGGATCGAACTGAAGGAACATTAAAGAATGCTCGGTTAGGGTTAGTTCAAGAATTCAGGGTTATTTTGGACAGAATTTGGGTTTCATCTTTGAAGAAAATCATCTTTGCTGGATATTTACTGGTGATTTTGGACATGATTTTGGTTTGAGCAATAAGGGCAATTATTTTGTGCTCAAGCATCTACCTTCTTGTTTGTGTGATTCAGTGGCCAAAAATCGCTTCCGAGCAGAGAATTTAAGTTTGTCCATGTAAACACTTTGGTATTTGAAGGAAATAAAAGAATGAAAACAAATGCTACTCCAAATTTTTGTAATCCCATGTTTTTGTCTTTGAAATAAATGAATTATTGCCTGAATAAATCAATAGGACATTGTTTGAAACAAATTTTACAATATTTAATCTGCCATATCAACAGAAATCTCATTTTACGAGCTTTTGAAAATTTGCATTTCTCTGAGAGTGGGTAAGGGATAGGAGAAAAGAGAAAAAATCTTGCATGCTAATCTTTCTTTTTGCTGTCCCAGAAAAGGAAGAAAATGCGTATTCACCTTAGAAAATTTAAGGGAGAAAACGGGAGTGATTTGGAAGATTCAAATCATGAATAAGTTACAATCAATCACTTGAGATTGATATGGTCATTCTACCAGATTTCAGGATGAGAAAACATCTGTACATCGAAGCTATCAAGTTTTCACAATCTATATGAATTTGTTGGATAATTTCTAGATTTGATTGTGCAAGTTTTTTTATCATTAACGTTTCGGATCACACTTCTCCTTCTTTTGCTCTCTTGCATCCTGATAAAAAAAACTTACACAATCAAATCTAAAAATTATCCAATAAACATCTGTACAATTTAGTTATAGTGCTTCCATTCTTCAACGCCTTCTGAATTCCTATTATCCTCATACCTCATCTCTTTCATGTTCTGGAATCAAAAGCATTGTATCAGGTAGTCCTACAGGAAACCCCTTCATATTTTCATAAAACCTATTTGAATTTTATGAATTTACTTTTCCTTTTGGAGTTTTTAAAGATCTCAACATCATATTTTCATGGTTTTTTTTCCACATATTTAAGAAATAATTCATCAATTAGCAAAGTCTCAAAACACTTCTAGCTCTGTTTTCCAATAAAGTATATATCAATGTATTGAATCTGAATTCTTTCTTCTTCTTTTTAACAAAATTCTCTACAATATATATTGCTGCAGAAAATATTTATTCTTAAAGCGTTCCATGAGCAATTCTGTTGTTTGATTTATTATATTTTTAAAAAAGGATAAAAAAATTAAAAAGAGTCTAAAATAGATTATAATAGAAATATTTATAGACAAAAATAGCTATCAATGAAGTCAGGAGAAGGAAAATTCTAAAGTCTGTTTGTTTGCTGGAATTTACAAATACTGAAATTTGAAGTTTCAGGAAGTTTTAAATCTCGAAAATGGTTTTTGGAATATGGCTGGACCGTTTGGTTCACCTCGAAGATGAGTGAGAAGATGTGTTTTCTACGTTTGGTTCCATAAATAGAGATCTTAAGAGTGCTATGAAGACTAACCTGTAAAGAAAAGGTGGCGCTGCAAGGATTTGGAGTGCGGATCTTACAAATCTAGGCTCCCGCAGCTGAGACAAGACAAAGAAAAAAGATAATCCTCCTTCATTTATTTTTCTCTACAAAATATTGAGCTCGTAAGTGTTATTATCAAAAGCCTACTTGCAGAATCAGTAATGTGAATAGACAAACTCCATGGTGGCAAACTCTAGTTACATTAGAATATAGAAATACCTATTCCATTTTCACTTTTTAGAAACAAACATCAAATATGTAAATTCCAAACTTCGAAAATTACAATTCCAGGACAATTCCACCAAACAAACCGACCCTAAGGGCTAGTTTGTTTGCTGGAATTAGACTGGAATTGGGATTGTCAAATCCCAGAATTGACAATTTTCAATGTTTGTGTTCAAAACATGAAACTGGAATAGGGATTTGTTAATTCCCATTTACCCCCAAAATCAGCATTTGAATCTTCCATCTAAATAGGTGGAATTGGAAAATCAATTCCAATTCCACTTAAATGGGAATTGGGGGTAAAACAAAATTTATAATATTTTGAAGTCCATATGCAAACAACAATTTCCATCTTCTCATTATTAATTGCAGGTGAACCAAACGGTTCCAATCATATTCCAAAAATCATTTTCCAGATTCAAAACTTCCAGAATTGTCAAATACTAGAATTTGACAATTCCAGTGTTATTTAATTCCAACAACCAAACAAAGCCTAAGAGTTTTTCACTATTCCACCACTGCAAAGAATCAAAATAGATTATGATCCAAATATAGCAAAATCAATTAACAACAAAAATGAGAATTGAGCATGAACATTAAGAAGAAGATTAAGAAGTTGCAAAAATCTATCTAGAAGCAGTGACACCCATCAAATTGTATTCTAGTTGTGATGGACATCACAGGTGCATTTTGCTAAGTAGTTTTCAATAAGATTTAAATTTCTAAGAATATGAATGAAGGAAATGGATTCAAAATTTGATATGAGATGGAGAATTTATTAGACAAGAAAAGCTAATTACAAGGACTACTCATGCAAATTTCTTTTGTTCAAAATAGAAACCAAAATCTTTAGGAAAGGGAAGGAACTTAAGTCTATGATAGGGTCATTTGTCTTTTAGTCTACATATGGTTATAGTAATATAGAATTATCCATTACTTCATGCAAAGACATCTAACGATACGTATATACCTTATCTATTATGAGATTTAAACTTGTGACCTAGCTTTCATTAAACTATTTCATGAATAATCTTCTTCCAACCAAACTTATAGACTTTCTCAAATGTTACAAAATAATGTTATTAAAATGCTACAGAGAATAATATGCTTTAAAATTCTAGTAACAATGTCATTGAGGATCTAAAATGTTATGATTCATAAATGAACCTCAACCATGACACTGCATAAAGTGACAAGTTGCATATAAGTTATCATAAAATGACTAACAAAATATTCTAGTATTTGTCTATTTTGGTATTGAATCGTGTAGTGTTCTACTACAATAGTCAAAATAATTATGTATTATTGTTGGTTTAGAGGGGTCCAATGATTTGGGGAGCAAACCTAAAATCAAGTAGTCAACTATAGTTATCTTTATATATGAAATGTAGAGCTTTATCATATGAGAAAGGCTTTATTTCTTTATTAGTAATTGCATGAATTTCTAGGAAAACATATTGAAGTAGTAGTAAAATATGGTAAAAACATTGTTTTTAAAAAAAATATTTTATTAGGTTCTTATGAAATTTTTATTTTTATTTATTATATATCAATAAATTTAAATTAAAAATTATACTTTATACATTTATTTTAGTTTATACTATTTATTCTTACAAATTATTATAATTTAAATAAAAATTTATGATATTATAATATATATTAATTTTTATTTAAATTAAAATATATTAAATTAATATTTATTTTATTATCATAGTTTAATTTTTAAAAATTGATTTAAAAAATTATTATAAAATTAATAGTACAAATTAAAATATTAAATTTTTTTAACTATGTAAGATATAATATTTATATTAAAATATTTTGAATATATTTTTCTATACTAATTAATATTAAATAGAATTATACTTTATAAAATATAATAAATTTATTAAAATTCTAATTATATATTTCACATTATAATTACACTTATTACTTAATTAAAATGCAAGTACTAGCCACGTGACACTTATTCATATTAGATTGATGAAAAATTAAAAATGTTTTGTTGGGTTTTGTTCTTAGTTCATTCCTTTTTTATGGGTGTTTATATGTTGTAAAATTAGTCATATGATGCATAAACATATATATTTTCTCTCTCTCTCTCTCTCTTGCTTCAAGTCATGAAAAAAAGGAAATGAAAGAAGTTTTACAAAATGATTGTTAACATATCTTGTGACCTACTATTAAAAGAGTAGATGACCCTTATTTGCCTATAATGTCATATATAATTATGAATTTATTATGGAAGATCTTGACTACTATAACTAGGTTGATTGAGTGTCTCGTTAAATTGATTTTGAGGTGTGTACATGTATTTGTACATAAAACAAGTGCCACGTAGTGGCTAAGTACTTGCCTTTAGTAATTAATTTTAAGTTTAATTTTTAATATAAAATAAAATAATTAAGTATTATATTTTAAATATAATTTATATAAAATATGTCAAGAGTTGTCATTTTTGATGGGTCTATTTAATTTTTCTTCTCTTCTACTTAAATAATATACATCATTTTGGGGTAAAGAGAATTATTTTTAATTTAATATAGATTGAAATTTGAAGTAATGGATAAGATTTACACATCAAGTTAGATACACAAATGTGCCATCAAATCAATAGTCTCAGTGGTCTAATGTAATAGACAAATTTCTTAATACCTCAATACTAAAATTCATAGATGATTAGAAAATAAGAAATTTAATGTTGTTAAAATTTTCTATTTCAACATTCTCATAGTCAAATATTCTTTAAGAACATATTTCTTTAAAAATAATAATTTATCATTTATAGTTTAATATTTTAATATTTTAGAATGTATAATAATTATAAATATAATATTATTTTTTTAATTTATATTATAATTCATATTATAATAATTAATTTTAAATTTCATAATTGTATTAATCTTAATTTTAATAAATGTATTAATCTTAAATTTAATTAATCTTAATATAGGCAATACATTTTCTTAGAAACTCTTGTACATGAAAGATTCTTAATATTATTTATGATAAAATAAGGAAACTTTCCTAATATATTACAAATTTTTAATAGTTTAGAATATTATCTAATTCTCTCCAATAGATTTTTAATAGAAATATGGGCAACAAATTTTCATAAATTTTTTAAAAAAGTGAGATAAAACTTTAGAGCTTTTTGTGATTAAATTAATTTTTTTAATATTATTAATCTTTTATAAAGAAATGAATAAACATAAATATTATTAATTTCTTTTACACCGATTTATGAGGATTGTACAATTAGATTAACACAATATCCTACCCTAAACATCTTTTACTTTGCTCCTGGTCAATTTACAGATCTGATAAGCACAAATTTTTTGGAAAACTCCAAGAAATCCAAATTTAAACGTTTTTCCAGTATTTGTGAACAATGGAGCATATGCTCATTAAAAAAACAATGGTTCGTTGGATATTTTATTAGTTTGTTGGTTTCAGATTCGAAAGATTATTAAAAAAAAACTTACAGAATGAATAATGAAATGTAAAATCTTTCATGTGATTTTATTTTTGTAAAAATGATGTGGAAATTAAAAACCCCAACCTTTGTGAAACTGCGCGGCTATCCATGGGCTTGGCCATTGCTTTGGTTTGTTCAGAAGATGCCTGTGCACTGGGCATAATGTGTGCATTCACGGTACTGTTGTTATTGTTCATTCATGGTGCATTTCCCGTACAGATCAAACTTAGGTAGAACAAAAGTATGTATATAACAATAAAATTTAGGTAGAACAAAAGATCAAAGCAGCGAACTGTTCTCCAGAGATAGAAAAAAACAAAGCAACATACAAAAACCACATTGAGATTGGGTGTTGGATCTTCTATATCGTCTCTTCCCATGCTAGATCTTCTGTATCCTATTGCTTGCAAGACCATAATCAATCTGCAGAGAGGGCTACCAATTTAATAGAAACATCTATTAAACTGACATGCTAGAAAACTTATATGCCGGTTATATTAGCTAGAGATATAAAGTATGTATTAGTTCTTGATACAGTTCCACATCAAATTATATGGTGTATCAAATTATATAGTTCTAGCTAAAAAGATATGCGCTAGATCATGATAATCATAATCAAGAAGTTTCAGAATTAATTCTATTTACTTTACGATACTCATATAAAATCTTAGCAACCCCAATGTGTACAACAATAGAACTGAGTGGTTATAGTTGTTTGTGTTGTTTGCAGACCTAAAAAAATTAATTTTCATTGAAGGGGTATGCAAAAAATTGGACAGGATCGGGGAGCATCACATTAAAGAGAGTGGTGGGTAAGAGCTTGTTAATTCCAGCTTGAAAATAATTTATAAAAGTGAAAAAGGATTTGCATCTAATAAGACAAATTTGATTAAGTAATCTACACAGAATATTTCAAGAAAGAAAAGTTACTGACCTCGAAAATTCACAACAACCAAATTGATACTTACGGAAAGCTTTAGAACTCAAACCTCTCTTTGGAAACCCTATTAAAAAGTCACTTGCAAATAATACATACAAATCTTATGAAATGATCAATTAGGAAAAAGAATCCTAAAAAGAAGAGCCAGATCAAACATTTTTAAATAAGAAAAACACAAAACCATCAACCATCACATAATCAAAGAGGCTTTCAATTCAGTTCTCCGGGTAGCAACTTGAAAAACAAAAAGACCAGATGGTTGAATTTTATGTCCAGATACATTTTCATTTCTTGAACCAGTGTAAAGATCAAAAGTTCAAACCCCGTCAATGGCGAAAAGAAAAATTAAAAGGACGAGAAGGTATCAAAATCTAAAGAAACAGATTTCAAAATCAACAGCAAAAATTCAAGACGGGCCAAAGAAACCATTTGGCGTACCTGATTAATCAAGATGTGATGAGGACCACAAGCCATAAAAAAGAAACATTGGATTAAATAAAGAAAATACTGATAAAATGGTAGCAATAGTAGAATATGGGAAAATGGCTGAACAAGTGCGCAAGAGAGCAAGTAGCAGTTGCAGAAAAAAAATGATTTGGTTGCCGATAAAAATGAATTGGTTGCGTATAAGAGCTCAAATGCAATCACCCATATATTATAAAGCTAAAAATTTTGCATCTATATATGCATAAATATAAAATTCATAATGAAATGTAAAATAGAGTTTATTTTCATTGGTCTAGCAGACTTCATTTAGTCACTTGTTAACTTAAAAATTCAAAAAATGATACAATAGTACTTAGTCTACCGGCAAGTACTAATAACTTGTTTTATTATTATGAAAAGTAAAAATATACTTGTATTAATTGTGATGATGTAGAATCATTTATATGTTTTGAAAAAAGAAATAGTTAAGTTTTTATTCTTTAATTTGATTAACAATTATGTTTAATTTATTCATTAATTTTTACATTTAAGTGATTATGAGTTGTTACGAGTTTTATTTTTGTAACAAATCAATAAAATGTTGAGACATAAGAGAGTTACAATGAGAAAATTATTAGATTCAAATCAAACAATAAATAAAACATGAAAAATATACAAGCTATGGCATTCAACTATACGTACTAATTTGTAATGAACGTCGTGTCATAATAATAAATGACAAAATATGACCCAACTCTAAAAGCACCATCAATGATAGTTAAAACTACAAGGCTACATCTCCTATTAAATACATTGAATATGCACTAGTGAAATGAAAGGATTTCACTTTGTATAGTTTATCTATGCTTCCCAAATTTTCCAAGATAGGGACAATAGGGGATGTACACGTTTCTAAGATGGAGATTTTCAAGACCATCTTTAAGGATCATAGGGAACAACTATTAAAAAATAGAATTTTTTCAAAATAGCAAATAGTTTTCACAAACTCAACTTCAATTATGTACGTCAATCATAGTTATGTACCCACCCCATCCTTCTTTTAAAAAATATAGAAACATCTTAAGAATATTTTGAAATAAAAATTAAATTTATATATTTAAAATATCTTGTCTATCAAATGATAATAAGCTATGTAAAAAGTTTTACAAATGAGACATACATACTTCGCCTTTAGGGTTTGAATTTGTGACATCTTCTTCAAAAACATAAGTCTTCCACCACTAGACCAATTTAGATTGTTCAATCATAAGAAATCAAATAAAGAAAACAAAGTTAGAATCATAATAATAAAAACCAGTTTAACAATTTCATAAAAAAATCTAGGTAAAATTGTTCATATTTAACACTTAAAATATAGTCTATAGAACTCCAATTAATTTACCAAATCATATTGTCAAAAATTAATTTTTTCAATTTATAAATTTAAAAAACTACATTTAAACTTTAATTTTTTTTTAGAACAAAATAAAATATATATAAATTACAATAGTTCCAAACAATTTGTTTTAATCACTACATTAAAAAAATTCATAACACATTACAACAGTAGTATCTTGTAAGTACTAAAAACAACAAAAATTGAACAATGTAACATGTTTAGAGAATAAACCCCACTAATAAAAACAACAAAAGAAAATCGAACAATGTAATATATTTACAGAATAATCCCATTTGCTTGGAAGATTCCATAGTATATCTACGAAATATACAGACAATTCAGCAGTCAAATGATACAAACAAAAAAAAACAAGAGCATCCCCAAAATGGAATACAATTGAAAAGAGCCATAAATTGGCTGAGAATCTGTGAGGAAACAAAATATGCCTTTTGTGTGCTTCCTCTTTTCCTGAGTGGACTCCGCAAACATCATCAGAAGGCAATTTAATGGCTATGGAACTTTTCGAACAGTTGCAGGATAATCTGCCTCTCAAGCAGGGCAATTTGCTTCTTTCCTCCGAGAAGAAGAAGACTGGTCTGGTGTTGGCGGATCTTGTCAATGGCTTCTGCACTACTGGATGCGGCAATCTGGTATTTTCTTTCTTCTCCTCTTCAAATTTTCATAATTTTTTGGCTTCTAGGGTTTTAGAATAGGGTTTCGGCGGCCAGATCACTGGAATGAGCTTCAGTGAAGGGAAATTTAAGGGGTGGAGATTGTTTTACAAGTCTAAAATGGTTAGTCAGATTTCTTGGTTCGAAAGGAAAAAACATTCTGATGAGAAATTCGCTTTTGAAGAAATAGTGATTGCTACATTTAAGGGCTCAGGCTTGGTCTCTTCAAAAAGGTAGGCAAGAACTCAGGAAAACAATCGCAGTTTGAATTTGTCAAAAATGAATCAAAATCATTGAAGAAAATAAAGTCATATATCATGTATATATCATGTTTCTTTGCTGTAGCTTAAATCAATTTTGTGTTTAAATTTAAGTAGTTTTTTTTGGAAAAGGAAAATTAAGAATCTTTTTTTATTTTTGTGGAACAATTATTTTTAAATAAATGAAAATAAACTATGGGAAAAAAGGGGCTAGAAATAAGTAAAAGCCACACTCTCTTCATCATCTTTTTCATCCTTTCAAATTTATTTGCAACAAAAATGACTATAAATTGATTTAAAAATAATATTTAAAACACTGCTTATAATTTAAAAAAATGATCAGCTGCTACTAGTAAAAATAAGCTAAGCAGCAACATTAGGGATGTGTTGTTACCCCATGTCTCCATGGAGTTGCTTAAGTGTATTTCCTAGTTAAATTGAAGAAGTTTTGTGTTCCTACTCAAAATTTCAATATAGGAAAAGGATAAATCAGAATTTTTCCCTATTTTAGTGGAGCAGCTAAAGTTTAGGAATTGAAATTAAGCTTTGGAAAAAGTGGGGGGCTGAAAATAAGCCCCAACTGCAAAAAAAATATGAGGTGACTCCACATTTCTTTCCCTCCTTTTTCCTTGGTCTTTTTTTCCTCCAATTTTTCCTTATGGGTGTTTTAAAGCAAAAACTTAGATGTCAAAGTGAGGGGCACATGAGAGTTTGCCAGGTTCAATTTTTTTCAACTTTGATTTTGGGTGGTAATGCCTTGTTTAGACATGGTTATTCTTATTTTTCTTATAGATAAAAAGTTTAAAATAGAGGAGAGGATCAAGTAGTTGAGCACTCTAGTTTAGTGTTTTTAAAAATCTTATATAGAAATTTCTAAAATCACTCATAGTTTTTTACCTTAGCTTATTTGACATATTCCCTGCTTATAACTAAGGTTTCAAGGCCACATGAGCTACTTTTTGTCAAATTGTCCAAACAAGTGCTTATGTGACATAAGATGAATTTAGCTTTTTTCAATCTAAGGAATACATTTCCTTCAATATTGGGTAGCCATCATCAACAATAACGAATTATTGGTGCAATATTGTCTGAAATATTAGGCATTAAATCAACATTAAATCAACAAGTGTCATCACAACTATGGGAATACGCTTAAATATTGGATCCCCTCCCATAGTTGTTTGGTGTTGCAAGGACATGGTTTAAGTCAAACATGAGTTTGAAACAATCAATCTCAAAATGAAAGTTGCACAAATCCTTAAAACAAGGTTGGACACTTGCAAAAATGGACTTTAAAAAAAAGTAACATGATTTTATTTTGAGGACACTTGAAGTTCTTGAGAAAGATTGACCATTAAATTTGAAGTCTATTAAATTCAAGTTCTTGACAAATATTAAGCATTAAATTTAAGATCTATACTATATTATCAAGAGCTTATGATGACAATATGTATGGTCCTTGCAAAATTTAAAACCATGATGGGATTGGCATTCAAGACAACTAAAAAGAATTTGTGTTGTGTTAATGTTGTTGGTTAAATGATTTTAAGTTTTAACTTGTTTAAGGGAAAGGGACAACTTCGAAAGTGCATTTTTAATTGTGAGCTAGGTGAGTCAATGACTTCGCACGATCATGTTTGGGTGATAAAATATATATTTATAAGTTGGTTATATCATTTTTTGACATTAGTTTCAGTGTTTCACTAACATAAAATGAATGATCTTCAATTCTCTTTTCACACCTTGATGATGGATCATGGAGTCTGATCCAAAACATTGATGCAAAAGATTTTTTCATAGTTGAATCTATAAACAACACTTATCACATTATTTTTTTATGGACATGGGAACTATGTTGCTTCAACAACAATCTATGAAACACAATCATTGGGGATGAACTTTTTGACCTTTATATCCTCACATCATACAAATTACAATCACTTTATGTACTTGTGTGTTTTTTTCATTCATGTTACATTTCAAGGGAAACATAGTAGAGAGAATAGATATATAAGTATTTAGAATTAGAAATTGAGAAGAAAGAATTCACACAACTTGGATAGAAAAATATGTGTAAAAACATTAACAAAAGAAAACATAAAATCAAAATAAAAGGGAATGTGAATTTGGCCCCTAAATCTACATGCATTTGTTGAGCACATGAATCCTAGTGAAACAAATCATTTTACCACACATGACAAGGCTTGTGTGGTAGAGAACATTCCGACTTTTGTAAGAGTTCATGTGTCACAAAGATAGGTGAAAAATAAGGAAATGATAAATCTTGCAAGGGAGGAAATATATCATGAAACACTTGACCAACTAGTAGAGAAAATCAACACATAACAAAAGTTATTCCAATGAGGGGTTAAGGAAGTGATGACCTTAAAGTGACCCAATATAATCACCCAGGAGGAGGCCTGCTTATTCCCATTGATCTAAGCCAATCATCATGGTTGGTAGCAAGGGAAATTATCTTCGGAACTAATTTAAACTTCAAATTAGAAGAATAAAGTTGTTCATTACCATCCCCCCCCCAAAAAAATAAAAAAATAAAAAAATAAAAAACGAGTCTTAAGAAATATAATTTTACTATTTTAACAATGGAGGACGAGAAAAGAGAGATTGTGTTGGACTTGGGAGAAAATGAGTATAATAGGGATGAGGTGACACATTTCTAAAAGTGAAAATAATTTATAAAAGTGAAAAAGGATTTGCATCTAATAAGACAAATTTGATTAAGTAATCTACACAGAATATTTCAAGAAAGAAAAGTTACTGACCTCGAAAATCCACAACAACCAAATCGATACTTACGGAAAACTTTAGAACTCAAACCTCTCTTTGGAAACCCAATTAAAAAGTCACCTGCAGATAATACATACAAACCTTATGAAATGATCAATTAGGAAAAAGAATCCTAAAAAGAAGAGCCAGATCAAACATTTTTAAATAAGAAAAACACAAAACCATCAACCATCACATAATCAAAGAGGCTTTCAATTCAGTTCTCCGGGTAGCAACTTGAAAAACAAAAAGACCAGATGGCTGAATTTTATGTCCAGTTACATTTTCATTTCTTGAACTAGTGTAAAGATCAAAAGTTCAAACCCCATCAATGGCGAAAAGAAAAATTAAAAGGACAAGAAGGTATCAAAATCTAAAGAAACAGATTTCAAAATCAACAGCAAAAATTCAAGACGGGCCAAAGAAACCATTTGGCGTACCTGATTAATCAAGATGTGATGAGGACCACAAGCCATAAAAAAGAAACATTGGATTAAATAAAGAAAATACCGATAAAATGGCAGCAATAGTAGAATATGGGAAAATGGCTGAACAAGTGCGCAAGAGAGCAAGCAGCAGTTGCCGAAAAAAAATGATTTGGTTGTTGATAAAAATGAATTGGTTGCCGATAAAAATGAATTGGTTGCGTATAAGAGCTCAAATGCAATCACCCAATGAAATGCTAAATAAATAATTTATAGATATTATAAAGCTAAAAATTTTGCATCTATATACGCATAAATATAAAATTCATAATGAAATGTAAAATAGAGTTTATTTTCATTGGTCTAGTAGAGTTCATTTAATCACTCGTTAACTTAAAAACTCAAAAAGTGATACAATAGTACTTAGCCTACGGACAAGTACTAATAACTTGTTTTATTATTATGGAAAGTAAAAATATACTTGTATTAATTGTGATGATGTAGAATCATTTATATGTTTTGAAAAAAGAAATAGTTAAGTTTTTATTCTTTAATTTGATTAACAATTATGTTTAATTTATTCATTAATTTTTACATTTAAGTGATTATGAGTTGTTACGAGTTTTATTTTTGTAACAAATCAATAAAATGTTGAGACATAAGAGAGTTACAATGAGAAAATTATTAGATTCAAATCAAACAATAAATAAAACATGAAAAATATACAAGCTATGGCATTCAACTATACGTACTAATTTGTAATGAACGTCGTGTCATAATAATGTTTTTGAATAAGCAGCAACATTGGGGACGTGTTGTTACCCCATGTCTCCATGGAGCTGCTTAAGTGTATTTCCTAGTTAAATTGAAGATGTTTTGTGTTCCTACTCAAAATTTCAATATAGGAAAAGGATAAATCAGAAATTTTCCCTATTTTAGTGGAGCAGCTAAAGTTTAGGAATTGAAATTAAGCTTTGGAAAAAGTGGGGGGCTGAAAATAAGCCCCAACTGCAAAAAAAATATGAGGTGACTCCACATTTCTTTCCCTCCTTTTTCCTTGGTCTTTTTTCCCTCCAATTTTTCCTCATGGGTGTTTTAAAGCAAAAACTTAGATGTCAAAGTGAGGGGCACATGAGAGTTTGCCAGGTTCAATTTTTTTCAGCTTTGATTTTGGGTGGTAATGCCTTGTTTAGACATGGTTATTCTTATTTTTCTTATAGATGAAAAGTTCAAAATAGAGGAGAGGATCAAGTAGTTGAGCACTCTAGTTTAGCGTTTTTAAAAATCTTATATAGAAATTTCTAAAATCACTCATAGTTTTTTACCTTAGCTTATTTGACATATTCCCTGCTTATAACTAAGGTTTCAAGGCCACATGAGCTACTTTTTGTCAAATTGTCCAAACAAGTGCTTATGTGACATAAGATGAATTTAGCTTTTTTCAATCTAAGGAATACATTTCCTTCAATATTGGGTAGCCATCATCAACAATAACGAATTATTAGTGCAATATTGTCTGAAATATTAGGCATTAAATCAACATTAAATCAACAAGTGTCATCACAACTATGGGAATACGCTTAAATATTGGATCCCCTCCCATAGTTGTTTGGTGTTGCAAGGACATGGTTTAAGTCAAACATGAGTTTGAAACAATCAATCTCAAAATGAAAGTTGCACAAATCCTTAAAACAAGGTTGGACACTTGCAAAAATGGACTTTAAAAAAAAGTAACATGATTTTATTTTGAGGACACTTGAAGTTCTTGAGAAAGATTGACCATTAAATTTGAAGTCTATTAAATTCAAGTTCTTGACAAATATTAAGCATTAAATTTAAGATCTATACTATATTATAAAGAGCTTATGATGACAATATGTATGGTCCTTGCAAAATTTAAAACCATGATGGGATTGGCATTCAAGACAACTAAAAAGAATTTGTGTTGTGTTAATGTTGTTGGTTAAATGATTTTAAGTTTTAACTTGTTTAAGGGAAAGGGACAACTTCGAAAGTGCATTTTTAATTGTGAGCTAGGTGAGTCAATGACTTCGCACGATCATGTTTGGGTGATAAAATATATATTTATAAGTTGGTTATATCATTTTTTGACATTAGTTTCAGTGTTTCACTAACATAAAATGAATGATCTTCAATTCTCTTTTCACACCTTGATGATGGATCATGGAGTCTGATCCAAAACATTGATGCAAAAGATTTTTTCATAGTTGAATCTATAAACAACACTTATCACATTATTTTTTTATGGACATGGGAACTATGTTGCTTCAACAACAATCTATGAAACACAGTCATTGGGGATGAACTTTTTGACCTTTATATCCTCACATCATACAAATTACAATCACTTTATGTACTTGTGTGTTTTTTTCATTCATGTTACATTTCAAGGGAAACATAGTAGAGAGAATAGATATATAAGTATTTAGAATTAGAAATTGAGAAGAAAGAATTCACACAACTTGGATAGAAAAATATGTGTAAAAACATTAACAAAAGAAAACATAAAATCAAAATAAAAGGGAATGTGAATTTGGCCCCTAAATCTACATGCATTTGTTGAGCACATGAATCCTAGTGAAACAAATCATTTTACCACACATGATGAGGCTTGTGTGGTAGAGAACATTCCGACTTTTGTAAGAGTTCATGTGTCACAAAGATAGGTGAAAAATAAGGAAATGATAAATCTTGCAAGGGAGGAAATATATCATGAAACACTTGACCAACTAGTAGAGAAAATCAACACATAACAAAAGTTATTCCAATGAGGGGTTAAGGAAGTGATGACCTTAAAGTGACCCAATATAATCACCCAGGAGGAGGCCTGCTTATTCCCATTGATCTAAGCCAATCATCATGGTTGGTAGCAAGGGAAATTATCTTCGGAACTAATTTAAACTTCAAATTAGAAGAATAAAGTTGTTCATTACCATCCCCCCCCAAAAAAAATAAAAAAATAAAAAAATAAAAAACTTGTCTTAGGAAATATAATTTTACTATTTTAACAATGGAGGACGAGAAAAGAGAGATTGTGTTGGACTTGGGAGAAAATGAGTATAATAGGGATGAGGTGACACATTTCTAGGATGAGTTTATTTGAAGACCATTTTTTAGAGGATGGTAAGGGATAGCTATTAAAAACAAGATTTAAAAAAAAAAGAAGGTAATTTCAAGTATTTATATGACATCATTTATTAGGCATTCATCATAGAGATTATAGAACCTTTGTGAGTGTGAGTAATTGAATAAGAATTAGGATACTCTATATGAGGGTACGTACAAAGATGATGGACAATGTAGTCGCCAAAACCACTTTTGGATCCATTTAGCATATAATGTAAGAACATTATAAGATGCTTATGTTATAATATAGACACATTATAATGTGCTCATAATTTGTGAGCCATAAAAAGAAAGAAAAAAATCACAAAACATGAATGTGTTATAACATGCTCATATTTGTGAGATTTTTTTAGGCTCACAAAATACCTAAGCATATTATTACACACTCACATTTTAACTTACTTTGGAAACTACCAACCCTTAGAGTTGGATTTACCTTGGGCATGAAACCTCAGAGGCAACTAAATGCTAATCATACTCTCCAATAAGTTTGGACAATTTTTTATGTTAGTTTAAAAATGTCATAATAATCTTAAGGCTTTCTTACCTTTCTAACCATATAATTCTTTTTGCATTTCAAACATCATATGATTTGATATTCAATTTTTTTACTAGGATCTTTTTTTATTAAAAGTACATACATAGTATTTTTTATGTCATTTTTAATGAGATCATCCAAATTTAGAACAATTTATATCTTGACATTCTAGACTCTATTCTATACACATTGGAAATCGACTTTCAATGAGGTTTTTAAAAAGGGTGGGCATGATCAACTTGGTTTTTCAAGATGTGTCCACTTTTGAAAATTAGTAAAAAAATATATATATATTCTTTAAGAACCATAAAAAAAATCAAGGATAAACTACATGATGTTAGCTCATTTTATACTAAAGTGATTAGTAAAACATTAAAAAAAACATTTTAGGTGGAGCACATTGAATATGATACTATATTTTTTTTGACAAAATGAGTACTTTGTGTACTCCCCCTATTTGAACCTCTTAAATTTCCACTATCAAACAATAAGTAGTTTAGACATAAAATTCAAGCATTACAAATCTTATTTTTGTCACATTTTCAAATTTCAAGTGTGTTTATCTTCAATTTCTCACCCAAGATCAATTTTGATTGATTTTAGTATCAAGATAAATATTTATTGTCAACCTCATTAACAAAAAGGAACAACTAAGTGAAAAGCTAATTGGTTGTGTTCCACGTAAACCTCAATTAGAATAGTAATAAATGAGATTGTTTCATGAATTTTACATGTACGACATGATAATTAATGTATTTTTACATTATGGTTGTGTCATTTCTTCTCAGTTATGACTTAATAGATATTCATAGTATAATAATTGTAGCATGCAAACTTTATTAGTTGCATTCATTGTATATTAAACAAGTTTTCCAGTGTATGAAACCAATATCTACATCGGGATGGTGAACAAAAAAGTGCCCACTCACCTAAAAAACCCAAAAATGTAGGTAATGTGTTCAGTTTATTTGAAAATTCAAATAACCCCAACACGTTATGGCTCAAACAAATCCAAGCCTTAACATGCATGGGGTTTTAGAAATAAAATCTTAATCACATTAAAAGCATAAAAAGCTACAATCAGGTTTATAAAATAAAAATATCACGATTGTATTTTTATGATTATATTTTTGAAAAGAAATAGTCAACTAGGTTATTTTAACTCGTAGATGACACCAAAGAAATAACGAACATTCTAGAAAAACCAAAGGAAACCCAATCGTATTTTTGTTGTTATCAACCAAATCATAATGCCATGAAGTCGAAGAGGAAACACGCTAGCTCTCACAAACTAATTGCACACAGATGTAGGTCCTCCTACTCTTCTTCTCTTCTAGGTCGACACATAACATTCATGAAAATAGGGTAGTCCTAATGAACCTAGGACATCCCAATGTGACCACATAAGTTGATAAGATAGTTAAAGGAAATGGAATTGATTTCCTTGGTAGTACATGACTATAAATAGTTGCTCAAACAATGAACTTGGCAGCCGTTGAGTTGTGTAGCTCTGAATATTGTGAGAATTATTAGATGAACCAAGTAGAAAGAAATATGTGCATTGTGAGAATGTGAGGTTGATGTTATTATTGTTGTTTTCATTGATGCCAACATATTTGATGCATAGAAGAGGTTTAGATGTGGTTTGGTTATTTTGGTGTGTCAGTAGAAGTGTGCACCGGATGATGTGCTTTAAATATTTACTCCTATCCGTGTAGGTGTTGGTTCCATTTATCGTGCAACAAATTGTGGATCATTTGTTTGGGTTTGGTCCTATCTTGGATGTGTTCATTGTGCTTCAGTCAATGCATTTGAATTGTAATGTATAGATCCTATCTGTTGGTACCGAAGATCTCAGTGATGGTGTAGTGTGTTGTTAAGTACAAGGCGTGTTGTATTAAGCAAGGTGGTCCACATTTCATTCCTTACCACCGTGGGAATGCTTCGGTGTGAACTATTTCAAATTAGTTTAGGTTGATCTTGTCGTTGGCATAAGATGGTATACGATAATGATGAGCTTGATTGTTCATGCGTGCTTGTGTGCGAGTATATGCGAAGTGAATGCAGATATGACAAGGAAAGATCTGTGTGTTGATTATGCAAGTTGATGCAATAAGTAGTAGACTGTTATATCATTTTTATATTGTAGAGTATTGGTAACAGTGACTTCAATGGTGGATTCAATTCTTATTTCTTATATTCTGGCAGTGACCCTATTTATATCAGTGGTTAGCCTTTATTATCTTTTTGAGTAGTTATCCCAACCGACAGTGAGCCAAATAGTAGTGAGAAAACTAACAAAAGCCCTTTCTTAAAATTACCTTAAATAGTGTCACCTTAACCGGTGTTCATTTCATGAGAATTAGTTTCTCTGTGGTTTTTTCCATCTTGGGTTTCCATGTAAATTATGGTGTTCATTGTGTTGATGAATTTATGCTTTCATATTTACATCTGTTATAAGTATATGATTGCTTTAAGTACTTATCAAATCAATAAACATTTAAGAAAGTGTTTGTGGATAACTAATTCACCCCCCTCTTAGTTATTCAGCCTATTCAATAATTGGTATCAGAGCTTTGGTTCCTCAAATAAGAGATTAACCGCTCAAGGAAGATCTAGTGGCACACAAATTGGACATTCCTATATTTGATGAATTTGAATACAGTTCATGGAATGAGCAGATGAGAGGATACATGATTTCGATCAATTACACTACCTGAAAGCATTTGGAGATGAAGTATGCATTTCCTCAGAATGGCCTCAATACTCAAGATGAAATTACAACCTATGAGGAGAATGAGATTTAGAAAGTTATGGAATTTTCAGTGCTTTATCTAAAACTGAGTTAGTTAAGGTCATTTCATTGAAAACCACTTATGAGGTTTGGGAAAACTTAAGAGATTTATGAAGGAAATGATAGAGTTAAATTATCTAAGAAGCTAATAGTTAAGCGTCATTATGAGAATTTGGAAATGGAAGAAGGTGAAGATATTAGAAGCTACTTTCAGAGGGTTGACAATATAGTGAATGAAGTTAAGAATAAAGGAAGAAATATCATAGATGAAGATGTTATGGAGAAGATCTTGATGTCTCTATCAGATAGCTATAGTGACAAGATCTCGGTGATTAAGGAAGTTTACAATCTACAAAGTTTTACCAAAGAGAAATTGTTTGATACCCTAACTACATTTTAGTTGAGGAAATTCGAAAAAGAAAAGAGCAAATCTGAGATAGTATTTAAAGCAGCAAAGTCAGAGGAAGATCCGGATGGTGGTGATGATTCAGATGAGATGGAAGTGAACTTTGCAAGGAAGTTGTTGGCACACAAATTTTCAATTTGATTTTGCCTCCTAGCAAACATATTTTGAGCTTATGTTTTGATAAATATTTGTTAATCAAGATGTCCCTAGTATATAAATCATAAAAATACTTTATGTATGCATTTTAGTTAAGCCATGAGAATAGTTACTATTGGTTTTCCATGTGCAGGATTAAGTCAAATGAAGCAGATATCAAATGAACAATCCATTTGTGACTTGGCACTAGAAGATCTACCATCGACTAGGATGTTAAGAGCTAGCATTGATATAAGGAAGGAAAATTATGATCTTTGGCCTTTGAATCAGGTTGATAGGACAAAGCCTTAGCTATACTGATGAAGATTTGCATTATCGGGAAGACATCTTCGGACATGTGTTTATCTCACTATGTTTCTATATCGAACAAGGTTGCATTTTGAATAAGTCAAAAGAGAGGTTAATGAAATGAACCATTGCTCAATATGGAGAATGTTAAATAAAATATTGGCAGAAATAGATATCTAATAAAGTGGGTTATCAAGTAAGAAAAATTGAGTGGTAGGGAGGAGACTTATTCGATAAGTCAAGTCATAAAGAGGATTTTCTTGTGGGGATCAGTATCTAGTATCGAGAAAAATAGAGTTTCAAACAAGTTTTAAATGTGATGTATCGATTGATGGAGACATTCGAAAAGGGAATTAGCTATTGGGACCCATTTCCCCTAAGCATCGAACAATATGGAACTTCAAATAAGTAAATATGGTTGAGTAAAGATGGCCAAGGTTCTTGGAAATTTGGTGGGGCTGCTTCACTTGATGTGTCAAATAAGATACTACGTCAAATAACCCAACCAAAAGAAAAGTGATACACAAGTTATTTGAAAGCTAAAGCAATCAGGATTTGTACCAAACCCCTCTGGTTCTTGATGAATCTAGTACATTGACATGACTTTTGGCGATAAGAGTTTAAGTCCTTATTTTCTCAGGGTGCTAGCAATCAGAAATGGAAGCAAAATAAGTGAAATCCTAAAATTTTGAAGGGAAGACTAGGGCCCATGCACTATGTGCAGAGAATTAAATTTTGGGGTGCTAATAATTGGAATTGGAAGCAGAGTAAGGGAAATCTTGAAATTTTGAAGGAAGAAGGGTTTGAGAAATAACATCATGTTGAGTAACACTTACCATCGAGTAAGCTAAAAAGGTGGCTGGCGAAGGATAATTTTATCCGCTAGTGGGTGAAATAACAAAATGCACATGCGAAAGTTGTCCACAGGGATGAAATGACTCATCGACTAAGGAAACATTTTGAACAATTTGGAGTCTAAGAAACATGAAGTGTTATTTTGTTTGAAGGCACTAAAGTAATCAAGAATGGAAGCATAATAGTGTGATTCCCAAATTCTAAAGAATGAAACCCGTAGACAACCAAACAGTGAGTTGGTAGGCCCGGGGGTGACAAATGGTGAGTGCTCGTGATCCCGCAAATTGAAGGATTAAGGATAGAAAATAAGCATGAAATCATGACACATGGTAGATCAACTGGTGGGATTGGTGATGGGTCCCAGGTGGTATGGTGATAGGTGTTGGGCGCTCATAAACCCACGGTTTAGGATGATGGGGAAAGGGAAAGTGTCTAGGATTGCGTGGTGATGCCACATAGAAAGGTTGACTAATGTGTGATGATGCGACAGTATGCAGAGGTGGAGCTGACATGGTGTCTAGGTGGTGCACAGGTAGACTAGAGAGCCAATCAAAGGCTTCCACATGGCAGTCAAGGTGTGGTTGACCAGATAAAGTTTGAAGTGGGAAAGTCAAAATTTTGGGTTCCTATAAAACAAGGATTGCCAACATCAGAAGGGAGACTTGAAGGACACAAATCCACAAATGAACAAATGCTAGAGTGTCATTGCTAGTGCCTTAGACATTACTTGTGCCAATGGTTTAGAGTTGGAAGGAGCCATTTCATAGATTGAACACCTAATCATGTTGGAGACCACAGTCAAGGATTCCATTCACGATGTTGACACCTATGCTTCAGAAAAGTACTTGGATCATATTCATAAAGGTGGTGAATTGCTTGGGGATTAGTCTCTGTTTTCAAAAGTTTATGTTAAATATTGTCTTGTTGTAGTTAGTCCTTTCATGTCGTGTTTGTTCAGTTAATGTCCAGTTAGATTATTATTTTTAGTTGTTAGTTAGGAGCAGTTGTGTCATTTCAATGAAGGGGTATGTCCTTTCATTTTGAAAACTGGATCCTTGTTTATATATAGGGGATCAGTTTAGGAGGGAGGGAATAACGAATACAATTTATATACAATGCATTTTGGTCTTATCTCTTGAAGATACACGACTGGAGAAGAACAATTACACAATTTGTATTTTGTAAGATTTAATCATGCTTATTTCAATATAATTCTAGTTGTCCTTTCATTCCTGTTGGTACTTGTCTTCATTTAATTTGACCAGTTCTTTGTGATATTCTATTTCATTTAGATTCTTCAATGTGCTATCTTATGACATAATAATTTGAATTAGTTTCAGTTCGATCATCAGTTTGAAGATTGGTTGTCAAGGCTTTACTTTGTCTTATTGGTCTTTCGTAAAGAAGTTAAAATCCATAAGACTGTTTGTGATAGCACATTTAAAATTATTGTGCATATAGATGTCTTTGGGGTGATGATCTTACTTGAGAAGTAAGCTGTTAAAACTGTCTTATAGGGTTATATGTAGGGTCATTTTAAATTGAATTGATAATACTCTACAAAGGATAAAGGCACTGATCTAATATTGATATAAGGTGATTTAATCAAGCATTCAGGGCATTTCCAGTCAATAATCATATTTATAATTTACAATTCATTTACACAAAAAAGAATTTATACATTATTATAAAGCATTCTTTCAAAAGCATTTTGTTATAGCATTCTTTCAACATTCAAATTTTTTAATTGTTGTTGTATTCACAATTTGATTTGCCTCAATAATTCACTTTCCATCTTGAGAGATCACTTAAGTTTCATATACATTTTGATCTGCTATAAAAGAGTTGAATCTAGAAGTTTGGTTAAGGTATAGGCCCACCCGCCTTGGTTTTGCAGAGCCTAAAGTGCAAGAGAGGAGGATCATAATCGATCACTCTCGTTCGTTGGCCAAGTTAGTTGGAAAATCCCGTAATTGAGTAGGCAAGCTCATAGGATTTCCAATCTGTTGATTTGGGAACTAATAGATTGGCGAATCCATTGGGGAGTTGTTAAGAAGTTTTCCATAATCTTTGGTGATGTGTTTGAGACTCTACTAGAGATTAGAGATCAGAATCGTAAATATTATTTTCCTCTAAGTGAGGTGGCGACTCTACAATAATTTATGATTAATAGTTTGTCCTGCAAGATGGTAAGTAAAGATCCTAGACACTTATCATTAAAGTACATGTGGGGGAGAAGATCTCTAAATAAAGGACATAACAACCGTATCGAGTTAAGTCCTAGAAGGAACTTAAATAGAAGTAAAGATTCAACCTCAAAAATGGCATTTGCAGGATACAAGAGGTTCCTTGATAAGGAAAGATGATTTTTCAATGAAGAAGAGGTTCCCACATCAAGTCATCGCGGTCGTGGAGATGATGATGATAATCACAATCCTTTTTCCCAAATAGATATGGAAGATCATGACCCTCAACTTGAAATAAACCATGAAGAAGAAGATGAAGAATAATAGGATCAACAATGGGATGCCATTTTTGTAAGATGGATAATACGGGCTTAAATGATGAAAAGATGGCTAAATATTTATAAGGAAACTAGATGAAATATTAGAAAATTTGAGAATACAAAGAAGTGCACTCTCTTCGCCAAAAGAAGAAATAAATAAAGATGAAAGATCAAGAGAAGAAAGATGGAGAGATGAGAGGATGAGGGAAGAAAGAACAACAAGAGATGATATAACTTCTAGATACAATCCTCCTCATAGAAATATTAGAGAGAAAGTTTTCAATACAGGTCATACTAATCCCTTGTATGAACCAAACAGTAGGGAAAGAAATAGAAGTAATAATGAGTGAAATGGCCATTAGAGACAACCGAACAATGGGAAAATCATGACCATAGAAACCCAAGGAAAAAAAATAAAAATGGTAACCAATATAATGGTGGTCAGAACCACAGAGGAAATTATCAAGGAGGCATGAACCATCAAAATTATGGACCAAGAATAAACAATCATGGCGGACATAATGTTGGGTTAAGAGAACTATGGTGATTGACAGATACAGGCAGTAAGCTATCCAAATCATATTCAGAATGAATTGAGGACAACTATTCCAAAATTCATTGGTAATGGAACAAAATCTATTAAACAACATGTGATAAATCTGAAAAATACCATTGAAGAATTTGAAATCCTCCATGAAGATGTATTCATGAAATTATTTGTGCAATCCTTAATTGAAGATGTTGGTGAGTGGTATAGGGTATTGTCAGATGGATCAATTTCCAGTTGTAAAGAGTTTGCAACACAATTCATAGATGAATTTGGTGATCATATTGATACTTCTTTCGCTTCTCACAAATTAACTAGTATTAAGAAGAATTTTAATGGATCAGTTGTAGAATTATATAAAAACGTTCAACACACTACTAAATAGATTACCAAGAGATATAAGGCATGTTGATCCCTTTTTAATTGATTTTTATTTGAGTGCATTTGACAGTAAGACTCATTATGAAATTAGATCACACAAGCCAACAACATTGTAACAATATTTCAAAATTGCCACTACCATTGAAAATAATAGGAAAGCTTTTCGCCAAGTGAATAAGAGAGATGATTCCAAGTTGTGCAATCCTAGAGCTCCTAAGAAATAAGACTTGAAGGAAATAATGGATATGCTTAGGGATTTGAAAGTAAAGATGAATAGAAATGATAGGCCACTAGCCTATATAAATGATATGCCTAGACTTCATGATATGCCATATAATACAAATTGGAAGAATGGTAAACTTGAAAAGCCTAACCACAACAAGGAGACTCCAGATCCTTTGAGGAGAAACAACCATATGGTGGAGGACATCCCATGGTATGATGCATGCAGATTGGCACATGTACATTAACAATGTATAATATCCCAGAGTGTGCTTGAGGAAGAGGATCATGATTATGATCAACAACCCACGATGAATGTATTTTCATCTGAGCCATCATGGGGAATAGATGATTATAGTTCCTCTGATGAAGAATACATATCAAATAATGATTCAAAAAGGATATACCAACAATGCAACACTCAAAAGTATTTTTAGATGATGAAACCCCAACTTTGAGGAGAATTACAAATGAAGAAAAAATGACATGTACTATTGCAGCCTTAGCACAAGAAAGGACCTATTACTAGTTAAGGAATAGGACAATGAATGTTGATCAAGAGAAGCCCGTTGAAATATTTTCCAAGGTGCCGAAGCAAAATAACAGCTAGATGAGCACTTTGAGGAAGAATAATGATGACACCCAAAAGAAAGAACAATAGGTAGAAGTTCCAAAGGTAATAGAACCAGTGGACAAGCCAACAGTTAATAAAAATTCTTCATTTGGTAATTCTTTTATATCTAATGCATTATCACAAGTGAAAATTTCTAGTCTGTTGCTTGAAATGATGAAAGTCTCAGAATATAAGAATGAAACCTTGAAAATATTGTCTGATGTAGGTAATCTTTCTAAAGAAGAATTTAATAAGGAACAAGTAAATGAAGTATCACCAGTTGTATATTTAGGTTCATCTATTACTAAAAGTGGAACACAAGTAGATCCTTTTTTATCTTATATTGTTAATTTACAACAAGTTAGTTAAGAATTGTATGATATATTCATGAGCAACAAGAAATATTATGCCATCGGAAGTTATGAAAGAGATTAAAATGAAAGTTGATACCACTTATGTAAAGTTTTATGCTATGGATAATAGATCTATGCCTATTGTTGCAATAATGAAGAATGTAGAATTCAAATTCCTTGCTTGTCCTAAAGTATCTTATAGGATTGATATTACTATGGTGGAAGTACCTTCTAATTATGGAATGATTTTGTCTAGACAATGGTCTAATCTAGTAGGTGGGCATATTCAATTGGATTTATCTTATGCAACTATTCCAGTGAATGGTAGGGAAGTGAGAGTCCATAGAGAACCTAGATCTTCATATATAATAGAGGATGTTGATCCAGAGAAAGTGAATTGTTTTTGCCACATTGACATGGATAACTTCAAGGTAAGTATTACTAAAAATGCAATGCAAAATACTAAACAAGTTTAAATTCATGCAAAAGAAGATCAAGAAATGATGTTGCCAATGTATTTTGAAGGTGCTTCCAGTAAGGAGGGAAATGGTGCTGGAGTGATTTTTATTTCTCCTACTAGAAAATATTTTAAATTCTCTTTCCTCTTAGCTTTTGAATGTACTAATAATAATGTTGAGTATGAAGCACTCTTGTTAGGACATAGAATTACTAATAAACATGGAATAAAAATACTAAATGTTTTTGGAGATTCAGAGTTAATTGTGTCTCAAGTTGCAAATAAGTTTGTTACTAAAAATACCAAACTAAAATGTTTTAGGAATGAATTTTGGGATCATTTGGAATTTTTTAATGCATTTTCAAATAATTGGAATAATAGATCTAGAAATATTATTGCAGATTTTATGGTTAACTTGTCTATCAAGAAAAATGATATTCCTTTTGAAGACATAACTTGGGTTGAAATCAAGACAAGACCAATAATACCAGACAATATTCAGAATTGGCAAGTGTTTGAGGATGACCATGACATAATGAAATTCCTCACAGGTGAAGATAAAGATGAAGATCAACTTATAGATTGGAATGCATACGTGGAGAAAGATAAAGGAAAAGAGGTCCTATTTGGAAAAAGGTAGTAAAATTAAAAACAAATAAGATTCCAAAAGGATTGGTTGCATTAAAAATGATTTTTTACAATAAGGATAGGGTGGAGTTGAAGTCAAGTCCTACAAATAAGGATGATGTAGAGAAGATAAATCTAGGCAATGAGCATACACCTATAGACATATACATTGGAAAGAAGCTTACCCCAAAGATCAGATCAGACTTAATAAATTTGTTGAGAAAATATAGGCATGTGTTTTCTTGGTCATATGATGACCTTAAAGCATATAGAGAAGACATTTTTCCAGCATGAAGTACCCTTGAAGCTAGATGCAAAGCTATTTAGGCAAATACAATAGCCTATAAACCCAATGTTGGATCCAAAAATGAAGGAGGAATTAATGAAGTTGAGTGATGTAGTGATTATAAAACCAATTAGGCATTCTACGTGGGTGTCAAATTTGGTTCTTGTAAGAAAGAAGAATGGTAACATTACACATTGTGTGGATTTTAGAAATTTAAATGTGTCATCATTAAAAGATAATTATGACTTGCCTAACATGGATACATAATTACAAAAGGTAATAGGAAATGAATTGCTCTCTATGATGGATGGGTTTTTAGGATATAATCAAGTGAAGGTCAAAGAAGAAGAGCATTATAAGACAACCTTTACAACTCCATGGGGAACATATGTATATGCACGAATGTCGTTTGGATTCACAAATGTTGGAGCTACTTTCCAAAGGGATATGGATGTAGCCTTTGATGGTTTAATTGATTTCATTTTGGTTGTTTATCAAGACGATTTGACAACATACTCTAAGAGAGTAGAAGAACATTGTAACCATCTTGAAAATATTTTCTTAAGAGCCTTAGAATATGGTATATCACTCAATCCTAAGAAATGTCATTTTGGAGTTACAAAAGGTAAATTATTAGGACATGTTGTTTCAAAGGATGGGGTAAGGATAGATCCTAAAAGAATAGATTCAAAAAATAAGATTGAAATACCTAAACATGTAAAGGCTATTCAATAATTCTTTGGTCAAATTAATTTTGTTAGAAGATTTATCTCAAATTTTGTAGAAATTGTGAAGCCAATTGTAAAAATGCTTAAAAAAGGAGCTGAGGTTAAATAGACAAATGAAGCTTTAGTAGCATTTGCAAATATTAAAAGGGTAATAAAAGAAGCCCTTATGCTTAAACCTTTGAATTTTTCAAAACCCTTTCAAGTTTGTTATTTTTCTTCTTATCGTACAATAGCAACTATCATGCTATAGAAGAAGAATGAAGGATATGAGCAGTCTGTAGCATTTTTTAGCAAGACTCTATAAGAAGGAGAATTGAATTATGACATCAATGAACAATATTCGTATGTATTGATCAAGGCTATCAAATATTTTAGACCATACTTGGTTGGGGAAAGTGTGGTGGCATATGTACCAAATGTTGTAGTGAAAGATATATTCAAACAATAGAGACTACTGGTCGGAGATGCAGATGGATAAATAAAATTCAAGAATTCAACATCGATATCCAAATCACCAAGTTTTTAAGGGGTCAAGGTCTTACAAAACTCATGGAAAATTCCAATTTAGAAACTTAGCTCAAGTAAATTAGGTAGAGTTGGAGTATTCAGAGGTAAGTATTGAACAATGCCCATGGTATAAGGATGTTGTTTATTATTTGAGACATATGAAATTCCATGAAGGTCTTATTGATAACCATTAGAGAACAATAAAGTTCCAGACAACTAGGTATGTATTAATCCAAGGAGATTTGTATTGAAAAAATAGAGATGGTGTCTTATTGTTTTTTTTTTAGATCTGTATTAGGCAGTTGAAATCCTCAAGGAATTTCATGAAGGATTTTGTGGAGGAAATTTCTCAGCAAAAACTATAGCGCATAAGATCTTGCATGTTGGATACTATTGGCCTCAAATTTTCAAAGATTTCCATTCATATGTTAGAAAATGTGAGCCATGCCAAAATTTTTTAGGAAAGTTGAAATATGATGGGGATTTACCTTTCAGACCCCTACACACCGAGGACACTTTCCAGATGTGGGGTGTTGATTTCATTGGTGAGATTACTGATAAATCAAGTCGTCACTGATGGATTCTAGTAGCACATACTACTTTACAAAATGGGTTAAAGCAATACCAACCAGGCAGGCTACAAGTAAAGTGGTAATCAAATTCCTAATGGAGAACATTCTAACCAGGTCGGGGTTCCTTATAATCTTGTGGTAGACAATGGGATGTGTTTTAGATCGAAATATTTTTTTGATTTATGTGATTCCTATGGAATTACCTTGTCTTATTCTTCACCTTACCATCCACAAGGAAATGGATAGGAAAAATCTAGAAATAAAAACATCCTAAAAATAATCAAAAGGATGCTAGATAGTAATAAAAGAGCTTGGGATTCAAAGCCAAATTTATCATTATGGGCTAATAGAATTATTGTCAAGAAATCTACAGGATTTTCTCCATATGAATTGGTCTATGAGAAGGAAGCTAGATTTCTTTTGAGTAATTTGCTTCCAGTATACAAGTTTGTCACATAGGAACAACTCGAGGACATAAATTTTATGGAGGAAAGGATTGAACAATTGATAGAATTGGATGAGGTCAGAAGAGAGGCTCAAGAAAGGAATAACATAAAGCAAAAACAAGTGAATTTGTTGCGGTATCATCTTAAAATGGAAGCACTTCCATCTTGGTAGGTTTAGCACCCTCTTTTAGTGCATTTATCATGATAAACTTACATTTAGGATGTATTTTGCACTTGATTCCTTCATTCTAGGTGAAATTAGGGTTAGGATCTTGAGGATTATCCTTAATTTTTGTCCTCTATGGCTCTATTTTCTAGGTAGGACTTAGGCATAGGTCCTCTTGGCCTTCATCATATTCATCATAAGACTTTGTGCCTCTCTCTAGCACTCTGCCCAGTTCTGTTATCATTTCTAGGTCTTCGGGCACCCCTAGAACCTCCTATTTCCTATTCTGGCTAGATCTGGACCCCTGGGTCAAGGTCGAGGTTGACCCTGACCTAGGTTAGAGTCGAGGCTATCTCTGACCTAGGTCAGAGCTGAGGTCATCTTTGACCTCCTTCAAGATTCGATCCCCCTTTTCAAATTTTGGTCCCAAAGGGCCCCAAAATCAATGTCGGGCTTTCGGATCCGAATGCGGAAGGGTTTTAATTTGAAATTCATTTAATTCTTTTCCCTCCTTAGTTGGTTATTGTGATTGGACCATAATTCGAGGTGAAATTTGAATTATGGGTCCTCACATTACTCTAGGAGCCTCACCTTGAAACCTCTATATAAAGACTCTCATTTGCCTTCATTTTCACAACAAGGACATCAAGCAAGACCAAGCAATTTCATGAGCAAGGATCCATCAAGGAGACTTAGTTGATTAAAGCAAACAAGCAATAGTGAAGTGAAGATGCAAGATTGCAAGAGGATGATATAGAAGATCAAGCCATTGTTGATATCAAGCATTTTTGTGAGCACACCATTGTGAACATCTATTTGGAGCAAGAGAGAGATCCTTTTTTCCTTGATACAATCATGGGGTAGCAATTATAGATTATGAGTTTGATGAGAATACTTTAGCCTTGGGGGCTTGGTATGATTTCTTGTCTTATTCAAATCTATGCATTGCTTTCTCATATATATTCATGCTAGGGTTTCAATCTAGAGGATTAGATCTTGGCATTACACATTCAATACACACACATATTCTATTACATCTGGCTATTCATGGAGGTGGAGACCACCAAAATGAGGGTTTGAATAAGGCAAAACCCCATATAGCCAACCCAAAACACCATTTTTAGATATCTACAGTCACTGTTTTGAGAATTGAAGTGCAGATCTGAGTATCCTTTTCGTCAAACTTTTGGGATCTATGAACAAAAATTTTGTCAGAGCTGTTTTGGGTCAAGGACGACCTTCACTAAGGGGTAAGATTGTGCCTTGCTATCTGGGTCAAAGTCGACTTGCTTCTAGAGAGACAAAACTTTTCTGGGTTTTCTCTATTACGATTTTCTGGTCCCAAATCTGGTTGCAAAATTTCCTGAGATTGTACACAGGCATCAGAAAATAGGTATTTCCAGATTAATTCCATCATGAGGTATGTATCTTATCTTATTTGATTTCAAGCATTTCCAGATTTACATTACTTATTCAATTCCAACTCAAAATACAAATGAATAGTGGGAATGTTATATGCATTATTAAAGCTCCATTTTCCACCTATTCATTTTGGTGAACCCGTTTATGACAACTCTTTCTTTTTGGTGTTAGATTTAGATCTTGCAAGTTTATAAGGTTAGATTTCTTGCATTTATATTTCAAAAATAATTTTTTTTTTGCAAAATATCTTCAAAAATACAAAAACATTTACTTTTTCATGCTTTTAGTATTTATTTGTATTCAACTTGTATGATTCTTGGTTTGAATACTTTAATGAGGCTTTTATTGTACAAGAGGATAGATTCCCTATTGAGGTACATGGTAGTGAGGATAAAAATTGTCCGGATAAGATCTCCATTGATCCTATTCCTATTTCACTCTCCTCCACAACCTCTCCAATTAGCCTTTACCATAAGGTGTGTGCATGGTTACCTTCATGTCCCACTGTTTGCAACATTGATAAACCTAAAATGATATATCCTACACCTTTGATGATGGTAAAAGGATGTCCTCGCGTAACGATTAAGGGTAAACCTAGAGATCCTTTGGATTTCTTTGATAACACTGATTCTGTTTCACATGCTTATCGCACATGGAATAACCCTCAGCCTACTGTTCTGGTTTCTTTACTACCTTCTCAACCTATGCTTCCTCAAGCTCCTAGGTTTCTTTCTACCTTTAAGGAGTACGACTTAGTTGACCAATTACGTGCTACTCCTGCTAAGATATCTTTATGGGAATTACTTCAAACTTCTCCCACATATCATGAGGCATTGCAAAAAGCTTTATCCACTCTTCCTGCTTTGCCTACTAATCAAGAATATTCATTCTATTTTAGATTGCATGCATACTATGCCTTCTGTACCTCCTATTGTATTTTATGATAAAGATTTACCTTCTCCTAAGGTGCAAAATCAATATGATGCTCTTATGGTTGTTGTCTCTATTAACCAGAGTATCATTTGAAGAACGTTAATTGATAACAGATCTGGGCTTAATGTTTGCAACATGGATATGCTTAAGGCAATTAAGGCGGATCCTCACAACTATTCAACCTGATAATGTCCCTATACGTGAATTTGATAATATTGCAAAGAGAACTTTGGGCATTATTACCTTACCTGTTAAAGTTGGTCCAGTTATTCTAAATACACCCATTCAAGTTATGCCTGAACCTCTCAATTATAACCTTCTTTTAGGAAGACCTTGGTTGCATACTATGCATGCAGTTCCTTCTACTCTTCGTCGCAAGGTTAGGTTCATCTATAACACCTTAATGTATACATTACATGCGGATGATGCGCCAAATCCTTGCCTAAATGAAGAATATGCTAAAATCTTTGAGCCTCTCCAACCAAGCAAAGAGATTGAAAAACAACCCGAGATAAAACAATCTGAGATACAACAACTAGAATCTCCATCTTCTTCTTTGACTGAGGATGATTGGGGGACGTTGGATTTTAATCCCACCTTCATTGGAGAATATAAGGTCTCTGATTTAGAATTCATGAAGAAACAAAGTGAATTTGAGAAACAATTTTTTACTCCTTCCCTACTTTCTGAGGAATTAAAAAGTAATTTTGTTGTTGCCTCGATTGAAGAAATGATTGAAACAATAAAGCCTAATTGTTATGATATTGTGACATATGCCGCTCCTTGGACTCCATCTGATATGGCTAATAGATATGGTTCTGGTTATCATCTCCTTAAGAAGTTAGGATTTAATGGGAAAGGATGTGGTAAATATGAGCAAGGTATACAAGTGCCTTTAGATAATGACATTTATGATCATACGTATGGATTAGAATTTAATCCTTATAGACAACCATTGGTTTTTCCTCCTAATGTTAATCAAAGATGTAGTGGATAGTTGAAATTGGTTAACCCACTCCTCATTGACATTAATCAAACACCTAGTTTGGATATTTTTCCTGAAGAGGAAGCCTTAATTGATTTTTTAGGGGTTTATGAGGATTTACCTAAGTTTCATCACAAACGATGGAAGCCTTATTGTTTAAGTACTGATGCTTATTTTGGAGAACATGATATTCTTCCTTTACCGATGGATCCTCCGATACGAAGTGATTTGTTAATAACTGAGACTGTTGATATTCAAATGGATGAGAACGATATTGAAAAGATGATAAAGATTGGGAAATGTTTGATTCAGGATGAACGTGATCAGTTGGTTTCCCTTTTACTTGAATTTAAGGATATTTTTGCTTGGACATATTCGGATATGTGGGGTATAGATTCTAAGATCGTTACTCATAATATTGTTTTAAAACCTGTGAAGCAAAAAATTTGAAATATGAATCCACGAATTGCTTTACTAACTTTAAAACTTAAATTGAAAAGTTATTGGATTCTGGATTTATCCATTCTATTGATTACTCAGATTGGATTTCAAACATTGTGCCTATTTCAAAAGGAGAAAATAAGATAAGGATGTGTACCAATTTTAGAGACTTGAACAAGGCATCCTTAAAGCATGATTTCCTGTTACCTAACATTGATATGATTGTGGATTCAACAACAGGTCATGCCTTGTTATCTTTTATGAATGGTTTTTCTGGATATAATCAAATTTTTATCCCTCTTGAAGATCAATTCAAGACCGCATTTATAACACCTTGGGAAAGATTTTGTTGGGTCATGGTGCCTTTTGGATTAAAAAATGCGGGAGAAACTTATCAACGAGCTATGACTTTGATTTTTCATGATTATATTCATAAGATTCTTGAAGATTATGTGGATGATATCTTAGAAAAATCTATACAAAGAGAAGATCATGTTACTATTTTACGACAAATATTTGAAAGGATTAGAAGTTACAACATGAGATTGAATCCTAGGAAATGTGTTTTTGGAGTGGACTTTGGTAAATTATTAGGATTTATAATCTCTAAGCGAGGCATAGAAGTAGATACTGAAAAGATTGAAGCTATTGTTAATATGCCTCCTCCTAAGAATATTTCTTAGTTACAGAGTTTACAAGGAAAAATACAAGCTATTCATTGCTTTATTTCTAATCTAGTTGATCAAACCATCTCTTTTACTTCCTTGCTTAGAAAGGATACCACTTTCTCTTGGAATGATGAATGTAAACAAACTTTTGAACAATTTAAGGAGTATCTTGCAAATCCTCCTATCTTGCAACCAGCTAAATTTGATAAACCGTTTCATTTGTATACCTCATCAACTTCGAAAGCCATGAGTGCGCTGTTAGCTCAAAATGATAATAATGATAAGGAAAGACCTGTGTATTACATTAGTTGTACTTTACTTTATTATGAAACAAGATACATAGATTTGGAAAGACAATGCTTAGCTGTAGTTTATGCATGCCAGAAACTCAGGCATTCTCTTATAAATGTTAAAGTCAATGTGATTGTTAAATTTGATCCTTTGAAACATCTTTTCTCACAAACTGATCTCTCTGGCCATCTGGAAAAGTGGGTGATGTTACTTACAGAATTTGACCTTAATTTTATTTCTCAGAAGTCTATTAAGGGACAAGCTTTAACAGATTATTTAGCTGAAGCTCCTTGTCCTCATTCTGATACATGTTCTACTTCAATAGAATTCCCTGATGACAATATTCTAGCTATTCAACATGATGATATTTGGGAATTATATTTTGACAGGTCTAAATGTAAGACAGGGTCTGGTGTTGGTATTATCTCGATTCCTCCTACGAAAAAGTCAATCCCTTTATCATACAAATTAACCTTTCCTTGTACTAATAACATTGCGGAGTATGAAGCTCTTATAGCTGGCCTACGAGTAGCTTCATCCCTTAACATCAAACACTTGCAAATATATGGAGATTCACAATTGATTGTTGAACAAATTAAAGGAGGTTATCAAACTAAGAATGATCAAATGACACAATATATAGATTTAGTTCTTGATGTGCTTTTGCAATTCTCTTCTTATATGATTCAAACCTTACCTAGGAAAGATAATCGACATGCGAACGCCATGGCAAGCACAACTTCTTTGGTTTGTCTTGAGAATAATGTTGAAAAATTTCAATTTACTATAAAAACTCTTGAAAACCCTACAATTTCTAAAAAGATTACTTGTAATTGTTTCAATTTGCATTCGGATGAATGGTATTCTCATATTTTTCATTTCTTGAAAGATGGTACTTTTCTTGAATCAACAATAAGGAACATGCGTAATTGTATTAGGAAGCTTGTAGCACGTTATATCATTCTAGGAATTACACTTTACAAACGCTCTTATGAAGGATTACTATTAAGATGTCTCAATAGAACTGAAATCTCAGTAGCTTTGGTAGAAGCTCATTCTGGTTCTTGTGGGGGAAATTTTGGTGGAAAATCCCTAGTTA
This sequence comes from Chamaecyparis obtusa, assembly GCA_027943335.1. NCBI lineage: Eukaryota > Viridiplantae > Streptophyta > Pinopsida > Cupressales > Cupressaceae > Chamaecyparis > Chamaecyparis obtusa. Next base: position 2,646,141 of record BSBK01003299.1, read on the forward strand.
ATAAATTGCTTAGAATGGGATATTATTGGCAAACAATGGAACAAGATTCTTTCATGTTTGTTAAAAAATGTCCTCAATGTCAACAACATAGTAATTTGATTCATGCTCCTGCTTGTGAGCTTCGTAATCAAGTTTCTCCAAGGCCTTTTAGTATTTGGGGTTTTGACGTTATTGGAAAAATCTTACCAGCTTCTTCTCAAGGACATACTTACATCTTGATTGCTACAGATTACTTCACGAAGTGGGTTGAAGCTGTCCCTCTTTGTTCAATGACTGCAAATGTTATTTGTGATTTCATCCTTAACAATATCATAACAAGATTTGATATACCTTCAACGATAGTTTCAGATAATGGCACCTCTTTTAAAAACAAAGAAGTCACAAAATTCTTGGAGAAATATTGAATTCAACATAGATTTTCAACTCCTTATTATCCTCAATCTAATGGTCAAGATGCAGCATCAAATAAAATCACTGAACAAATCCTGAGAAAAATAGTTAACAAGCATGCAAAAGATTGGCATACTCAATTAACCTATGCTTTATGGGCTTATAGGACTAGTGTTTGTACTACCACGAGTACTTCTCCTTACAATCTTGTCTATGGTGCTGATGCTATTATGCCTTTGGAATTAGAAATACCTTCTTTACATGTTTCATTTCATGGGATAATCGACAAGGATACTTTTCAGGAACAACGCTTACAAGAGCTAGAAATGTTGGATGAACAACAAATACATGCATTAGAACATATACAAGCTTATCATAAATCTCTTCAGAAGCAATATAATCATAAGGTAATTGAACGAACATTTTTGGTTGGTGATTTAGTCCTATATGAGAATCAATGAAATGTGAATGCTTTACCTGGTGAAAAAGGAAAGTTTAGCCCTAATTGGCTTGGACCTTTTGTTGTCATTGAAGAGTTTGGTTCAGGTGCTTATAAACTTGCTGATATGGATGGTGTTTCTTTTAAGGAACCTATTAATATTATGCATCTCAAACGTTATTATCCTTAATTTCATTCATTCTTTCCTTGTACATTTATGTATTCCTTATAAAGTTTGTTTTATAGGTTATGTAGTTCTAGCAAAATTACATATTGAATATATTTATGCACCTTATTTTCTTTCTGTTAAGTTTTATATTGATGAAAGCATAGTAATCAAACATAGAACTAATTAGTAGAGAAATTTTTTCATTCATCAAAGGTTTTTCAAGTTCTGATACATATGTGGCCCATGGCCCTATTTATCACTGCGTCTATCACTAAGCTCTGATGGCCGATGGCTTCCAGATCTCTTTGGCCTATGGTAGGAAGATGTAGATCTGTGTGTTTGGGTGTGGCTCCTTGATATGATCATACCATGCGAGCACCCTCGGGAACTCTGTAACTCAGCTATCAGCTTCTCCTCTCTTTCTCTATACAGCCTCAGCTCTCGCTGTACACATGCAAAGATATCGGCATGCCTACCGAGATCTCTGTAGCCAAGAGAGGATTCTTGCCATCTCGCTGGTAGTCGGTAGGATATACATGTATCCTTCAAAACCTCAAATACAAAGCTCCTCCACACTGCTACGCTAGCTTTAGAATGAAATTACATTTATCAAAATAGTGCTTTTTCAAATCAAGTTGCATATTTAATCAAATCTCATATTTCATACCTAGGTCACCCTCTTGGATGTCACTAAAGTGTCTAGATGGTGGGGGCATGGAGTGACTACTCCCTCCACGCTCATTATGTCTAGGCCTCTCCGGTGGTGTCTCTGTGTGGGCGTGTGGAGGCCATCGTGATATCAGTGGTGATGCATGAAAAATGTGTACATCTGCACTAGTATCACTAGCTGGGGGCATCTCCTTTGCTCTCTCTTCTTCTCTCTCCTCCTCCATGGGTTCTCCCTCAAAGATCTGCTCCTCCTCATCTTTGAGATCCTCATCCTCTTCCATTGTACCACTATTCCGATGAGTCCTCTATGAATGGCCTAGATCACCTGTAGGATAATCCTCAGGGAAGATGGAGCGGGTCCCCTACAAAATCCAATACCTGATGTAATCTCATCTCATGCTTGAATAGGTCACATTTGGTGGTACCTATGTATCCTTTGTCTCATCTACATCACTATCCTCTATGTTTTCTATCGATGGTCGACGTATGTCGTCGGGTCTTTGATAGTACCTCATCGAATATACATAACAAGGTATTGCTCTGGGGACTCCCTGTAACACGCCGAACTATCTCATCACTCGATCATAATAGTATGGCATCACTATATGATTTTGATGACCCTCCAACAGCTTCTACCATTGTGAATGTCTCATCTGGAATCATGTATCTGGCCATTCTGTCATCTGGTAGTAAGGTCTCCATATCACCTCTGTGCCCGGAATGCGGTCTAGGCATACCCTCTAATAGAGGATATCTCTGAACTGCCAGGCATCTCTCAGAGGATAAGCAAAGACTCTCGATGTACTTGCATCTACCATCACTAGAGCACCATGTGGATGTGTACATGCAAAATGCTCAAACAACTAAATCTACAAGAGTGTGCATATCGAAAGACTCTCTCTGATATCTCACTAGTTGACATAGCTCATGGTGTAGCTGGGCTAACATGTTGCGACCCCATGAGAACATGGTCCTCTCGCTCTCCATCCTCTGTATAAGATGGGTAAGAGGTGTAGAAAATATGGTACCCTTTGAGTTGGGTAACACTGTGTGCGAGTGATTTACACCTTCATGAAATAACAAGATTTAAAAGACAATTACACTATTCAAAGCAAACTAATCTAAATAATGCACAATTAATCTAAATATCTCATGGATCTCTAAAATAAAGTGGTAAATGAGGCTCTCAGCTATGATCCTCACTAGTGACACTCTAAAGATGAGAATTAAGCTATATGATATGCAAATTTAGATCTATTCTATCAAATTCTAGCTCTATTTGATGAACAATCTACTATGATCAAAGCAATTTAAGCTAATTAGCAATGAAAAATGATAAGTGAGTGATGTGGATGCAAATTGCAAGAGCTTTGCTACAATTCAAAGATATGGAATAGATGATTTATGCTTCTAAATGCCTTCAATATATAAGATTTTCCCAAGGGTAGGGGGTAGAGTGAGATAACCATGGTTATGCTTGGGTAAGGTCAATTGGCTTTGCTTTGTCCATAAATGGGGGGACAAGGAGGGGACAATCATTTAAATGGTTTCAAAAGGCTGGACCATTTCAATAAAAGTGAGTGATTTGTGTCCATTTTGTCTCCAATTTGCTTTGTTCAAGGAAATTATGACTTATTAATTAATTAAAGTAATTAAATTTAGCCATGAAGGGTAAGATGTTCATTTTGATTTTTGCTTTCAACAACTATGTCATTAATTGAATTTAATCAATTTGTAGTGTTTTTCCCCTTTTCAAGCTTTATTTAATCATTTAATCATTTAATTGAATTTTCCTTTGATTTAAATTGTCTTTGTTCCATTTATTGATTTTTCATGCTATTTTGATGATTTTATGCACCTTTTGATTGATTTAAGCCTTTTGCCAATTTTTCGTGTCTACAAACACAACCAAGGATACTATGCAAAGCATCACTCTTTGTACCAAAGGTGTAGGGCCTGACAGTGTGGATGGCAAAAGGACCTAATCTGATCGGGCTCGCATCTTTGGAACCCGTCCCAAGCAATACTCTTTATCTGCAAGGATCTCCTCAAAAACTCATTGTGCTCTAGGTCTGACAGTCGCACATCGGACTGGAAGCCGCAAGATCCTGTAGACATCCTCAAGTGTCATTGTAATCTCTCCTAAGGGAAGATGGAAGGAGCATGTATCCTCATCCCACCTCTCTATCAGAGCCAATAGCATGGCTCGGTGTAGCCTGATCTATGGTAGGACTGCTACCCAGTACAGTCCTATGTCTCTCAATAGCTGCATCTCATCCTCACTGAGCTCAGACAGTCTCTCTCTGACGATCACTAGCAACTCTCCAAAGGGGTTCTCTCAGAGATAGACCATGTCCTATAAGCACAAACAAACATCATATCAGCATTCTACATCATCAAATTTGCAAATCCAACTTGACTAGGTCAAGGTCAACCTCAGTTAGGTTAGAGTTGACCTTCCTAGGTCAGGGTCGACCTTGTTGGGTCAAGGTTGACCTCATCCTAGATTAGGTGGAGACCTTCCAGTTCATGTCGACCTTCTTGGGTCAAGGTCAACATAACTGGGTTAGGGTCAAGCTTTAAGGGTCAGGGTTGACCTTGCCTACAAAAATTAAGAATTTGTGAAATACAAAAACCAATAACAACAAACTCACCTCAGGAAGCGACTGTTCGGTAGCCATGCACTATTTGAGGAGCTCCATGCACGTCACTCAAAGTTCTTCTCTCCTTGACATCTTGCTTTCTCTCTTCGAATCTACAAATGGTAAGAATGAGTAAGTATGACTTCCTTTTCCTTATTTATAGTTAAAATTAGGGTTTTGTTAGGGTTTCTCTTAGGGTTTACTCATGATAAATTCGGATTTCCTTCCTTATGCATTTAGATAGACATTCACTCTTTTCATCATAACTTGAGTTCGGTAACTGATTTTTCAGTGCCGTTAGTGGCATTGGAATTGTGATTCAGATACCTAACTTCTTGAATCATTTTAGGAAGGCTAGGAATCATTTTAATTGGTTTAGGAAAGGAATTTTCAACAAAATTAATATCTAGTGTATAAAGTTATCCTTATCACCTTGTTTCACCCTTCAAAAGTAGAAAGCTGAAATAGGGGGGGCATAAGGGGCTTTATGAACTTCTCAAGTTGTCATATAGTAAGATGTAGGTGATTTGTGATTTTCATTAACCTTGTGTATTGTAGGTTCTAACAGTTTTCTGCAGGATCTTTACATCAAGGAGTTGGTTATATCCTTTTTATTTACTATGATGTTTTCTTACTTTAGCTTGCATATTCACGTAGTGTCATATCTAAGATAAAGTGGGGGCTAAATGTATCATCTTAAAATGGAATTACTTCCATCTTGGTAGGTTTAGCACCCTCTTTTAGTTCATTTATCATGATAAACTTGCATTTAGGATGCATTTTGCACTTGATTCCTTCATTCTACGTGAAATTAGGGTTAGGATCTCGAGGATTCTCCTTAATTTTCCTCCTCTATGGATCCATTTTCTAGGTAGGACTTAGGCATAGGTCCTCATGGCCTTCATCATATTCATCATAGGACTTGGTGCCTCTCTCTAGCACTCTACCCAGTTCTGTTATCATTTCTAGGTCTCAAGGCACCCCTATAACCTCCTATTTCCTATTCTGGCTAGATCTAGACCCCTAGGTCAAGGTCGAGGTCGACCCTAACCTAGGTCAGAGTTGAGGTTATCTCTGACCTAGGTCAGAGCTAAGGTCATCTTTGACCTCCTTGAGGATTTGATCCCCCTTTTCAAATTTTGGTCCTGGAGAGCCCTGAAATCAATGTTGGGCTTTTGGATTCGAATGCAGAAGGGTTTTAATTTGAAATTCATTTAATTCTTTTCCCTCCTTAGTTGGTTATTGTGATTGGACCATAATTCGAGGTGAAATTTGAATTATGGGTCCTCACATTACCCTAGGAGCCTCACCTTGAAACCTCTATATAAAGACTCTCATTTACCTTCATTTTCACAATAAGGACATCGAGCAAGACCAAGCAATTTCATGAGCAAGGATCCATCAAGGTGACTTATTTGATTGAAGAAAGCAAGAAATAGTGAAGTGAAGATGTAATATTGCAAGAGGATGATATAGAAGATCAAGCCATTGTTGATATCAAGCATTTTTGTGAGCACACCATTGTGAACATCTATTTGGAGCAAGAGAGATATCCTTTCTTCCTTGATCCACCATTATCAATATTCAAGCATTCAAAGATAAAATCATGGGGTAGCAATTATAGATTATGAGTCTGATGAGAATACTTTAGCCTTGGGGGCTTGGTATGCTTTCTTATCTTATTCAAATCTATGCATTGCTTTCTCATACATATTCATGCTAGGGTTTCAATCTAGAGGATTAGATCTTGGCATTACACATTCAATACAAACACATATTCTATTACATCCAACTATTCATGGAGGTGGAGATCACCAAAATGGGGGTTCGACTAAGGAAAAACCCTATATAGCCACCCCAAAACACCATTTTTAGATATCTACAATCACTGTTTTGATAATTGAAGTGTAGATCTGGGTACCCTTTTCGTCAAACTTTTGGGATCTGCAAACAAAATTTTCATCGGAGCTATTTCGGGTCAAGGACGACCTTCAATGAGGGGTAAGATTATGCCTTGGGGTAAGATTGTGCCCCGCTATTTGGGTCAAAGTCGACCTGCTTCCAAAGAGATAAAAGTTTTCTGGGTTTTCTCTGTTGCGGTTTTTTGGTCCTGGATTTGGTTGCAAAATTTCTTGAGACTATACACAAACATCAGAAAATAGGTATTTCTAGATTAATTCCATCATGAGTCATGTATCTTATCTTATTTGAGTTCTAGCATTTCCATATTTACATTACTTATTCAATTCCAACTCAAAATACAAATGACTAGTGGGAATGTTAGATGCATTGTTAAAGCTCCATTTTCCACCTATTTAGTTGCATGACAAGAGATCTCACAATAGAATTTTTAAAGTTGGCAATTGGGTGCTAAAGTGGAATGCTAAAGATCAAGACAAAGAGAAGCATGGAAAATTTGAAGCACTATGGCTAGGACCTTATATTATAATGGACAAAGGAGAAGAAAATTCTTATTTCTTATAGAGTACTGAAGGAGAAGTTAAAGAATTCCTAGTACATGCCCAATACCTTAAGAATTTCTTCTCTTAGAAGAAACATGGAGTATCATTTTGTTTTCTTTTTGTTTCTTTCATTTCTTCCTGTTTAGCCTTTTGGTCTACTCTCCAGAGATAACTAGGATTTCACTATGTCCATGTAGCAAGTGAGAAAAATCAGGTGGTAGTGAGGATAGACTTATTCGATAATTCAAGTCATAAAGAGGATTTTCTTGTGGAGTCCAATATCCTATATCGAGAAAAATATTGTTTCAAATAAGTTTTAAATGTGATGTATTGATTGATGGATACATTTTAAAATGGAATCAGTTGTTGGGACCCATTTTCCCTAAGCATCAAACAATATGGAACTTCAAATAAGTAAATATGGTTGAGTAACAATGGCTGAGGTTCTTCAAAATGTGTTGGGGCTGCTTCACTTGATGTGTCAAATAAGATACTATGTCGAATAACCTAGCCAAAAGAAAAATGATACACAAGTTATTCGATTGCTAAAGCAGTCGGGATTTGTGTTGAGCCCCTCTAATTCCCAATGAATACATCAACATGAATTTTGGCAATAAGAGTTTAAGTCCTTATTTTCTTGGGGTGCTAGTGATAAAAAATGGAAGCAGAGTAAGTGAAATACTAAAATTTTGATGTGAAGATTGGGGCCCATGCACTATGTGCGGAGAATTGATGTTTGGGGTGCTAATAATCAGAATTGGAAGCAGAGTAAGGGAAATCCAAAAATTTTGAAAGAAGAAGGGTTTGAGCAATGACATCATGTCGAGTAACATTTACCATTGGGTAAGCTGAAAAGGCGGTTGGTGAAGGATAAGTTTATTCAATAGTGGGTGAAACAACAAAATACACATGCGACAGTTGCCCATAGGATGGTATGACTCATCGAGTAAGGCATCATTTCGAACAATTTTGAGTCAAAGAAACATGAAGCATTATTTTTTTGAAGGCACTAGAGCAATCATGAATAGAAGCATAGCAGTGTGATTTCTGAATTCTAAGAATAAAAACTTGTAGACAATTAGACGGTAATTTTGCATGTCTGGGGTGATCGATGGCGAGTTCCCGTGATCCTGCAAACTAGAGGCTTGAGGATAGAAAATAAACATGGGATCGTGACACATAGTAGATTAGCTGGTGGGATCGGTGATGGGTCTCAAGTGGTATGGTGATAGGTGTTAGACGCTTGTAATCCCGCAGTCTGGAATGATGAGGAAGGGGAAAGTGCCTGGGATCAGGAGGTGATGCCACATGGAAAGATCGACCAATGTGTGATGATGCAACAATATGCATAGGTGGAACTGAAATGGTGTCTAGGTGGTGGACAGGTGGATTGGCGAATGAATCAGAGGTTGCCACGTGGCATTCAAGCTATGGTTGACCAAATGAAGTTTGAAGTAGGAAATTCAAAATTGAGGGTTTCTATAAAATAGGGATTGCTAGCATTAGAAGGGAGACCTGAAGGACAAAGATCCATAGATGAAAGAATGCTAGAGTTTCATTGCTAGTTCCTTAGATGTTTCCCATGCCAATGGTTTAGAGTTGGAAGGAGCCATTTCATAGATGGAACACCTGCTCATGTTGGAGAATGCAATCGAGGATGCCATTCACGATGCTGACACCTATGATTCATAAAATTACTTGGATCATATTTGGAAAGGTGGGGAATTGCTTGGGGATTAGTCTTTTTTTTCAAAATTTTATGTTAAATATTTTCTTTTTGTAGTTAGTCCTTTCATGTCCTTTTTGTTCAGTTAATGTCCAGTTAGATTATTTTGTTTAGTTATCAGTTAGGAGCAGTTGTGTCATTTCAATGAAGGGGTATGCCCTTTCATTTTGAAAAATAAATCCTCGTTTATGTATAGGGGATCAATTTAGGAGGGAGGGAATATTGAATACATTTTATATACAATGCATTTTGGTCATGTCTCTTGAAGATGCATGGTTGGAGAAGGACAACTACACAATTTGTATTCAATCAAATTTAATCATGCTTATTTCAATATAATTCCAGATGTCCTTTCATTCCTGTTGGTACTTGTCTTCATTTAATTTGAACAATTCTCTGTGATATTCTATTTCATTTAGATGCTTCAATGTGCTATCTTATGCAATAATAATTTCAATTAGTTTCAGTTCGACCATCAGTTTGAAGATTGGTTGTCAAGGCTTCACTCTGTCTTATTGGTCTTTCATAAAGAAGTTAAAATCCATAAGATAATTGTAACATAACATTTAAATTATTATGCATATAGATGCCTTTGGGGTGATGGTCTTACTTGAGAAGTAAGTTGTTAAAACTGTCTCATAGGGTTATATGTAGGGTCATTTTAAATTTTATTGATAATACACTACAAAGGATAAAGACACTAGTCTAATATTGATTTAAGGTGATTTAATAAAGCATCTTCGGGGCATTTCTTGTTAATAATAATATTTATAATTTACAACTCATTTACACAACAAAACATTTATACATTATTATAAAGCATTCTTTCATAAGCATTTTTTTATAGCATTCTTTCAGCATTCAGATTCCAGTTGTTGTTGTATTTACAATTTGATCTGCCTCAAGAATTCACATTCCATCTTGAAGATCACTGAAGCTTCACATACATTTCTATCTACTATAAAAAGCCTTGAAACATGAAGTTTGGTTAAGGTATAGACCCACCCGCCTTGGTTCTGCAGGGCCTAAAGTGTATGGGATGAAGATCATAATCAATCACTCATTTTCATTGGTCAAGTCAACTGGAAAATCACATAATTAAGTAGGTAATCTCATGAATAGGATTTCTAATCTGATGATTTGGGAACCAACATAAGCTAAATAAAGGTACTAAAAAATACAAAGATATGTTAGCCCTTAAATGTTTAAGATGTGGAAATATTGGTCATTTGGCTACTAGTTGTCCGAAGAAAGGTCCTAGGTAGAAGTTTAAGAAGTTCAATAAGAAAGATTACTATGTTAATGAATATGTGAGTATTTCAAATGTTGAGTTAGAAATATGGGATTGTTTATTCTATGTTGAAGAAGAAGAGGAACCTAGATTTGATATTTCTAGCATTTGCTCAGAAATTGATGATAATTCTAAGACTACTTTGTGTGTTAGAAGAAACATGAATGAATGCTTGAGTGATTGTGGTTTTTCAAATCATGACTGGTGATAAAATTTTTTTTGGAACACATGAGAAATATGATGGTGCACTTGTTAGATTTGGTGATGATAAGGAAACATATATTGTTGGTAGAGGTTCTATTACATTTGATGGGAAGAATAATAGTGACAAAGTTTACTATATGAAGAGTTTGTGTTATAATCTTCTGAGTGTTATACAGATATGTGGAAATGGCTATGATGTTTTGTTCAAGAATGAAGGATGTGAGATTCAGAAGAGATTTAGAATAGTGATTATAGTTGGAAAATGGACAAGGAGGAACATGTATCAACTTGAAGTAGCTACAAAAGAATGTATTATCTCAGATTGATGATAATTGGCTCTAGCACTGAAAGATGTGCCACATCAATTTTGACAATTTGGTAAGAATAAGTTCATCATGTGCTATAAGAGATTTACCTAGATTATGCAAACTAGACAATGTTATATGTAAAGGATGTTAGGAAGGAAAGAAAAGAAGAGAGTCATTCAAGGAAAAATATTATTCATCTACTGGTTTACTAGATCTAGTGCACACTGACCTATGTGGTCCTACCAAAATAAGGAGTTTACAAGGTGAGCAATATTTCATACTTTTCATTGATGATTATTCAATATTAGCTTGGGTTGCATTTTTAAGAGAAAAGTTATAAGCATTTGAAAAGTTCAAGATTTTTTTAAGAAAGAGTTGAGAATGAATGTGGTAGGAAGATCAAATTTTTGAGATCTAATAAAGGAAGAGAGATTACTTCTGATGAATTTGAGAATTTATGTGAGAAACATGGTATTAAAAGATGGTTTTTAGTGGCTAGAACACCACAATAGAATGGTGTAGTGGAAAGGATGAATTGGACAATACAGGAAGAAGCAAAGATGATGATGAAGGAAGCAAGTTTATCAAAATTTTATTGGATATAAGCAGTACATAAAACTATGTACACACTTAACAAAGTTCTTTACCAAAATGAGAAGACATATTATGAGCTATGGCATGGAAGAGCCCCTACAATGAAATATTTCAAGATTTTAGGAAGTAGATGCTACATTCGGAGAGATGTGGACAATCTTGGCAAGTTTGACATCAAAGTTGATGAAGGTATATTTCTAGGATATTCTAAAAAGAGAAAATCACACCGGTGTTACAACAAGAGATTGGATAAGATTGTTAAAGTGTGAATGTGAAGGTTGATGAAGATTTTATAAAAAATCATGAGAAACACATTGAATATGAATTTGATACAAAAGAAAAAGGAAAATAAGACAAGAAAGAAGAGGAAGAGACAAGGCAAGATCCAACATCCACAACTAATACACCAAGTTATCTACAAAGAAATAATTCTAAGAACCAAATTATTGGTGATAAGAATAGAGGTGTTGTTACAAGAAGTAGAGAAACACAAGAGAAAGTTTTGTTATGTTTACTTTCTTAAATTGAGCCTAAATCTTTGGAAGAAGCATGCAATGATCAGAACTGGGTAAGAGAAATAAAGGAAGAACTTGATCAGATAGAGAAGAATAAGACTTGGGAACTTGTGCCCGAACTAGATAATAAGAATGTGATTGGTACAAAATGGGTTTTCCAAAACAAGCTATATGAAAATGGAAAGGTAATAAGGAACAATGCAAGATTGGTTTGTGAGGGTTATACTCATATTAAAGGTATTGATTTTAATGAGACTTATGTCCCTATTTTCCAGATGGAGGCGATTTGGATATTCTTATATTTTGTTGTGTTTAAATATTTCAAGGTTTATTAGATGGATGTTAAGTTAACATTCTTAAATGGAGAAATGAAGGAAGAAGTTTACATTGAACAACTAGAAGGAATCAAATCAGAAGGGAATCTAAATGTTGTGTGCAAATTGAAGAAGACATTGTATGGATTGAAGCAAACAACCAAGGCCTGGTATGGGAGATTGCATAGAAATATGATTGGACAAGGATTTCAAAAAGGATTACCTAACAATAATTTGTATTACAAGATTTATTCAAACCAGATTTTGATTGTTGTAGTTTATGTTGATGACATAGTTTTTGAAGGAAAAGATGACTTGTGTAGAAGATATGCAGAAGGAATTTGAGATGTCCATGATTGGTGAGTTGAATTTCTTTCTTGGATTACAAGTAAATCAGAATAGTAAAAGGATTTTTATTTTTCAATCCAAGTATGTCAAAGAATTGTAGAAGAATTTTGGTTTGGAGAATTCTAAACTAGTATGTACTCCTATTGTTACTGAATCTAAGTTGACTAAGGAAGATGATGCAAGTAAGTACAGATTAATGATTGGAGGACTATTGTATTTCACTACTACTAGACCAAATATTATATATGCAGTATGTTTGGCAACCTTATTTTAACAAGAATTGAAAAAGTCACATGTTATCGCAGTAAAGAGGATTTTCAGATATTTGAAGGGAACATAAGAGTTTGGATTATGGTATCCAAAAGGTTTATATTTCACACTAACAACTTATATTGATGCAGATTGGGTCGAATGTGTGGATAATCAATGAAGTAATAGTGGTCAAGCTTATTTTCTTAGCTCCTAGTTGGTTGCTTGGTCAAGAAAGAAGTAGAATTTTCTAACATTATCAACTACTAAATCAAAATACATTGTAACATCCTCATGTTGTACTCAGGTATTGTGGATGAAAGCAGCTTTGAAGGATATAGGTATAAATTTTGACGAGTCAATTTCAATCATGTGCAATAATACTAGTACTATAAATATTTTAAATAATCTAATGTAGCATTCTAGAACAAAACACATATCTATTAGGTATCATTTCTTGAGAGAGAAGGTATTTGAAAAAAAATTCAAGCTTGAGTATGTGTCTACAAAGTATATTTCAAATAAATTTATAAAACCATTGTGCAAGGATACTTTTGAGTATCTCAGGGGGAAGCTAGGCGTTCTACCCCTTCCTAGTGTTCAGTAAATGCACCGGTGTGTGCATTGGTCCAATGGATTGCATTCTTATCTTTTCTGGATTAATGCTTGTTGGCTTCCTCTCAGGAGTGGTAGAGTGACTTTGTAAGGGGGAGTTTGGCCCTTTATTATTGTTGTCAAAGTAGGAGAAGACCAATGGATAAGAACAAATAACTTTGATGTTACCATCTATTGATAGTGAGTTGTTTGTTTTGTTATTGATGAATATTTCCATTAATGAAAAAGGTGGAGATTTTTATAATGTGAGGTTGATGCTATTATTGTTGTTGTCATTAATGGTTGTCATTGATGTCAACATATCTAATGCATAGAAGAGGTTTAGTTGTTGTTGTAGAAGTGTGCACCAAATGATGTGCTTTAAATATTTACTCACATCTGTGTCAGTGTTGGTTCCATTTATCGTGCAACATATTTTGGATTGTTTGTTTGGGTTTGATTCTATCTTGGATGTGTTTGTTGTGCCTTAGTTGATGCATTTGTATTGTAATGCATAGGTCCTATCTATTGGTAAAAAAGATCTCAGTGATGGTGTAGCATGTTGTTAAGTATGAGGCATGTTGTATTGAGCGAGGTGTTCCATATTTCATTCTTTACCACTACAAGAATTAGTCAGTGTGAGATATTTCAAATTGGTTTAGGTAGACCTTATTTTTGGGATGAGATGGTATTAGAGAATGGTGAGATTGATTTTTCATGTGTGCTTATTTGCAAGTATATGCAAATTTGATGTGAGGAAAGATCTGTGTGTTGATTTGTTTGTGAGTTGATGCAGTTGGTAATAGATTGTTATATCATTTCTGTATTTCATAGTATCAGTGACATTGCCTTCAGTGGTGGATTCAATTCTCATTTATTATATTATGGAAGTGGGCCTATTTGTATCAATAGTTAGCATTTCTTATCTTTCTAGGTAGTTAACCCAATCGAAAATGAGCCAAACAATAGTGAGAAAACTGACAGTGATCCCTTTGTAAAAATCACCTCAACTGGTATTCATTTCATGAGAATGAGTTTCTTTATGGTTTTTACCATCTTGGGTTTCCACATAAATTATGGTGTTCATTGTGTTGATGGTTTTGTGCTTTCAAATTTATATTTGTTATAAGTTTTTGATTGCTTTAAGTACTTACTATATCAATATTTGTTTAAGAAAGTGTTTGTGAATAATTGATTCACCCCCCCTCTCAATTATTTGACCTATTCAACATCCATTACAAAATACAATAGGTATCAACATAAGCCATGATAAGAAGTTTGAATATATGGACAAAGGAGTTTGTTCCATGTCCACAATACACATATGCATACCCTATTCATCAACTTCCTCCATCCCATTTTCCTCTCCTACCAACAATGAATGCACCAACACCTATGATATCATATAATAGTTTATCTCCTATATATTTTTAGATGAATTATATTCCATTATTCCCTCCATAGAGTTTCCTTGTGATGAGTTACCCCATTCCTTTTCCTCCTATGAATGTTCACTTTCCTAGTGAAATAATAATAGACCTTTTGATTTTCCCTGCCTAACAAGGTTTGATGGGCTCTGCACAACCACAACCACAGTCCTATGTAGGTTCTCAATCTCACATCCTACTTCTCACTTGTTTTCGACCTTAGCTTACTAGAGAATATCTTCACCAAATTCTGAGAACATGGGGTCCTATTAGAGACTTCCATCAATAAATAAAATATGAGGGTGTTGTCAAAGTGGATTACTTCGAACTCAAACATGCAAAATAAGCCCTAATCAATACACATCAAGGAGTGGAATTTATTAGTCATGGTTGGGAAATGGGAGGAGGCAAAATAGTATGGGTTGAGTATGCCAAACCCACCTCCCAAAAGTAGGTCACATTTTTCATTTTAAATTTGGATACCATTTATCCACACACTCTAACTTCCCAATTTCCACCAATATGGGATGCTAGGGAAGTGGTTCCTTCACATGGTATATTTTTTGCAATAACATTTAATTTTTTTTAAAAAATTATGTTAAGGTTTTCAATACACTTCAATGATAATATTGGTTGTATATTAAGTACACTTTAATGTGCAATGAGAGAGAGGGATAGGGATGGAAAAGAGGGAGAAAGAGGGGGAAAGGATTGGATAATTTCTCTCTTGGAGAGAGAGAGAGAGAGAGAGAGAGAGAGAGAGAGACCTTTTCATCTAAGTTTTTCTAAATAACTCTTTCAATGAAAGATTTCCATGAATAAAGGTTTCATTAGGCATATATAATTAGATATGTTTGCTACTTAGATAGCTACTCACTTGTCAAAGACTTTATTCATTGGTGTATATTAAGCACACTTTAATGTGCAACAGGAGAGAGAGTGAGAGGGAGATGGGGAGAGGGGGGAAAGACTTCGATAGTTTGACATTTGTAGAATCTTTTCTAAATAACTCTTTCAATGAATTAGTTAAAATATCATAATTTAGATGCATGCAAGTTCATTTGTGGGCATTTTCTTGGGAAGATGATTTCTTGCCTATTTATGATAGTCCTTTGATAATAATTGTATCTACATGAAAATAGATATATGAAGTTCAATGTTACAATTGACAGATATCTAAAAAATGTGTGTCCATTGAAACACAACTTCACTTGATCCTATAAAGGCTTATTGCATGCAAACCAAGCCAAAGGAGGGATACAAACAAATAAAAAATGCTCAGTTGTCAAAAACCATATCAAACCCAACTTGACTCAAAAAAATTTTTTCTTAAAACAAATGAATCTAATAATGTAGTTTTCATGTATCAACTTGATACCTCCTTCCATCTCTAGCAGTTTGATCTTTTCACTCTAAAGAACTTTGTGAAATGGAATTCAATGGTTCTATTGAAGCTCCATAAAGAAATCCAAAAGAAATTTTTATTTCATAGAAATAATGGTCAATCTGGCAAGTTCACACTAATTACAAGATCCCTTAACTACATACTCCAAAATAAAAAATGAGAAAGGAAAATAAACCTATCAATAGCATGTTGAGGTTGTTGGGACTAAGAAGACCTAGTTACCATTGGCCTTGGTTTCTTAATTCCTATTTTCATTAGGATTTCCATATTATCTACGAGGGCTTCACTTAGAGAACCTAAATCATAGCATGTGCATTCGTCGCATACTAAAGAAACCCCCCATTTAAAAAAAAATATTTCCATAAACTTCTTTCTTTTCACCCCATCCTAATGCATAACCCAAATTTATAACCCCCTTATTTTCACGAGATATTCTATGCATCAATTTTTTTTTAAACATTTTATGTGCCCTTTATATTTCTATCTTATGTTATGATAAAGAGTTGGCTAATTTTGATGAAAAAATCTAGATTTGGTGGAAGGTGCTAATATTAATTGGTGGGTTATAAATTAACTAGAACTATTATTTAACTTGGCAGAGGATAAGGCTGCACTCCATGCTGTAAAATTTGGTTAAAGGTTGGGTGTCTCTAAAATTCATTCAGAGGGGAACTCTTTAATTATTGTTCATTAATGGTAGCCTAGAAGCTTGACACTTGTCAAACTATACCTTTGCAATTAAAAATGTTCTTGCCACCTTTGAGGAATATAAAATTAGTCATGTCAGGTGATCAAGGAAAAAGGTGGTAGATGTACTATGTAAATGGGAATTAATGTTCAATGATATTGATAAAATTCAAATGGAGGATTATTGTACTTTCACAATAGGCAAATGACACCAAGGCCAATGACCGAAGGGTTCAAGTATTTATGTTTTTCCATCATATTTGTGCAATGGGACTGGTCTCTCATTGCATTTTTAAAGGTAGTGTGTAGTGGTTTTTTAGAAACTGTTTATGATTTTGTGTGGGTAGAGTGGTGGTGTGGTTGTTATTTTTGTAGAAGAATTGATTTGGAACTTGGAGTGGGGGAAATAATGGAGGATAATTTTACATTTCTTTTGACAAAAAAAAAAGTGAGCTTCTTTGGGTCAATCTCCTCAAAAAGGATAAAAGGCACTTTCAATTTCAATGATGAGGAGTTTGTGCAAATTTTACAGGGCTTGATGGGAGAATTTTTTAACAATGCTAGGAATATGTATAGAACAAATAATGGATATTATTTTTGTGGTGTTGGTGTGGGGTCTTGAGTTGGAAGATGATGAGAATGTTCTTAGATGGGTGATGTGGGCCATTGTGAATGAAGAATATCTATTTGGACTCAACTTTGTGCTTGAATCAGCTCTCCATGGTATGGGTTGGATGTTGGGGAAGGTCTTATGGACCCATGTGAAGAGGATATGAAGGAATAAATTCCTTTCTTAAGGTGACCTATGAGTTTTAATAGAGCAAGGAGAAGGGAAGAAGTTATGTCGGGGTAGAATCACCTAAAAGCTTTCATTCATTGCAAGGAGGAGGCTCGTGGTGCCTTAGTGGTGGTAAAGATTGTGTTGATGGATTGATGAAAGAAGAGTGATCGGGGTCGAAGGCTGGTGGTGCCACTGAACCAATGGTTTGTGTGTGGGCTTCTACTTTGTCTTGGTTTTTTGTCCCGATTTTGGCTTTTCTTTTGACTCTATTGGTCATTTTGTCTATTTTGCATTGTCATGTTTCTAGTAACAAATAAATTTTATAATGTAATTGCTTCATGTATCAATGAAATATAGAAAATGGATGTAATGGTGGGTTGTAAAGAAAGGCCAAGGTGGATTCCAGGGTTTTTCTCTACTAAACCCTATTTTCTGGTTGTTTGGTTGTGGGTGCTTGGTTTTGTGTTATTCAGAGGGGTGGGGTTTCGGGTCTTTGAATCTTATGTTATTGGTGTAATTCCTTTTTGTAGAATGATTTGAATGTAAATATATTTTTTATATATTAATAAAGTTTCACTTATTACCAACCAAAAAAACCACTAATAAGTTTGTATTTGTGTTTCATGTGACCATCAAAATTTTCTAAGAGTTGGCTTTACCTTTGTGGCCTTGTAATCTAGTTGTATTTTATCTTTGACCTAATGCATTTAGTTGAGACTCCTTTTAAGTTGGCTGCAATATTTTTTGGTATACACTATGTTTATTTTCTCGATGTCTAGAATCACACCAATGATTCATAATTAGGAGTACGAGAATGAGAAAAAATGAATTCTAGATATTGGTTGTATTCACAATATATTGTACCAATTGTTTAGGATATTAAACCCCCAATATGAAAACATGTGGTAGTGTATTGCCTACCAAGTGAAGCCCATGTGCTATTATCAAATGCTAAAGGAATGGACTAACTCTAAATGATTTTCTAGATAGCATATTGAGCTTCATTCAACTTAAGAAAATACCCTTGAAAGGAGTCGATGTTGTTCTCTTGTCTCAAAAAGTTGGAAAATCCTTTGGGTGTGCTAACAAAACCAAAAAATTTCAAGGGATTATTTCTCTTCATCATGTAGGTCTATTGAAATCCAAAATATAATTGATTGTATTTTTAGCTTCATTCTAGTCCCCTTGAACGTTTGGAGTTTAATAATGTCTTTTGTACAAGTGAAAAGATCTTATATTGGATTCACCATGTTTCTCTCAAAGATATGATAGAGGTTAGAATTGAAGATAAATGTGTTACTTACAAAGTTATTAAGCTCCTTCTAGATTCAGGAACTACCAAAGAGCTCCCCTAAATTGGTATCCCTTTGGAATGATTGCAAATCTATATGCTAAAAGAGAAATGTAACTTGAATCACTACCACTCATAACCAAATGCATGGCACCCACATTAATACGTGTATACACTACAAGAGACCCACATGGATTTATACAACATTATTGGAATATTAACATGGTCTAATTTGAATTCAAATCCTACAATATCAAAGCATAAAATAGATCATGTTAGTTTCAATCTAACACATGTGAAAAAACCCACTTCTTATTTCTTAGGCTAGTTTCCCTACTTACACTTGCCCCTAGTAGACTAGAACATTGTTACCAGGATCATTCCCCTTGGTAATGTTTCCCATTTCTTGCATCTAACTGATATTAGATAAAATATCTCACTACTTTACATCATACCATGTTAGCGATATTATAAAATTCCTAAGTTTCTATTAAGAAAAATAAAATAAAATTATTTAAGCTCAAAATATGGTGAAGTAATTTATTAGGGCATTGAAAATCACCTTGTCTTTTACGGTGGCATCTTGGAGGAAATAAAATAAGTTTTGCAGAGACACATGAATCCAAACTAATGTGGTAGAACATAATACTTCACCAAAAGGCTCCCCAGGATCATCAACTCTCTCTCTCTCTCTCTCTCTCTATATATATATATATATATATATATATATATATATATATATATATATATATATAGACACACACACACACACACACACACACCTATCTTTCCCCCACTCACTACCCCTAAAGTGCTAATACTAAAGTTTAGGGACCAAAAATGAAAATAGATTAAGGAAACTTAACCCATTTATAATTTTGGTCCCAAAAGATGAGCTCACATTGTAGCACCTCTCGTGTTTTCATTTTTTTCCATGATTCTTTTGATCTGAGATATACTCTATTGATTTTATTTGATTATTTACACGATGACTTGTGTCAGTGCATGTTCATTATCTTGATTGCCAATATCTTGGTTGTGATATATGAATAGATTATGTTGTTGTTTTAGTTTGATCATATCTGTATGATGATGTTATTGATGTGACATGATACTTTATGTTGATGTCTAAATCATTTTGTAGTTGAGACTATTGATTTATGTTATCAAGATGATGGTATTGGACTCATTGATTATATTGTGCTTGTATGCCATGGATATATCTTTTATTTACTTTCAGTGGTTTATGCTCATATAGTCATAAAATAATTATTTAAATGCTTTCATTTTAATGCAATACTAATGTAATTATATGATGTGTACCACTTTGTTGCACCATTGCTATGCATTTCTCCCTTGGTGCCAATACAAAGTAAGATAGAGTCATAGTCACTCATTCATGAGATCCACGTGATGTCTCATTCTCCTTCAACATTTTTAATTTATACATTTTCATTTATATTAAATGTGTTTTGGCTATTTATATACGGTGATAAATTACACTTGATGTTTTTATATTTTAGTGAACAGGTACCAAGCACATTAGTCCTAAGCTCCAGGATTTGAGTGTGTGCCTATGTCCTTGACAGTGGCACCAAGAGATAGTAGCTTTGGCCTTGCATATTTAGCCAATGTCATTCTTGTATAGACAACGTACCTATTTTATATTGTTATCCCTCTAGTACGTGTTGGTAAATTTGGACTTCATCATGCATTTGTGATTTGACCCGTGAGCATGTCTATGTATTTATTACTTCATTGTTGTCACAAAAGGTTTTAATTTAAATGCTGATTTTTATTGATTTCAGGGGAATTTTAATGTTTAATTTTATTTACTAGCTAATTTGTCGTAGTTCAATTCTAGTCGTCTAGGATTGATTGATTTATCTGGGAAAAGATGATGTGGGACAGGTAAGGAGGATCCAATTAAGGATAGTCCAAACAAGCAGCCAAACACCACAATGCAGAATAACACAACAAGACAATGTTTTCAACTAAATTTTCATTAACATACCTGACTGTAAGGCCTTTCAGGTTAGGGCCAAATACAATCAAAGTATTTATGTAATCTCCCTAGCTAGTCTAGTTCTGAAACAATCAGCACTGAACTTGAGCTCGCAAGCCTCCAACCAATCTCATTGTCTCCAAGCATGCAAACTACTAGATCTGCTATTACAAACTATTAGATAACAATCTGATCTTCAAGATCTTGTAGGATCTAGATAGAATCACTAACTTTCACTTCCCTAATTTGCTCCTAAACAACTACCCAAACACTCCTTAAATACTAATCTTCAGCCACAAGTCGGCTGGAAGAAATAATTAACTCCTAAGACAAGTTGGCTTTTATTACAAACAAATATTAAATGCAACAAAAGTCAGCTCATAAATAGCATTACAAATATTTAATTCTCCATGTCAGCCTCAAGATCTACGTAGGAGAATAAAACAAAAGTTACCAACAATAAATGCACCAAGTCGGCCAACCAAATCCTCAAGAACTCCAGTTGGTAAACCAGAACTACCGAGCACCAAAGAAACAACTGAGCACCAGTGAAACAACCGACCATGTCAAGAAACACCGAGAAAAATAGGCATCGTCGAGCAAGCACATCGACCGAGCATCATAGGCATCATCGAGTACCAGTTCCACCAAGCACAAGAGGTTTCACTGAGTTCCTTCAGTGACTGAGCTTCCTTCAATAATCGAGACTGTCGGTTAAAGCTGCAACCAAGTAACACAGAACCAAAATAACACACACCACCATGCATATTCACCGAGTACCCTAGAATGCCCCTGCATCAGACACCCCAGGTTCGAAAAGATGTTCTCATAGGCTGGAAGAACATCTTCTGGGATTCAGCACATAAACCCTAAACTGGTTCCTCACATACAAGTCCTCCAACTTTTCACCTTGCATACTCTTCCACTTCAGTTTCCTCTATCTTTTTAAATCTTTTCTTAATAACACACAGGCTTGTTCTCCATACTGATCATCATTCCTCTCAGGATCTGACAACTCAACTTGGCTACCAATACTCAGGCTCCTCCTATTAAGTGTTGTATCCGATAAAGGCATTAGGGAAAGATTCATGTCATCCTTCTCAACAGTAGACACATTCTTGACAACTATTCACCTCCACAATATCACACAACACTAGATCCTTATACTGGCCAATTTGAAAATCAACAAAGCACTGCTCCCTTACTTCTAGAGCATGAACATTTTGTAGCCAGCCAATCCTCTAAGGATGAGGATGTTTCATTCTATTCAAATCAAGTTTCTGAACCATGTCCTCAACAACAAGGTTATCAGTACTACCACTATCAATAATTACATCACAAAGTTTACCTCTAGACTTGCACTGAGTTTTGAACAAGTTACTCCTCTGACAAGGTTCCTCCTTTGTACTAAGCAATGTTCTCTGAACCAACAAGTTCTCAGATTCAAGTTCATTCTGAATGTTATCATTTACCATAGCAGTCCTTCGGTCACCAAACTTCTTTTGTGTACACTCAAAAGAACAGTGTCCTTCTTCACCACAATTATAACAAGTACCCTTAAAGATAACTCTATCTATCTTGTTTTTCAATTCCACAGGTTTCGGTTCATCTTCAACAGTCGATTTGTCCTTCACTGAGTGATCAATCTTTTCCTTCCCTCAGGGATTACTATGTTGTCTCCTTTTCAACTTATCTTATGCCTTCAGAGCATATTGATAAGCATCTTCGACCGAATCAATCTTCAACATACCAAGATCATCCTGAATATTAAATCTCAAACCATTCACATACCAAGCTACTTTTTCTTTACCAAGTTCTCTGTGTCCAGACCGAATAGTCAACTTATAGAAGTCCTCAGTATAGTCCTCCATAGTCAAATCTTTTTGCTTCAAATTCTGCAACTTCTTAAACAAGTCAAGCTCATAGTCAGCAAGTATGAACTTATCTTTCAATTTAGTCACCATCAACCTCCACCGATTGATCTTCATTTCAACTTCATCTTCTCTGTCTCTTTGTAATTCTTTCCACCAAAGAGTAGCATGTCCTTTCAACTTAGTCTGTGCCAATCTTACTCGAAGAGGATCTTCAATTTCTTTTAGCTCAAAGAAGTCTTCTAATTTACCAATCCAATCAATCAATTCCTTGGGTCTCAAAGTACTAGAGAAAGTAGAAACTTCCATTCGGTAACTAGTACTTAACCAAGCTCTAGATCTATGCAACCAACTAGTTCTGTCTTCACTAGATCTATCTCTCCAGTCATCACCACTAGATCTAGTAGCTTCAAAGTCTTTAACAGCTTCCTCATAACCATCATCAGTACCAAGATTCCTTGTTGTACCAGCAATAGCTCTCATGACCTCAGCAATCATGTCATTCTTCATCAATTCCATCTCAGATCTGAAATCAACTTTAACCTTCTCTATAATCTTCGATTCCATAACATCATAGAGATCTGCAATCACTCTAGGGTCCAATCTTCTCGGAGGCATCCTTCAAGATTTTTGAAAACCCAAAGCAATAAGTCACCAACAAGGTCTTTGTGAAAACAACCTCAACCGAAGATCGGTTTACACACTCAAGATCTTCAAGCTCTGATACCACCTGACGTAGGACAGGTAAGGAGGATCCAATTAAGGACTGTCCAAACAAGCATCCAAACATCACAATGTGGAATAACACAACAAGACAATGTTTTCAACTAAATTTTCATTAACATGCCCGGTTGTAAGGCCTTCCGAGTTAGGGCCAAATACAATCAAAGTATTTCTACAATCTCCCTAGCTAGTCTAGTTCTGAAACAATTAGCAACTGATGGAAACACTAAGGTAGATCTAAACTTGAGCTCGCAAGCCTCCAAGCAATCTCCTTGTCTCCAAGCATGCAAACCACTAGCTCTACTATTACAAACTATCAGATAACAATCTGATCTTCAAGATCTCGCAAGATCCAGATCAAATCACTGACTTTCACTTCCCTAATCTACTCCTAAACAAGTACCCAAACACTCCTTAAATACTAATCTTCAGCCACAAGTCGGCTGGAAGAAATAATTAACTCCTAAGCCAAGTCAGATTCTATTACAAAAAAATAGTAAATGCAACAATAGTCAGCCCATAAATAGCCTTACAAACATTTAATTCTCCATGTCGGCCTCAAGATCTACATTAGAGAATAAAACACAAAATACCAACAATAAATGCACCACGTCGACCAACCAAATCCTCAAGAATTCCAGTCGGTAAACCAAAACTACTGAGCGCCAGAGAAACAATCGAGCACCAGTAAAACAACTGACCACGTCAAGAAACACCAAGCAACATAGGCATCGCGGAGTAAGCACATCACCCAAGCATCATAGGCATCACCGAGTACCAGTTCCATCGAGCACAAGAGCTTTCACCGAGTTCCTTCAGTGACCGAGCTTCCTTCAATAACTAAGACCATCGGTTAAAGATGCAACCGAGTAACATAAAACCAAAATAACACACACCACCATGCAGATTTGTCGAGTACCCTAGAATTCCCCTGCATCAAAAGGGCCAGCTGATAAATAATCCATCTTATATGTCACTTTTGGGAAAAATGCATATATTGGCAAGAAGTGAATTTATTCTCACTTCTCACTTTATGTTTTGAGGATTTTGTGATTTTTTCTCCAAAACCTTCTTGGAGAAAAATCGTATTTTTCTTGTTGTGAGAGATTCAGGTGCTAGATCATTGCGAGGAGCAGCTTGTTGGATACATGTCATCATTCCTCCACTTTGCCAAAGATTTCAACCCACTCGGTGAAGTCTTCATTTTATTCTAAATTTTTCAGTTTCTACTCATTGATGAGAGGTAGGGCTCTCTTGATCTTTTGTTTTACTTCATCTTTTTGAGTAAAGTAAAGTGCTTTAGATTCATGGGTTGAGAATTATCACTCCCCCACAGTTTCATTTATTTTCATCACCTAGTTGGATGGGTGTGTGCATTTTATTATTTGTATGCTTGGGGTTTGAAGTTTTCACCCCGTTATGCTTCTAATTTTGTGTGTATGCCTATATTTTGGATTTTATTGGATTTTTAGAATTTTGGGCATGAAATGTGAAATGGGTTTTAATTTCATTGATTTTTTAGAAGTTTTATTTTTGGGAATTTTTGTGTTTGCACTATTTTGCATGCCACATAGAATAGTCATTTTCTTGTTCGACATATTCTAAATGTTGGAATGGATTTTTCTCCATGCCTAAAATCATTCCTTTTCTTTCACTTTGTGGTTTTCAAATTTGTGGATGAATCTATACTCTCAAAAAAGTGCCCAGTTGAGTTTGTCGTGTGTAATTTCATTAGTTTTTCCTTCCTTGGGATTTTGCCTCTATGCTTGATTTTGATCGCATTTGGGGATACATGATGTTGGTGTTTGAGACCACATCACAAGCACATTGAGTGTGTCATGCAGGATCCTACATGATCCATACTCTTTGTGTAAGACCAATTGAGTCATTTGGTGTATTTTGGGATTTCAGACTTGTGATTTCCTTGGTTGCTTTTGTTTTTATGGGCTTTTGTTGAGTAGTAGGATGGAGTGGTTCTTCAAGAAAAATTTAAGCACAAAGGGGCTCTAGGGTAACCTTGTTTGATTCTAATAACAACTGATAACCTTAATTAATAAATGAGGAAATAAAACTTAACATAAGAGTAATGCAACTACCTTGCCATCATTTTAGGATGTTAATATGGTATGTCCTTTCCTTGCCATCTATGAACATTGATATGGCATAGTACATTTCCATCATTTGAGGATGTTGACAAGATACACTATAGGCTTGCCATCTATGGATGTTGATATGGCTCAATAAAGCATCCTTGATGAAAGAAGGATAGGTTGAAGCCACACAAACCTTCATGAGCCATTTGATGACACTCCATTCTCGAGTCTCCACATTATAATTTTTTTAGCTGTGAGTAGTGACCTTGAGTTAGTGCATTATTTTTATACTCAGGATTTGGTTTCATCCTTTAGTAATGCATTTGATTGGTGTGTGTGTAGCCTCCCTTGTGTGTATGATTTCAGTGTGATTGTGGTCGAGTTATAATCTGCATGATCATGGTGGGGTGGGCCTACAGGTTCTACATGGTAGGGTGGCTTTGCAAATATTTACCACTGCTGGGTATCGGTGTATAGGGATGAACTCCTCCAGCTACGAGACTTGGAGTTTGAGAGATCGCTCTTCCATATTGTATCAATTTCTTTATGCATTTATCTGCTTGATGTTGTGGATTTTAGCCTAGATCTTATTATGTATTTCATTTATGTATCTTGATGTAATTGAGTGACCATGGCCTTGATATTTGTGTATCTAGTACTCCCTAATGTGGAGTTAGGCATTTACTAGTCATATGTTGGTGTCGACTTAGCTTTAAACTTATCATTTTATGTATTTTGGGCCAAACTCGTCAATCGACATCTTCGTCTACTCATTGGCATCTCTGAGTTTTGGTGTCTCCACCTGTAGTTTTGCATCTATGACTCATTGGTCTAATAATTTTTCCTTCTCGGAGTTCAAGAGCCAAGAATCAACATCTTTGACTCCCCAATCAACGTCTTTGTCTTCTCATCAACACATCTGTCCTAATTGAGTTGCATGCAATTTTAGAAGATGGGTATTTTTGGGTTGGATTCTCAATGCTTCCTTATTGATTTGTGAGCCTTATTGATGATTTATTATGTTTGTATGTTTATTCATCATTTATGATCATGGTTAGAAAGGTAAATGAACCTGTATGGCCAATCACTATAGGAACTTCTATTTGGGTTAAAAATGAACATCTTTCTTGGGATTGGTAGTATTAGTTGTCTCTCTCCTTGAT